>CM046848.1:5908777-6008729 GCA_025618425.1 Heliocidaris tuberculata
TCACAATGACATTTTCATTTATAAAAGAAATTCCCCTTCTATCCATCCCCAAAGCATTCAAGAATTTTTTTTTAATGGTCCCCTTCTAATTTTTCCTTGCCTGATTTGCCCCTTCCCCCCTTTTAAATTTCTGGTGTGGACCTTGAGACTTTTCACCATTTTCCCTTTTTTCTCTTCCCTCCTACCCCTCCCCCCCCCCCCCCCCCCCCTCCATATTTCTATGAAAATTGTGTATGGATGATGTTAAACTTTCTGGGATTCTTTATGGATGCTTTGAAAGTCTTTTATGGGATTGTCCACTCTAGATACATATACATATCTCAAAGCTGACATGAACAGAGAGGAAGAAAAGTTCTCCAGATATAGATTTAATTGAATTGAATTGAATTGTAGTAAAATGAACTGAATTGAATTGAACAAAAAACAAACATGCAATCTGATAGCAAACCACTAATTACACTCATCACAAGTACATGATAATGAACAAATAAATTAAACTTTGTAGTTTTTATTGAAACGACACCAGATCAGCTCCAACAGCAGTTTTTGGGGACAAGCACTAAGCGTTCACGGTTAAGTACATTCATTTGACAAATTTGCAAAGATAAACAACTCCACTATCTCATCAATTGTACTTGAAAATGAAGATAACATGACAAGAAGAATCATTAAAACTATTAAAGGTACATGTCTCTTGGCTCCTAATGGATGGAGTGTCGCAAGGTCAGGTAAACTTTGATCATGTCACATCATATTCGGATCCTCACTCCTCAGTGAGGTTAAATTAAATGGGTTAAATCTACTACATTTAAATTTATGTAATATGCTGCTACAACTGCTATTGCTATTTCCATTTATTTCAATACAGGCCTTAAAGATCTAAATGTGTTTGAAATGTCCTAGCTGTCAGTCATTCTAATTCACATGAATGAATTTACAAATCTACAAGAATATTTCATTTCATTTCATTTCATTTGTTCGTTTTTAAATTGGATTCACTGGAAATGGTAGAACTATCAGTTAAATGAAAAGACGTTGAGAGCAAAAAGCTAAAAAAATAAGAAAAGAAAGAAAGATATTAATTCTTACAATACAAAATACCATCATGGTATACAATATGGATCTAAGAATATCATAAAGCTAATAGAAACTTTCATTTAAAAATCAGATTATGGCCTTCTTGCAGGGTATGTTACAATGCAGAAAGAATACTTCACAGGGGGCACAGGGGGCATTTGTCATAGATTTGTGGAAGTTGTTACTGATTACAAGTTTTATGAAACGGGGCCCTGGACTCACGCTACAACACTGATCTAGTTTAACATGAACTATAACTAAAAACTGCTGAATGTGAATCTGTAACTAATATCAAGCATAATTACAGGGAAGACAAAACATGATGGCAAAATAAAATATTTATAAAATATAACTTGAATTATCAATGACTACGCATCAAATCTTCCAATAAAACAAATGTTATTTGGTCTACCTTCTCCTAATCTGTCTGGAGGTTAAGTATTTGCCTGTTTCTAATTTTGAATACCTTGCACTTTTCATGAATTATGCTTCAATTTACAAGAAAAGATACTGAATAATAAATGGATATGGTCTAATCTGTTTCCATGAGTTTAACACAATCTAGATAAAAAGCACAGAGAATAATTCATCACCATATTTGCAATGTAATTTAATAATGTCAAGGTAATGATCTGGATTTTTGCTTCTAAAATTTACATTAAATGTTGATTCTCTTAACCTACAGCAGTACAGTGTCTCCTTTTAGTGACATTTCTGCATATCTTATCCAGAATGATAGAAATTACACATTAAGCAAAAGAGCAAAAATCACAGAAAATTTATTCTATTTCCAATCTGCATGTAGTACATTGTGTCATTCACAAATAAGAGTGATTTAATTGTAATGAATCATTAAAGTCTCTAAATTGGCATGCACAGTAAAATCACTAGTTTCATGTACAAATTGGCAATTTTCTGTTAAATTTTTCAATTTCCATTCGCATTGGTTCATTTCATACACATTTATATATTTTATCAAACTACATGTATGAACAAGTGGAAGATAAGAATAATTGTTGCCAATTTGAGGAGGGATTTTAGATCATAAGAAAACTCTGAACTGCTACAGGTTAATAAGTCATACAGGTTTATGTATAAAACAAAACAAAAATTGGGGGGGGGGGTATTAGGTATATCCCCCCCCCCCCCCCCTGAACAAGATTTAACTACATGGATCTATGGAGTCCAAAGCCTACACTGTATGTCCTACTGTAAGACACATACTCGGCAACAACTGCTCCGTGATCAGTTCCTTACAAAGCAAATTCACGAGTTCAGCCCGGGACCAACCTAACCCTAGACCTAACCAAAGGCCCAGTCGCTAACCCAGCTCTAAAACTGCATCCTTGAAGAAAACAAGCTTGGAACCAATGTCAGCAGAGGAAAAGTCACATCACGTCTTTCACACGGTGAACCGTAAACCTGATCAACGTTAGCACGAACCTCTTAGAAGGTGGCTGCTATCATTGTTTCAACATTTTAGGACACTGATATTTACCGCTAACCAATTTATGAAGATTACTACAGGGCCCTGTTTCATAAAACTTGTTATCAATAACAAGTTGCAATAACTGTTATAAGCTACTGAAATCCTTGCATCTGATTGGCCGAGACCAAATTTTTCATAAAAATATAGCAGTTGTCACTGAAACAAGTGAATGAGTAAATTACGCAATGCGTAATAAATGTCCCCGCCGGAAGTGCAGATCTGTGGAAATTAACTAGCCTGAACCTTAAAACTTCAGTGAAAAACTTTAGTGAATAAAATAATAATGTTACTGCATGCAAAGAAGAGAATACCAACAATGCATGTATACAACTGAAATATAAAACATGAAAACATTATGAACCTTCAGCCATTTTGAATAAATTTGCATAAATTTGCATGAATAATGAATTTCAAAATTCTGTGTAGAAGTTTGGAAGCCCCCACCCAGCCGTATCAGATAAAACAATCGGAATAAAAATCCGATGTGAAATAGAGAAGTAGCATTTTACGTCAATTTTGAATAAATTTGCATAAATTTGCATAATTAATGAATTTCAAAATTCTGTGTAGAAGTTTGGAAGCCCCCACCCAGCCCTATCAGATAAAACAATCGGAATCAAAATCTGATGTGAAATAGAGGAGAAGTAGCATTTTTCGTCAATTTTGAATAAATTTGCATAAATTTGCATGAATAATGAATTTCAAAATTCTGTGTAGAAGTTTGGAAGCCCCCACCCAGCCGTATCAGATAAAACAATCGGAATAAAAATCCGATGTGAAATAGAGGAGAAGTAGCATTTTACGTCAATTTTGAATAAACTTGCATAAATTTGCATAATTAATGAATTTCAAAATTCTGTGTAGAAGTTTGGAAGCCCCCACCCAGCCCTATCAGATAAAACAATCGGAATCAAAATCGGCCAAGAAATGACGAAGAAGTAGCATTTTCTAACATTTGAGCACACACGGACAGACGGACGGACGGACGGACACACACACACACACACACACACACACACACACGTACGGAGCCCGTTTCATAGTCCCCTCGCGAACTTCGTTCGGCGGGGACAATTAAGTTTTATGAAACGGGGGCCCAGAACAGAGAGACAGAGAGAGAGATTATGTCAATGAAAGAAGTTAAAAGCCGATGTTCCAGGGCATGTGTCACGAAACCGTCAAACAAATAAGTCTTTAGTTCACACACTTTTAAAGCCAACTGATTTAAGAAAGTGTACTAAGCGGGAGAAGGAGAGGTAGGTGGACTTGGAGAAAGAAGGACTAGCAAATGATAAGAAGGCTGAAAACAAGAGGAATAATAGAGAGTACATAAAAAAGAAAGAAAATAAAAAGATGGAGAGGAGAAAAGGGAGGAAGGAAACATGCTATAAAACAAACAAGGGGAGATTGAGAGACAGACAGGGAGGAAGAGAGCAAGACAAAGAGATATTTTATAAAGAATGAAGGAGGAATTGTCTATTTCTGAATAACGTACTCCAGAAATTATCAACATTCACAACATTTTCACCATTGAGGAGCAAAATATTTTTCCGTTTAAATTTTGAAGTGATTTTGAATCATTTCATCTTAAAATGCAGTCTAGTAAATGTGTAAACTTGAAAAATTTTAAGGATTATCACAATGATAGTCTTAATGTTTCCACATAGAATCGAAGCCCCAGAATCCAAGATCATAAACATCCAACAGGTAATCTATCAGGTCAAGTTCAATCTATCAGATGTTTTTGACCTTGGCTCGTTTGTCTTTGATTCCTTTAGTTCTTCAACCATTTCAAGCCATTCTTCTAACCTTGATGTGTCTGGATTCCAGGCTGAATTGGTTTTCTACTCAAAAGAATATGTTAGGTCGAGTCTGTATATGCAAGACTACACAAACTATCCACAGCAAGAATAGAGACTTAATTGTAAATGTACAAAAAAATCAGAAACATTAGTGAATAAGAAACAACTGTGGATTTCGTAAGTGGTCCAGGGTCCTCCTGAATAAAAAGTTGCGTTTAATCGCAACTCAAAAAATTAAATGCAAGTCCCAAATACGCGATCCCAACTTGCCTTTAAACACAACTTTTCATGCAAGAGGGCCCAGATCTGCAAAAGTTTTGCGCCACAGAATAAATCAGTCACACATGTCATGTCATAACATTATATTTTTGCAATGTGCAAAAGTTTCTTGCCGACAGGGCACAAAAGTTTGATGTGAAAGTTTTGTTTTACACAAATACATGAAAGGGGTTGGTCTAAATCGTCTTGAGTGTATCATTAACCCTTTCGAGACAATCGACCACATTTTGTGATTTGGCTCAATAACTTTTGATTCAGAATAAAATATATAAAATATATAAAATATATAAAATATATAAAATATATAAAAATAAATATACCAGATGCATGAGAAGAAAGAGCAAAAATTTCTGCACATCCTACGTCCATTTTTGTTGCATGACCATATTGTGTTTGATGCCAGGAATTTAAAAAAATGAGAATAGGCTTTAAATCCTTAAATTGGTAACACATCGAGAGGATCAAAATCATTGTTTTTCATCAAAATTAGCAAATTTTTTCAACTTTTCGACAAAATTTGTAACCATGTATATTGTTTTCAAAGAAAATACACCTTATTAGAATCATGTAGCACTAAAAGAAATATATTATTGTTGCCAATTTGAAGAACAAAATGTGATCAATTTAGCCCTTAAATAATTCCTGTCCTGAAAGGGTTAAAACATTTTCATAGAGATGATAGACAAATAGTTCTACCTGAAATCCAGGCTAGCATTCTACCAGTTTCATGGCACAAAATAAATCAATCGTACACGACACAAGAGTTCACAAAATTAAAAAAACTAGGTTAGATTATGACAAAAAAGAAATGCTGCATTATAAAAAGCGATTTATGATGTGATCCTTGGAACATTATCAAAATAGTTATAACACCCTATACCCTGTGGCCCAAAAAGAAAGCAACACCCGAGATCTGTAATTTCAAAGACATCATGGACACAATGTTAATGTTTTTTTCTTGTTTTAGTGGGTAGGAAAATCTTTCCCGAGTAAAATGGCACCATGATCAGCAATTTTGGGTATGGCGTTTTGATGATCTGAATTTCTCCTTTTGCAACCTTTGTCATGCTTGAAGCAACAAGAAATTTGCACGTGACAGCTTCCCCGTACAATCAGCTGTGTTGACAAATGCATGACTGCTCTCGCTTTGAAAACAAAGACAACATGAATGAAACAAAGATTGTATGGGAAGCTGCTTCAAGCAGGACAATGCTTGCAAAAGTATTGAATTTCGAAAACGACATTGCCTCACAAAAACAGCAATAGAATCAAACTGCCTTTAATACCCAAAACTGCTGATCACAGTGTCAGTTTAAACGAAAAAGAATTTCCTACCAAATAAGTAAAAAATCAATGACATTGTGTCAATGATGTCATTGACATGGCAGGTCTCAGGTGTTGCGTTCTTTTTGGGCCACCCTGTATAATGATGAGATGAAATAAATGTCATTTTATTTAAAACGCAATTTATGATGTGATCCATGGAACACTGTCAAAAGAGTTATAAAACCCTCATTATTTTATGACATCAACGTGTCATCATTTTAAGACACAAAATGTATATTCTATATGTTTTTTCAGGTGTATGATTGCCACTATAAACAATGTTGACCTACATGTACTTTTTATTACTGACTGGCGATGAAAAACATCCATTACATTGTTAGATTTACGAAGCAACCAATACTGGATTTTTTACATAATTTAATTTTAGGGTGATTCTGTAAAATGTGTTGTGTACAAAATTTTAATCTTACAAAAATTTAAAATCACTTGATATAAATATTGACTAATTCGAGGGATCGACTATAAATAAAATTCTTAAGCTCCAAGAGGGTGTCACCAGATACATGTATTTATCAAATCCTTGCTTTTGATTGGTTGACGCACGCTGCGGGTCCAGCTTTCGGTTGTGTCGTCTACTTCTTTTCGCTTACAGTACATTTCTATCGCAGCTACATACAACATGATACAGTCCTAATCCTATTTTCCTCCGACCAGCACATCGTTGCTTTGCCCCAAAACCCCAAACCCACAAAAACACTTTTGTATGATTTTAATCAATGTTTAAGCTACTTTTCAATAGCGTTTTAGACCAGTTACTGACTAAAACACATCAGCTAATCCAAAGGAAAACTCATAACCCATGCCTGTACTAGGCGTCACAACAAAAGTAATAGAGGGTCGCCAGCGGCAACTATCTTACAATTATTGTTGATCCATCAAATTGTTTTCTCGTATCATTGCATTATTTCATCACAAAAAATTTTCATCAACCATACAATGTATGTAAGAACATTCAGAAGGGTAGAATCATTTTCTTGATGTCACGTACGATGTACACAGAATCATAATTTCAGCAGTAAAATCCTTTTGCAAGCAATTGTGCTGCAGAATACATACTTCATGTTTAATGGCAAAACATGTACATGTACACGTATATCGTTTCAAAGATAGAAAAAGATAAGAAATTGCAAAGCGTTCGTCTGGAGTTGTAAAATGCATGATTTCTGACACCAAGAAAATTGATGTTGGTCCTTGAAACTTGTGCAAAATATCAGATTCGTTAGATACACAATAAGATTTTCTGCTAAATTTTCCATACACTTTGTGATTTATCTTTTGGGTAATTGATTCAACTCTACAGTAATTTTCATCAAGCTAATTACAATCTACATGTGTAAGGAAATTATAACCATGTTCTACTAATATTATTAAGTATTTGGCGTCACCTGTGCCTGGGAGGGGAAAAGCGAATTGAATCACTGTAACCCTTAGGTCTCTCCTCCCGATATAACTGATTGGGATGTACAGGTGTAACACTACACCGGGGTTTCACATGATTAATTTTTTGCAAGAAAGTACGTAATTAAAAGTAATCATAATAATGAAGTCTTCTACAGTGCTGATATCCGCCAACTCAAGCGCTCATGGCACTTGGTACAAAATATGAATACATAATTCCATGGGTGTACAGCTCATGGTATTTACAGTTAAAATAAAATAAAATGGTTCCAAAAAGGAACTGTCTACAATGTTCAATCATTCATGTCATCAAATGGCTAGTTTTTCAAATTGAAGAGATGGGTATATGCATGTTTTGATTTTCTCACGAAAATCAGAGAAAATTTCCACCCCGCAAAATATTTCACGAGTAAGACCTTGCACTGTGTTTTCTAAGTCAAGTTTAGCAAAGGGAAACCTAGACCTCTAACTTATATTGTTAAACCCAGCTTTAGACTTACCTAAAACCCAGCATCAGGTTAAAATTTTTATTAAATATGCGTTTTTTAGAAGTTTTCTAGAAGTCTCGATAAACTGATGTAGCAGTGATTTTATTTCATTTATTTATTCATTTTTTTTTTTTTTTGCTTTCATACACTGTACATCTACAGGTACCTTGAAATGTTAATGAGAGAAATTTTGTTGTATATCTGTGCCTGACAGGGTAGAATATATAAAAATGAGCGCATGCTGACAATATTTGCTAATCTTTCCTTTTTATTATATTCTTTTTGTTTCAATTTCAAGTGGTTTCTTCAAGAGGTTGAGTGCGGTTAGAAGAATAAATAATGGATTGCTTGGGCTTATGCATACAAAGCACAAACGCAAACACAAAAAAACACAAAAAACACAAACAAGGTACCTGGGCAATGACTCGTTTCAGGTTGCTAGTTTTTATGTACAATATGAAATTTATGTATTTACTAAGGCAAATCTGGATGTGTTTGAAGTCTAAACAGTAAGCTGAGATGTACAAATATATAAAGCAGCTGTAGCATATTCAATATGGAACAATAGGTCATTAAAGATAAAATTGAGTTCCGGTCATGCGATTCCACTGTGAAAGAAACTGTCTCAAAGCAATTGGGAAAGGTTGATCATGTCTTCCTATATACTGTCAGGTTTTGGAATCATCAAAATAATAAAAAAATAAAAATTAACCTTAACCCAATCTTGCTGAAAAGCACATGCAGTGCACACAGAAATGGGCATATGGGACCGCACATATGTGGCATGAATGTTTGGCCCAAACACTTCAGGTATTTCTCATCACATTTCGATTATGAGGGGATTTGAGCAGTAATCCTTTTCAGGGAACATTTCACATGTTCACCTTTCCCAGAACTCATCTTCTCTTTGTAAAGAAAGACAATGTAAGATAAGAAAGTCATGAATTTTAGAAGTTGTAATCAATCTTACACAAATTGGCAACTCTGTGACGTATCTTATGAGCTCCTCTCCCATTTGCACTTTACAGAAAATTTTCATTTTCTTAGTTGTTGAAGGAATACATTCGTTTCATACAGGTTTTGTGTAAAAACAGATGCGCAATGGTTTTATCAAGGCTGCATGTATGTATGATACCATATTTTCTTTAGAAAAAATGAAAATTTATGATTTTTTAAGTGCAATGCAAATGGGAAAGGAGCTGCAAGATACATCACAGAATTGCCAATTTGTGTTTGATTACAAATTCAAAAAATTGTAACTTTCTTACATGTACTTCATCGGATTTTGCTCAAACTTTCAATGATCTGTTTCTTCAATTTTTCAGCTTCTTTTGAAACCAACTTGTTATCAGGGTGGACTTCCCCTTTAAATCAGTCACAGAAATATCATTGGACATGTGTCTTTATAGGCCTTCTCAATGAAATAAACAATCCTTTCACAAAACTCATGAATCTGGATATTTTTCAAGGTTTTCTATACAAAATGAATAGTAGCTCAAAATGGATTGTCATAGAGTTGTTAATTATGTGATCTTCAAAAACTTCTTATTGTAAAACCAGATTTCTCTCAAATGTTCATTGACCTATTTCTTTTAATATGTCAGCATTTGTTCAAATCAGTTCTAGGTCATTGTGGTTTTCAACTTTGAACATCACAAGGATACTTCTCCTTCATCTTAAGTTTCAACAGTTTCTTCAAAGCGATTGTAATAATGAACATTGACATTCGAACAAATCACAATAAAACCAACTTCGAAGTATGAATCATGTTTACAAAGATGCCATAATGGCGTCAACAAGATATGAGATTGATATGCCTAACGAGTGGGTAAACAGCGGCTTAATGGACTATAAAGTCAAAGGAACATAAAAACAAATACATGGGGCTACACTATCGTGTCGGTACTTGAAATTGTTCATAAACATCGAGAGCCGGTTTATTTCATCTCTGGACAACTTCCAAGGTAGAAGTTATCAGATTAAAAAAATGACTGAACTCGGCTGACATAAAGGGGTAGTATTCAATGACCTTGTTGAACTCATTAGCGGCATAATGCACACTTGTTTTACTACCAGGTAACTAACATATCGCCCCCTAAGATTGTATTGTATAACAGATTACTGTGTTTCCACAAGAGACATGGTAAAACTCATTTTCTAACCAGAAGAATCACGTTTTTGCAGAAAAGCAATAAACCACGAGCATGCAGAGCTAATGAAACGACACTGGATGGGTGGAAACGAGGCATGATGTGGGCATGGCACATGCTTGATGCTTGAAATTGACACTTGTATGTTTGCTGCCACATTGTAATCACATGTAAGCTCACAAAAAAAAATCGATCACGTTCCACAAAGTAAGTATTTGAGGAAAAAAAATTCACAGAACAGCAGACATATTTGTCAAAAGCATTTGACAAGCAAAAAGAGAAGAGAAGAAAGGTTTTCAAATTCAAACCAGGGGCACATCTAAATGTAAAAGCAGGGCATGTGCCCCCTTATCCCTTTCCCCCTGGCTCTGGTGGGATTTTAGAACTGAACTGAATTCCCATGAATACATTTGAATAACTACAACAAATGACAGAAAGTCTCTTCCTAAAAAGATGAAATTTGAACAGGACTTCATCATGAAACAGAAAACAAGATCAATATTTTGATGTCCCCAAGGAACTATCAAAAAAAAAAAAAAACTCATCAGGAGCAATAGAGCAATAGATATTCCAATATTACAGGACCATTTCTTCATCCTTTTGATGAAAAATCACAATATTCTGATTTTTTTTTTTTACCTTTTTCGAACAGGATTCAATCTTATCTTGCAACAGAGGAGGAAGTATTTCATTTGAAAAGACTTGAATAAATCATGCCCTACTTTGACAAACTAACATGGTACTTGCACGAATGTCAGATATATCAGGCTCCATGTATGTACCCTTTTGTCAAGTAACCATTTCTACTACTGGTAACGTAAAGAGGAACAAAAGCCCCAAAGCTAGGGGAGATACATGTAGATAGATGTAGCTAAAGAGGGACATGTACATGTACCATTCCTGATTCACATTCTACATGAAATAATCTATCCATCACTGACAATGTGCCAGTGGAAGGTTGCCTCTTTAAGCATGGGCCAAAGTTGGCCACCAGAGGGCAATATTCCACTTTAGTTACTACTGATATGATATTCAGGAAATGTGTATGGAATACGATTTTAATCATTTTTTTCATCGATGCCCAAAGGGCTAGGTTAATCTATTCCAACACCCCAACCCCCCAACCCCCACCCCCATCATGGAAAAATAGGATATATTGACAACTAAACAACTTGTAGAATCATGAATATTACTTATAGTCAATATCTGAAGTTGAATTATTCGATTCCCTAGAACTTAAACTGAAAGCATGTGCAAAGTCATGTCACAAGAGGGGGCAATTCCACTAGATGCACAGTTCCTTCTGAGTCTCATAAAATGGTTTTATATTATTGTACCTTTTTATGGGGTGAATAAAGATGATATGAAATGAAATGAAGACTCCTGTTCTGTTGTTATCAGTTCTACAACTTTGAACATACCATCTAGATTCTTACCTTAGCTTTCAGTTTGCCTAGTTCTTTCTGAGCCTGAGTCTGAGAATCATCTCTGTATTTCTTGTTCTCTCTACATCAGTTCCAGAACTTTGACATAGTACTTGCACGAATGTCAGATATATCAGTTGTTACAGTTGCCTACCTTAGCTTTTAATTCGCATCATTCTTTCTAACCCTCAAAGAATTGTCTCAGCAAATCCTGTTCTCCCTACATAAGTTCTACATGTAGATCTGTAGATGTGACTGTTAGACAGATTTTTATTGAACATGCAGTTTACCTTAGCTTTTAGTTTGCATAGTTCTCTCTGAGCTTCATAGAATTGTCTCCAACTCCTGTTCTCACTATATCAGTTCTAGAACTTTAAAGACATCGCTGCAGTCCAGATTCCTACCTTAGCTTCTAGTTTACATAGTTCTTTGTGAGCCTCATAGAATCGTCTTTGCAGCCCTTGTTCTCTCTGTGTTTTATAAGTTTGGACATGACTGCTGTAGCCTACCTCAGCTTTCAGTTCTTTCTGAGTCTCATAGAATTGTCTCCATAACTCCTGTTCTCTCTATTTTAGTTCTAGAACTTTAGACATGACTGCAGTCTAGATTCTTACCTTAGCTTCTAGTTTGCATAGTTCTTTGTGAGCCTCATAGAATTGTCTCTGTAACTCCTGTTCTCTTTATTTTAATATGTTAGTTCTAGAACTTTAGACATGACTGCAGTCTAGATTCTTACCTTAGCTTCTATTTTGCATAGTTCTTTGTGAGCCTCATAGAATTGTCTCTGTAACTCCTGTTCTCTCTATTTTAGTTCTAGAGCTTTAGACATGACTGCTGCCTAGATTCTTACCTTAGCTTCTACATACCTGCCAACATTTGAAAATAAAAAATCTTACTCTCATGTGCGCAAAGCGTACATCACGAGCGCGGAGTGCGAAATCCCCGGCGGCTGGAGTCCAGCTCTAATGCTGTAGATGCTTTCTGGTGCCATCTTAGGCTCAGCCTTATTTTTAGACATATGACCTCACTGAAATAGTCATAATTTAATGATGAAGATCATGAATATTTTGGCTCAATGAGCTTCATTTCATTGCATCTAACATGTGTGTGTGTTTATAGTCACAAAGTCAAACTTCCCTGAAAGTTACTGATATGGAAAAATGCTTCTTTTTGAAATTCAATGACATTTAAGAAATATCCTGACCATATGCAGTCAATCATAGATAAATGAAAAAAACCCTACGATGAAGCTAAAGAGTTAACAAACAAAAAAATAAATAAATGCTTAGTCACGAAGAACTTTTCTAAGTTTGCATCGAGTGAACGCGCCACACTACCAGTAATCAAGAAAAGCTAGGCCGCTAGGGCTGGGGAAGAAGTCCGCCTGCTCCTGCTGGAATTTACTTTCCAGCAGGTTTTCTTGCTCACTGTTTTACATCACTTAGACAATAAAATACTAATTCTACATTACCTGGATCATGGAAAATGACGATTAAACTCAATTTGGACTCATTTCTAGAAACTACAACTACTTCTTGAAGGCCGAAAACCAGTACTTGGGTTTGTGATTTCTGATCGCGCGATCGATCTAACAACATGTAGCAGACAGCATGATATGCATACTGCATTGCACTATACTGTGCATGTGCCAGCGCAAAGAGGGTACATTGACAAGATAATGCACTTGAACAGTCCCTATGTAGTATAACACACACATGTGAATGCATATACGATATGTACAATTTTTTTTTTTCCCTTCCGAACGTAAAAATCGTACTGGTACGATTTTTCACCCTTTTTTGTGGGAAAAATCGGAACGAATACGACAAAATCGGACTGGTTGGCAGGTATGCTTCTAGTTTGCATAGTTCCTTGTGAGCCTCACAGGATTGTCTCTGTAACTCCTGTTCTCTTTATTTTAATATGTTAGTTCTAGGACTTTAGACATGACTGCGGTCTAGATTCTTACCTTAGCTTCTAGTTTGCATAGTTCTTTGTGAGCCTCATAAAATTGTCTCTGTAACTCCTGTTCTCTTTATTTTAATATGTTAGTTTTAGAACTTTAGACATGACTGCAGTCTAGATTCTTACCTTAGCTTCTAGTTTGCATATTTCTTTCTGAGCCTCATAGAATTGTCTCTGTAACTCCTGTTCCTTCTATTTTAGTTCTAAAACTTTAGACATGACTGCTGCTTAGATTCTACATGTAAAAGTAGGGCATGAGCCCCCTTATTCCTTTCCTCCTGGCTCTGGTGGGATTTTAGAACTGAACTGAATTCCCATGAATACATTTGAATAACTACAACAAATGACAGAAAGTCTCTTCCTAAAAAGATAAAATGTGAACAGGACTTCATCATGAAACAGAAAACAAGATTGTCTCCATAACTGCCCTTCTCTCCAAGAGAGTTCAAAAACTTTGGACATGTCTGTGGTCTAGATTCTTACCTTAGCTTCTATTTTGCATAGTTCTTAATGAGCCTCATAGAATTGTCTCTGTAACTCCTGTTCTCTCTATTTTAGTTCTAGAGCTTTAGACATGACTGCTGCCTAGATTCTTACCTTAGCTTCTAGTTTGCATAGTTCTTTGTGAGCCTCACAGAATTGTCTCTGTAACTCCTGTTCTCTCTATGTTCTAGAACTTTGGACATGTCTGCAGTATAGATTCTTACCTTAGCTTCTAATTTGCATAGTTCTTTTTTGTGCCTCATACAATTTTTTAGAAGTTTGGACATGTCTGCTGTAGCCTACCTCAGCTTTTAGTTTGTAAAGTTTTTTTTCTGAGCCTCATAGAATTGTCTCTGTAACTGCCCTTCTCTCCAAGAAAGTTCTAGAACCTTGGACATGTCTGGTCTAGATTCTCACCTTAGCTTCTAGTTTGCATAGTTCTTTCTGAGCCTCATAGAATTGTCTCTGAAGCTCCTGTTCCCTCTTCTCACATGCTTCAAGGTCCTGCTTGACTTCTATCCTCTCCTCCTCTATCCGTCTCATCTGATTACTCGTCATTTGGTTCTGAAAAAAAATCAATATCAAAGTTAATCATAAAGTTATTATTAATCATTATTTGTATGAAGGATTTTCAGCCTACAAGTAAAATCGGTATATCTCATAGTTTGCGCAAAAGTACCCGGATGACCGTGCAGTAATTTTTCAATATCTCATGGTTTTAGGAAAAAGTACCGGAAAACCATGCAGTAATTTATCAGTACTCATGGTTTGGGGTGCACGACTGCATAGAAAAGGGAACACGCAAAGGCTAAGACAATGGATGTGTGCACACAGCCCTTCTAAAATGCTTGAGTTTGGACAAAATAGTTTTTCTCTCTGTTTGTCTAATGTGCAAATTAATACAAAAACGTAAGGATGTAATGGTGAAAATAAGGCACTAGGTTTCATACAATTAATAATAATGATAGTGAATGATTTTTCTTTTGTGGGACATAAGGTATATCCCACTCAAGGCCATTCAATATGATATAAATATTAATGACTTGGCATCACCTGTGCCTGGGAAGCGAACTTAAATCACTGTGACCCTTGGGTCTCTCCTCACTGTATAACTGATTGGGATATGCATGTGTATCACTATACCAGATTTCCCTGGGTTCTTAATGTGATAGGTGGTGACTCTCCTCCACACAGAGCCTCCATTTAACATCCTATCTGAGGGACTGATTTCCTACCCGCGGAACAGAGTTCATGTACAGAAACCCACAAAATTTTCACATGCTCAAAAGGGGTATAACAACTAATACATTACAAAGAAAACAAGTAACTGCACAGTTACTAAGTTGTAATCAAGTACATGAAATTATCACAACAATTTTGGACAAAAATTTGCAAGTTATTGGGACTTCTGACTGATCATGTCTATGCCATGTTATTTCATATTATGAGTGCATTTCAGAGTATGCAGTTTTCAGCAAATTTTCATGATTTGTTGAATATATTTTCTTGTTCAGAAGAACCCTGTATCATGTGATGACTCATCATAACAATGCGATCATCAGTGAAGACAGTTTCTCCAACAAAATGCAATATCACTGTGAAAACCCCAGGATTACCTGCTACACTTATACTATGGAATTCTTATTAGTTGAAAATTGTTACTTGTATTTAGTACACCACGGATTGTGAAATTGCAATAATGCCTCATTACTTTCAAAGATGAATGCACATTTATCAGCTTAGAGTTGCTTCAATTTACAAGTCAGCAAATGTTACTGCATTGATTAAAGCATGTTAGAGAAATAACTTGGCTTCCAAAATTATGACTGCTTTTCTCCTTTGTCCTCGAAAATATTAAGCTAAATAGAGTTTACAGAAGGCCTTCTCACAGGCTCATATAACGGACAAGCTGGAACAATTTGTAATATTATTAGGAAAGACGCCACTGATTTTGCTTGAGTGGCATCTGCCAGCTACATATAGCAAGTTAAAAAGCCATTGTCAAGGGATAATTTCACAGGTAACTATTAACGTCACAAATTCCTTCACTTACCAGTCTTCAATTATTTATTTCATTAAAACATAGAATTCATTACTATGGGTTAAAAAGAGAAGAAAATCAGGAGTATAAAACACTCTATGCAATAATAATGGTTGCCTTACTGCTAATTGTGGCCTAGAAAATGTTGAAAATAATAACATTGCTAAATGTTAAACTGCCAAAATGTTGATAATTCAAATAATAGTAGTCTGAAATGAATTGATATAATACATGCGATCTTAAAATAAATAGACATTGGATGGACTATGTTTGTCCTGACTTTAGTCATGTTCATTAAAAAATGAAATTGTCAACATTGCCTACAATATATATACATATGAAATTGTTTACTGTAAAACCAAATGTTTCTCAAACATTCACAAATTTTGCGATAAGGCCACCATTAACAATGTGCAAAAGTATTTTGGGTTTTACAGTAACTTTGCTGTGTATAACTCAAACTGAGATCATGTTGCAATATGAAGTAAATCATAAAAAATAATGATATTGCAACAACAAAAAGATGATTTATGGGTTAAGTACTTGTGTTTGGAGTTCCATGACCCTCTGCTGGGTCTCTTTGAGGTCAGCTGCCGTGTCCGCTTCTCGTAGCCTCACTGACATGAGCTCTTCAGTGATCTGTTGGATTGTGGGTCGGGAGTTGGACCCTTTCTGCTTCCCAGTGACTTTCTCCAGGTGTTTCTGACATATTTTTAAGATGGATGGGGAATACGATGCCGCAATGGAAGGAATCAAAAAGAAAAAAAAAAAAAAAATGGACAAAGATTTTAGTTATGGCTGCCATGCAATCGATCATGCAATTAATGCAGATGCAATTAGATGTGAGAGTATTTAATTTTTAAAGAATTAAACAACTACCAAAGATGATACTGAAATTTAAAAGAAAAAGTTGAAAATATTGTTCCAGTGTCACCTTAACATAATATAAAGGTACACATTATAATATGCAGTTTGAGGAAGAAATAAATTATAATGTGCCTTTAACTGGAGGGTCAATTTGGCTGCTATAATTACAGATAATCTTTTCCTCACACCATAATTCATAGGTTTAGTAGTGGGAATCATTCTTGTAAGTTCATTTTGATTTCATTTCATGAAATGTGCCTGTATTAGATTGTAGTCCTTGGTAATTACTCATTCTCATAGGTTTAATACAGGGCCTACTCGTTTCCAGCATGCAACAGTGGTTAATATAGAAGATTTATTATCAGAACCATGCAAGCTTGTTGTGCAATATACCAGTACATTGAATTTTGATTATACAAATGCAACTTACACACTCTGACTCTGACATCGTGTAATGATATTTGCGATAATGTTTGATAAAAAAATGATTTATTTGTTGTAATGCTTTTATTATGTAAAGACATGATGCTGCATGTTCTTCCAATTAATTGCAGTTTACGAGCTTAACCTACCAGTCTGGTTTTTGCATCATAATATTCCATGTATCCCTTTGGAACATTTGTATGTTAAGCCATGCTTTTTTCAAAATGCAAATATCTAGCATGCATCCATTCGTTACCATTTTCAGTGAACCTCTGGGCCCTGTTTCATAAAACTTGTTATCAATAACAAGCTGCAATAACTGTTATAAGCTACTGAAATCCTTGCACCTGATTGGCTGAGAGCAAATTCGGCATAGAAATGTGGCAGTTGTTACTGATAACAAGTTTCATGAAACGGGGCCCAGGCAAGCAGTAGCAGTCAAGAAAGAAAGTATCATATGTGCCTTGTTTCGGGAGAGTTCTTTAAACTTCTTCCACCTACATGTACACGTACCTACCAGTTAGAAAACCTAGAGAAAATTTCCCCACTTCTAGAAAAATGTGTTCAATTGAATCTGGAAAATGTAGATTAAGCCCTAAAAACCTCCCCCTACTTAGAGATTGTAGAGAGAGTCTATCACTACCAGACTTCATTTACCACGTCTTCATTTAAAGGGGGAATCAAGCCAAATTCATCTAGAAAGCTAGGCCAGCAAGAAAAGGCCATGCACAGCTAGGGAGGTATTCTGAAAACCATGCCATCTTTTCTGTCAGTGAATGTACATTAATTGTCATAACAAATCTAAATTAGGAAAAGTCGCTGGTAAATGTCTGCGCAAATCTGGTTGCCTATGCGTATCCTTGAGACTGAAATCTGCCCGAGCCCCAATAATAAGTGTTTATTCTGCACACTTTCAATTTGTTACTACAGTTAACATACCTTTCACTGACATAAAACATACATGTACATGTACATCAGGGACTCGATTTTAAGGCGCGCGAGAGCGATCGCGCGCTGCTGCGCGCCTTAATCCAATTCAGGTAGCGCGATTTATCGCGCGCCTCGCTATCGCTGAGGTGCGCGCGATCTATCCGAGTCTTGTTTTAAAAAAACAACAAAACAAAAATAAAAATCTAAAAATAAAAATTCCAGAGGAAAAAAACAACAAAACAAAGCATACTGCTTACGTGGGAAAATAATAATAATACTTCAATTGGGTATGGGAATACTCCATAAAACTGTATTTATTAAAATGGCGAAATTGAAGTCCAAAGTCCTGCATCAAGTTCGTCAAAATACTTGACTCACCGTAGTAGGTCCCACATGTGTTAATTGGTGTTTGCAGAGCAATGAAAGTGTAGCGGTTTTCCGAGCTGAATCCTGTTTTTTTTTAGGTTAATATTGATTTTGAGTATTTTTATTTACAGTATACAATGATACAAATTATTTATGTGGGGTTTATTTGCCTGAATTTCCCCTGTATTTAATGCAAAACATAAGTTCAAAACGAGCATCAAGTTCGTCATAATACTGACTCACCGTAGTAGGTCCCACATGTGTTAATTGGTGTTTGCAGAGCAATGAAAGTGTAGCGGTTTTCTGAGCTGAATCCTGATTTTTGAGGTTAATACTGATTTTGAGAAGTGTTATTCAAAGTGAACAATGATACCAATTATTTATGTGGGGTTTATTTGCCTGAATTTCCCCTGTATTTAATGTAAAACATCGTTATTTTTACGTTAGTGCAAGGCATTGTGTGAGTGTGACTGTGATGATCAAGCTGCTGTGACTCTATCTTGAGGGTTAGGGTAGAGAAACAAGTGTTGATGTACTTATGGTATATGATAACTGATTTATAATATATCGCTTTGAATGGCATAGCATACAAATTTAGTCCTGATTTAGTGATTATTTATTATTTTTATGATAAATGTAGATGTTTTTAAACAAACTGCACTGTAGGCTATTCCTATTTTTTATTGCATTTATCTAAGTTGATTTAGGCATTTTTGTTCTGATATTCATCAAAACACCCCCCTCAAAAAACAAACAAGAACAACAACAAACAAAGAAACGAAAACACATGCTCAAACCCACACTCATACACTCTGTTAAAAGCAATCACTGAGCCAACAGAGCCCTCTGAAAAAAAAAATCAAAATTAGAGGCCCTTTTTAAATCATTGTAATTTATTTTGATTTTATTTAAATATTCAAATAATATTTTCTTTTACTCCTAAAAACATTTCCCTGGAATAAAAAAAAGCTTGGGGGGGGGGGGGGGTTAAAGTTTGTCTCCTTTGGTTGTTGGTTGTAACTTAGTATGTGTATTTCCTCCATGAATTTTGCTAATCGGACAAAAAGCTCCCCTTGTATGTCGAAGAAGAGCTTTTTGCAGTGCTCCCCTACCGCTCTCCTTAAAAGTTCTAGGAGAGCTTTTTATTGCTCCCCTCATAATTATAAAACTGAGTCCCTGGTACATCATAGTTTTCAAACTGATTACTTCAGAGTTTGTTGAAACCTAGAGTTCGTTGAACCCAACCTACCTGCCAGTGAGCCTCAAGGTCGTTGACCTTTTCCCTGAGTTCCTTGAGTGCGAGGTTGGCCTCAGCCTCCCTCAGTTTGACAGCGATTAGCTCATCTTGGAGGGCGGCGATGGAATGTCCAGGCTCCTTACGCAACTTCTGATTGATCTGGAGTAAAGGTAGAAGAAGAAAACGATGGAGAAATTAAAAAATGTGTGAATTCCATCTCAATATGGGTAAAGTAAAATGGATTTTGTCATTTCATTATTAAGCATTATTAAGTATTTGGCGTCACATGTGCCTGGGAGGGGGAAAAGCGAACTGAATCACTTTAACCCTCAGGTCTCACCTCCCGATATTTCCCCATATGTTACAAAGTATAATGGTATAATAAACATAATTAGCATTGAGAGTATTATTTATATTGGATAGTTCATTACATCTATTAAGTGATGGTGGGGCTTTCAATTTGTAGATATATACTTATATCTTTGATGTGATCGGTAACATATGGGAAATAATACCTTGAACTTGCCTATATGCTTCTCTGATAATATTAGCTTCTTGTACGGCTCACGTGTTTGTTACAATGACACACTCCCTATGTTCTAATCTAATCTAACAATTAAATGGCCCTAGAGAATGCTTATTAGAAATAAGCTCTCCTGCTTCAATTTTGATAACTGGGAGTAAAAACTTGATAATTGGTAGTCAAAATTGAGTGAAATGACAACAATCCAACATGAATTACTGGAAGCCTACAGACATGAGACAAAATCCCCTTTTTTTCCCTTCATTATGAATTAAATGCCCCCAGCCCCTCACTTTATAAAATGAATAACTTAATTTTACGCACTTCATAATTGATTGGCCAACAGACACATAAAAGTGCAATCATTATTTTGATCCAGGGGCTTCAATTTTCTTTTACATCAAATCAACTCTGATAAATGATGGAATCCCCACTTGGAATTATAAATAACCCCCGGTACATTTCAAATTAGATCTATTAATGGCAAAAAGACCTGAAATGGCAGTGGAAAAAGTAATATAAAAGACACAGAATATATGTATAAACATGTTCTAGAGAATGAGAGCAATAAATGACTGACAGAAAGACAGAAAAAATTTAAATATCTGGAGATAAATTGACTCTGGTATTAAAAGGTATAGAAATATTTCTGCTGTCCAATAATGATTGAGAACATAATTCAATAATTCTATAATTATTTCTGTTAGAAAAAAACAATCTTCAAAGTTGTGTTGATTAGTTTTCATATTGGAAGCATTGTTTTTGTTTTTATCGGTAAAGTGGTTAAGCGTGATACATGCTTAATTAATAGCGAATAATTTAAAATTAAAGGAAAAGGGCACCCAACAGAAACTGAATTTATATGGGAAAAAAAATATCCCAGAGAAGGGCGAGAGGGCTGGGAATATATCTGGTGGAAAGAATGACATAAATAAGATGATAAATGAAAAAAAATATATATAAAACAATGGGGGTTATGGATATAGGTACTTGATTATTTGGAAACATAAATATGTGAAGCCAATGAAAATTTCGAAACAAGTTATGGAAGTCATACCATGTCAAAATTATGTTATCCTTGATATCATACAGAGATATATTGTATTTCTTTTACAACAATATTTGTTCACTTTCATTGCACAGTGACTTTTCTTTTCCTTTCATTGTCTTAAAATTATTTTTTGAAGTAAGAGAGTTTATAAGTTAAAGACAAAAGAGAATTTGTGGTTAAAATCAAATATATCAGATGAAGTGCATTGTACAGTTATTTTTTGTTTTGTTTTGTTCTGTTTGTTTATTCTTTTGTTGTTTTTTTTTCAAAATCTTAATTTGTATGTGTTTACTTTAGGGGAGAGGAGTCAGTGGGTGGGGGATCACTTTTACAAATGTTCCCCCTATAAAATAAATTGAAACGTCTACTTGTGTCATTCTCCTAAATGTTTTTTCACTCTATCTGCTCTTTGGGGGTGAGGGGTACCTTTTCCAGACTCTCTATCTTGGTGCTAAAAGTTTTGAGAGACTCCGCCGACTCGGCCTCTTTTAATCTGACCGCAATCAATTCTTCCTGGAGTTCCATCACCACCGATTCTACCTCCTTGTCCAACACCGAGGGCTGTTCGTTCTTAGCCTGATTGTCGTCGTCGTAAACAAAGTAAAAGGGGAACAAAAGATGAGATAAAAACCCAACATAAAAATACAAAATCATGAAGGTTATGAAAAGAATGAATGAAAATCATTATAGCATGCACTTCAAACTGCTACAAATGTGGATGATTAAGATGCCTAGAGCTAAAGCTCTATTACTATTACGAAGATTTTGCATTTATATGTATTTAATTTTTCTTTTTAGGATGGCTTGTGAGTTTTAAGAAAGAAGTTTTGGGGGCTTATAGAATATTTTTGCCACTCTCACTGACTCATTATAAACTTCTCAGCAATAATGAAATCAAATGTTAATGCCACTTTTCCTGAGCAGAATTAGTATTGATGAAGGTTCTTTTCTTTTTTTATTTCTGCAAAAAACTGATATTCTGATACAGCATATCAGAGTGAACACAAAATCAAAATCGAAATCGAAATAATTGCTGCTTGATCAAAGATACATGTAGAACCCTTTAAAAAGTTTGAGGTCTATCCTTGGTTCCCCACAAGTGTCCCAAAAAGCACTTTATAAACATTATACAAATAGCAATTTTAGACTGGACAATAACAGAGAAAAGTCAATATTCGCTGAGAATGGTTGTTTAGCCTACACAAACATCTTTGTCAATTGCCTCGGTGTAGATTTCAATAAAAACTATGGGAATGGAATGTTAACGACCATAAAATTGCACTTGGTTGGCTAATATTTACATGGAGAAAACTCAACCAACCGTGCATCTTTGAAAACTTGTGAAGTTTTATCAACTTCTCTTATTCTTGAAATAAACAAAAGGACTCCTGAATGTTGAGAGATTTCCGTTTTTAATTTTTACAATTTCTTTGCTAAAAACGGCATTTGAAACAATAATAAAGACAAATTCTAGAAATATCTAAGATATGAAAACAGCAACAGAACTACACTAGTGATGAAATAAATGAGAAATGAATCTTGAGTTGTACATGTATGTTTGTGATGGGAATCAATTTCTAAATACATGTACATGTATTACACAAGATATGACAACTTTATAAAAAGGCATACAGCACAAATGAACAATTCAAAAATATCAATGGATGAAAAATTGTAACAGCAAATGTGTCAAAAATGCATGCATTAGTAATAAAAACACCAATGAAAGAATACAATAATGAGGCTATTTTGATAGATAAATGCAACTGCATGATACAGTATGGAAAAGGGATTACAACTCCATGCATTATACCAAGAAATACTATGACTATCAAACACAGCAACAACAACAACAAAAAAAGAAGATAAATGTAAAAAAATTCACATAGCAATTAAAATTTACAAGCATGCAATATAGGCAATTTGTTTCAAATGATCATTACGTAAAGTGATCATACAGTATGAAAAAGATAGTGTCTTTAAATGTATAGAAGTGCATCATTCATTAGACATCGGAATCATGATTGGAATACTGATTTGATTTTTAAAGGCACAGTAGCTTTCAGGTTGCAGAGTCTGTTGGATTGAGAGTGCGAGACAAAAAAAAATCTAATTGACTATAGATATTTTTGCGGATATCCAACTTTTAGCTGAAAGGAAAATTACTCTTTACACTAATACTTTACTAATCAAAATAAGTCTCTGATTTTTCATAATTTATGACAGATTTTTTTTTACTGGAAAGATCAAATGTCGGGCACACATTACATCTAAGCAGCAGCATTGAAAACTCATGTAGACTTGTTACTTAGATCCACAATAGGTTTGTTAGTGTTGATCTTTGAGCAAGGTGACTTGAATAACTTTCAAACTTGTAGAAAAGTGTGAGACTAAATCTAAATATCATATATAAAAAGAACAATGTAATTATTAAGATGAACACTCAGTACACACAATTTTTTCTTTTCTTTTAAACATCTCTCTCTCTCTCTCTCTCTCAGTGCAAAACTGATTAACAAAAGGCATGGGTGATCCAAAAAAAAATTTGAAATCACATTAATAAATTAGTGATGTTGATGGTTTTGACATGGTTTTCTGACAAGACATTATTCACAAATTTCACAGCCTCATATATCTGTAAAAAACACCAAACAAATGTAACTCACTTCTAGATTTCTACTAAATACACAATGCAATCATTGAGCTTGAATTAAAAAAAAAGATATCCTTACAATGCCATTTAAGAAATAAAATACACTATAAATTCAATTGTTTGAATACTTCAAATAACACAAGGAAAACATCTAACTTCAAAGTTTGGGAATGACTCCAACACCCATGTAGGAACATTCAGCTACAGATATTAAGAATAACACAAACAAATTTAGCAATAAACACCAATGTTGGATTAACAACTATTTGGCAGATGTGCAAAAGAAGAAGAAACAAAAACAAAACAAAACAAAACAAAACAAAAACATATGAGTTCAAAGTAAAAAGTAGGAAGAAAGAAAAGATAGACTTGAAACATCCCTAAAATAAGGCAAGCATGTTGTTTGATGGGACAGTGTTAATCTGTGCAAAAAAAATCCTAAACTCAACAGAAAAAAACACAATAAACAATGAATTAGCTTAAAGAAAATATAAAGATATCAGATGGACAGAACGAAATGAAGAAAGGGGATCGTACTCTTCAAAAAGAATTAGATTATAAAGCCAAAAGACAAAGTTAGAAACCCAAATTTAAGAAATAAAAGATTATGACCCGTATTATCGAAAGTGGCCTAAGTTAAGCCTGGCATAACTTAGGCCACTGCTTTATGGAAGGCCATTCATCAACCCCCAAGTCCCTAATAAATGACTTTATTCATGTCAAAAAATTATTTTCTGGCATGAAATGAGCATCAGAAATCAATTCTATTGTTCGGTTTTTGTATTTGCATTTAGTCCCAGAACTTTGGTGATTTTGTAGGATTAAAAGAGGGTCACGTTTTGCTCTCCATGATTCGGTGGCCCAAATCTACACACTTAGGCAGGGGCTTAAGCTAGGCACCTTTCGAGAATACGGGCCTATGTAAAGAAAGAAAGCAACATGCATCTCCAGAAAATCAAATTACGAAAGCTCCCTTTTGCAGAAATTCTCTCCAGAGACAATCCATTCCCCTATGGAAATCAGCTTTTGCTGTTAGGGTGTTCCACCCCATGAGAGGAAAAAATAAATGAATGAATGAATGAAAGAACTTTCCATGAAGCAGGGAAAAACTGAAATGCCCACACCTACCCTTGAAGTCATAGAGTAAGGGTCCCATATCAAGAACTAACTTAAAATTAATTTTGAACGGTGAATCTTGGGTTGACAAGTCCAGGCTACATCCTACCTGATAGTAAACAGTGTATTCTGGTTCTTCTCTACGAGGTTTGCCAATGAAAGAAACAGACTAGAAAAACAGACATTTAAAAGTTGAAGATAATGTTACATGTCACTGATTGAGAGCCGGAAGGGTATATGAGTTTATGCCCGTCTGGCTCCTGACAGACAATATTATCTTTGACTAAATAAGGAAAGAGTAATATTATCTGAAATTTATGTCTTACACATTCCTACTAGAGAAGCATGAAATTTCTAGGCCATTCTGAATCACAACATTTAAAAATCCATGCAGAGGAGATACAACCTTCTGCCAGACATGCCACAGGAGAGTTTCATACAGGTACATACATGTGGATGCAGAGGGACGTATGATGATGATATAAGTATTAGTAGTTGAGTATAATTCTGGTAAATACATCTTTGGTTGTATACCACCACTGCTTGTACACATAACCTCAACATCTTTGCAAATTTGTTGAAACAGTTCTGACAATTTTCTAACATATTCCATTTTCTTTAATGCGGATGCTGTGTTTTCACTCTTTACAAATGCAGATCATGACATGGATATGAATCAAATCATTGATCAAAGTCACAAATAAGTTATATTAAGAAAGTATTTCAACAACGTCTGCATCCTGATTCAAGCCATTGTTTTGTCATTCAATTTAGCATGAGATTTACTAAATGCCGGACAACCTAACATATTTCTTTTGAGAGGAGGAAAAACCAACAGCATAGGAACCGGGTTAAGCCTTTACAAGAGGTATCAATTTTTTGAAATTTCAGGAGAAACGTTCTTCTGTGCGATGTTGAAGCTACATGTGGACACAGCGTAGACCGGGTGACATGTATACCTGGTGCCTGACTTTGAGGATCTGGTAATAGAGTTCATACTCTGGATGATCATCGCTCTGTGCGTTGCCCATCAACAAGGAAGACTAAACAAACTGCAATGTGAAGGAAGCCATGATCTTTCATCACAAGATAATAAAAATGACCCCCAAAATGTAAACATTTCCACCCTAAAGCACAAGGTGCCTACAGATTTTAATAAGAGCTCTAAACCAGCTCTTTTCATGCCGAGGTCCCGAAACAAAAATATTGTGGGCCATCCATGCTCACCAGGTCCTTTTGTTTATATTTTTAACATTTTAAGGATCATGAGTGCAATTTTGGAGCCCCCTCCCATTTGTCACATCATCACAATAATGATAAATACTGTGTTGCACTCTAAGGAATGCTCAAGGTGCCTCCTACAGAGGAGGGTTCCACACTAACCTTTTCTGGGGGTTCAGAGCAAAATATTGGGTATCCGTGTTCACAAGGCCTGTTTTGTTCAAATTCTAACATGTCAGGGAACCTAGGTGACATTTTGGAGGTCTTCCCCCCCCCCCCACCACCCACCGTAGCATTGAGGCCTAATACAGTAACATCATTATTACCATGGCTATATGGAAGCTGCCTTATACGGCACTGAAAGGCTGAAAGCATTCTGGGAATTTCTGCCTGGATTTAAAGCGGCAAATGTTGACAAATTCAACATATCACAGACAAATAAAGAATAATTCTTTCTCCGAAAATCAGGAATATTTAGTTTCCTCCCTAAGGCATGCAGTCAGAGGTAATGACATTACAGGGAACTGAGAGGAAGATTCATTACTGCAAATGCATCTCTTATCCATTTATCCTAATTACTATTACTAGCCTACAGATCATGAATTTAGCCCTTTCGTCAAAGAATACATGTCCTGTAGGCCTACATGTACAGTATAGTCTGATCTACTTTTCCTTCTGTTGATGTTGGTCCCCCTGAAATGTGACCCATCCCACTTATAATAAAATAGAGCAAAATGACCTTTTTGTTCCCCAAAGCTCTGTTTGCAATTCCTAATGCAAAAGTCATGTTTCCGTGCATCTACTTTTATGTATCTCTTGTCCTTTTCTCTATGGCTCTTTGGCAGCTTTCCATAGCTTAAAGTCAAAGAGAAGGTCAAGTTCTGGGAAAGTTAAAATATAATTTGGGAGCATTCTCATTCTCTTTATTACAATTTGGAAGATTATCATAGTGGAAATGTCCCCTGAAAAGGATTGCTCTTCAAATGCCCTCACATTCAAAATATTAGAAGAAATTGGCTGAAATGTTCGGGCCGAACATGTGTGTGCAGTGCATGTCAGTCTCGGCTGGATTGAGTCAATTTCTTCTCATTTCAGTGATTCCAAAACCTTACAGCATACACCAATTCTTATATAAATAAAAATATATTCAACCTTTCCCAATTGCTTTGAGACAGTTTCTTTCACATTGTAATCTCATGACCAGAACTCAACTTTTGGTCCCATTTATTTTTTTTCACTATTTTAATGCATTATATAGAACACCTGATTGTAGATATTGCCATTACATTCTAGAACACTTGGCTGGCTAGAGATCAATTAAACCTAGAGAACTTTTGACACTAGCAATGTTCATCATTCTTTCTTTCATCTTTTGTGACTATCCTACTATCCCACAGTGCATCCATAGAGGTTCTGTATCATCCCAATTTTTATGCCTCAACAAGAAATCACATTATGCAAATTGAACTCATTTAAGAATCTGAGTCATAATGAATGTCTGTGCAGCCAGCCCAACGGTAAATGCCATCCCATGTGAAGTACTGTTGCATACTACCTTCAACACTATGTATGCCTAACTCATACTGCACATGTACATGTAGGCCTAAAAATGTAATACTGATAGCACCTACAAACACAAATTAGAAATGGGATCTGGAGCTAATTACCATACCTGATTCCCAGATGGGGTCTTACCTTTGATAAGGCCTACAGTCCATACATACAAACCAGATACTGTGAGCCGTATCTCACATGAAACAAACAAGCCAGCCTCACTCCACCGATCTAGTTCCGATGTCGGCTAATACAGTATCTATTCATCCCAAATACATAATTCTGCTTCCTATGCAATTTGGATATTCCAGTAACCCCACACAGGCTGGGCAGTCGACTCCAGGGTGTAATACTTTACACAGATTTACAGTGTTGTGAATTGACTTGTGTACAATGCTCCTTAGCTTAGGGTATAAATCTTCCCTCGCATACAAAGAGCGTATCCCCCGAAGGCAGTCAAGCGATATAATCCGACTCCTCAGATATAACCTCTGTAGCATCAGCACTACAAAAAGATGGACTCAACCCCGGCTTCCTTCACACTCCAAAATGCGCTTAAGAGTCCCATTGAAAGCAAGCTGGGGAGATTCCTAGTCCCAAAAGCCAACAGAAGATGTTCTTTTAGGCAAGACCCACTCCGGCTTGCTCCAACGATGCAAGGCATTTGCATAGCAGGGATTTGCTTCAGCTAATCAAGGAGGTAAACAGTACGCAGGGAGCTATTACACTGTGCTGGGGTATCGAGACCGGCTGGGTGAAATATCACGGGGATGTCTGGGTTGTAGCTATTAGCCAGATGTGAGCAAGATGCTAGAGGGTGAGGGATGCAGGAGGCGATGCCAGCCTGAACTCTGGGGGTCACTGGGGATGACATAGACCCTGACCTTACAGAGAGTGGGAGTAGGATTGGATAACAATGGCAGTTATATGGAGGGTGAAATCCGATCTTTATCTTGGTATTCAGGGCTTGTTGACCCTCGATGATATTAACGGCTTTTCAAATATGGATGATTAGTATTTTATTAATGTCCAATCAATAGTAGATGAATAATTCAATAGTGTAAATTTCCATATCACTGTCACCGTCTTCAATTCTTGCTTCCAATATCCTTATGAGCTTTCTGCTAACATCAATTTTCTAATGTTAATACATACATTTTCTGCTAGGCATATAAAAATCCAACCAATGATCTGTCTTTGTAACAAATTCCATCATTCAAATCCTTCTTTTTGGTCCATTATACGGGCCTACTTCGATTGCTGAGAGTCAGAAGGGGTTAACTCCATGTGAAATAATACATGTATGAGTTACAGCCCTTCTGGATCTCAGCAAATAATTTCTTCCTATTTCTGATATCTTGTTTTCAATAACTACGTTCATACAGGACTTGTGATTTCGAAACTTTAAGTTAGTGAAACTTTAAGCTAACGAAACAATGACTCACTATTCAATGACAAGGGTTCACACAGGCCCGGAACAACAACGCTCGCTGTTCTGAGAATACAAGTCGAGCGATCATAGTTTAACATGATCAAAGAGGTCATCGTTAACAATGACTTTGCTAAACTTAAAGTTTATTCTGTCCACACAGTTGATAACTACGACGGAGGACCCCCCGTTGCTCGTGGTCGCAGCACTAACTACATTATTATTATTAAGTATTTGGCATCACCTGTGCCTGGGAGGGGAAAAGCGAACTGAATCACTGTAACCCTCGGGTTTCTCCTCCCGATATAACTGATTGGGATGTGCAGATGTACCACTACACCGTGGTTTCCCCCTACTCTTATTCGAGGAGTGCAGTGGGTTCTTAACGTGCAAAGGTGGTGACTGTCCTCTACACGGGGCCTCCAGTTAACGTCCTATCCGAGGGATGGAGTGTTTTCCACTGTAACATAGCCTGCGTCTATGAAACGAGAGAGGGGCACGTTAACACACAACGCAGGCTTCAGTCATCCGTCCGGGGTGGATTCGAACCCACGATCTCTGGTTCGACAGGCAGACGCTTTACCGACTGAGCCAACTCGCCTCCTCAACTACAAGTTCTGGAACTACAAGTGATCTTAAAGTTTCGAAACTATGAGTCCATTCATACTGTCTGAAACTACAAAATAACTTGAAAGTTTTGAAACTAGAAGCAAAACTTAAAGTTTGGCTCCCTCCGTGTGAACCTGACTAATAACATGTAGGTAAGCCCACCAAGGAGATACTAGGCAAGTACCTCCTTGGGCCTACTACCTAGCAAATCAAGGTGATTGTACAACACTGCAATCCCCACTTCACTATTCCTACTCACTCATCCTTCTTTGCTCATTGCAGGGGGAGGGGCTTGGGCATCGGGGAATATTTCCTATACCAAGCGCAAGTTGGAGGGAAGGGGGGGGGGGGGGCTTCATTCTTATTCCAGCTTTTTCTGGACAACTATATCATATACAAGTGGATTAATTGGGATTTTCAAAAAATTCTATGGATAGAACTGACCTCCAGACAATGTCCAAGTTGTTTATGGTGTAGGTAGTCAAACATTCCAATAGTCCACTTCTAAATTCCATCTCAAGTACAGTCAAACAGAAGGAGAGTTACAAGTCCATGCACTCACTTTATTATGTAAACAAAACCTGTGACTTGGTAAACTTCATGTAAAATAGTAGTATGCCCAAGGAGTTACCGTATCACATAACTCCTTGGTATGCCTACATCATTAGATTGTAGGCACAAACCCTGGTCAGTCGTAAAAGAGTGTCTACACTGTAAGACTACCATAGGCCATGTACTATAGCTGCTCCCGACACGACCAGAAGGTAGTGAATTAGGCTTCTCTCAAGTGTCAAATGAGGGTCTGTGCTTGCAGACTACTACATCATAGGCACACATCAGGAGATGTTTCTACATGAAGGCCTACATAGATTAGATGCATCGAATATTAATTAGTAAAGGGCATTCTAGTAAAAAAAAATTGCACTGATTTTACACCTGTGTTGCAATGATGTTCAAACACTCTTCAATTATTTCAACATTCTCGTCAGTCATTCTGGTACACAAATATCAAAGTAATTAAACTGACAATGATCAACAACTATATTTACTCTTCCACTGAGAGCACTGACTGATTGTCATTCAATAATACTTCTGGTCTTTATGAAGCAGTGATGAGATGACATCTAGAGCTTTGCTGGCATGCCCTCCAAAACAACGATTACATGTGTGTCAAGTCACAGAGAAATACAGAGAAATACAGAGAGGGAAAGGATATGAAAAGTTAAAAAAGAGGAGAGAGAGAATGAGAGAAAAGGGAATGAGAGATAAAGAGAGAAAGTGAGATGGAGAAAAAGAAAGATGGAGAAAGAGCATGAGTGAGAGAGAGAGAGAGAGAGAAAGAAAGACAGAAAACAGAATGACTGAGAGGGAGAGAGAGGGGGGGGGGGTAGTATTCAATGACATTTTCAAATGTCATTGAATACTTTTAAACCAGTAAATCATATTCCAGAATATTACAAAAGCTCTGGAATTTCCAATCAAAGTCCAAAGCCTTTAGGGAAGAACCATGAAATACAATTAATACCAACCACGAACACATCGGAAACTCAGCTTGGCTCTAACGAAGGGACTATTTTTACCGATTGTGCGATACATATGCGTGATGCAGATGCCAAACAGCTGATGAAGAGGGAAAGGAGATGCAATGTGATCAACTGAAACTGCCAAGACATGACATCATGAGCTATTTATAGCCCATGTCAACTCCGACACATGCAGCTGGCGACGCCGCCACAGGGAGGAAAGAATGCAGTTGGAGGACCACTTTGGAAATTCAGAAACAGTTTGATTCCTCGGTGGCAAATTGGCAGTGCGGTCAGTTACCAGGTTACGACGACCTCAACGAATCCATCTACGATCAATTTGAATCACAAATAAACGGTATTGCTTTTCTTCTCGAGCGGAGCATGTATACGACTGGAGTGATGTGAATATAAGTACACTTTGTCAGAATCAATTTGTCGTTTAGCTCGCAGCTTGCTTATAGAATCGATCAACCCTCCATGCCATAAAAGTCTCTCTCTCTTATAAATACAATGAAGGGCTGATAGTTATTGGTTTTGTACCAAGTGCTTTTATAAATGGAATAGTCATGAAGGTGACCTTTCCAAGATATTTTCTTGAAAACCTCTAGACAGCTAAATAATAGACTGAAGAAAAGCTAATGTGTAAAGCATGCCTTGATTCATTTGAAAGAGCTCTGAAAATAAATATGTGTTGAGAGCCACAAGGGCATTATTCTCCTTATACACAAAGTTAACGCCCATCTAGCTCTCAACAGATCATATGATGCATAACAGAAGCCAACACTTTTTTAGTTCATTTGATTCTGGAAAAATGTATTTACTGTCATTACTAGAACTTAGATAACCTTTAAAATTAACCTACAGACTATCCCCCCCCCCTCATTCAGACTTCTTAATCTTAATTCATTGTATTGTTGATACAAAAACCATATAGCTACATGTACATGTACATGTCTGTGATAAGTAATTAAATTTTTATAGTCTGGACATCGTATAACAAAACGTTGTATAGGGAAATGCATGTTTGAGCATCATTTTGAATGAAAACTTGATAAAGAAGCAGGATCCCCTGGTGGTCTGAACATCGTATTGGATGAAAACTGTATAACTGGGCGGGGTGCATCGTGACATGACCAATATCAGCTGTAAATTTTTATGCTCTAGCACTGCCCTTGACATAAAATGATACCAGTGTTGGTCCAAGACCAGAGGGTCCGAGATCAAGATCAAGATCAAGATCAGACAATTTACGTAATAACAATGTTGATCTCGAGCGATCTCGAGCGAAAATTCCGAGAACAGAAGCTCCGAGATCAAGATCAAGATCAAGACCAACACCTTCGAGATCAAGAACATGATTGAGGTTACTGATGCCGATCTCGAGACTGCTCACGAGATCAAGATCGATCTCGAGGTACCCAACACTGAATAATACTACAAGTATTGTGTCAGCTCCTCCCTAAAAACAGTTTCTTTATATTACGTTTCTTCATACGATACTTTTTGTGGAGTGTGTGTATGCCCATTTCGCTATACGATGAATTCTTTATGCGACTTTCGTATAATTATCCTGTAGTCTGAACAGGCTGTATGTTTCATTACCAACATACATTTGTACAAGCACATCTCTTGATGAGGTACAGGGCTGATTAACGATCATGCAAGAATCAATTTCCTCAACCTATCAAGAAGAGCAATTAGCCTGCCTGTCCTTGGAGTAATAATTGAAGACGATTTGAAGTTCAAGGTGCGCATAAAAAACATACAGAGAATAACATCTATTAAACTAATGGGTAGCTGGCAACACTTTCTTCATAATGATATAATTTGATTCATCCGTTTTTGAATAATTTACTCTCGAAATGTACAGAAGTGAAAAATTCACTTTTTTAGGAGTTATACTAAGGATCACTAGTTCATCTAGAGTGGAAATCCACAATCAAAATAGTAAAATCCACTCTCAAAAGAGTAATTCAACCACTGTTTTGGAGTGGTTTTCATTATAATTTTGAATGGAATCAACTCCAAAGGAAGTCATCCCCAATAATAAACAGAAAGAGTGGAATCCACTCTCAAAAGAGTAATTCAACCACTGTTTTGGAGTGGTTTTCATTATCATTTTCAATGGAATCAACTCCAAAGGAAGTCATCCCTAATAATACGCAGCAAGAGTGGAATCCACTCTCAAAAGAATAATCAAACCACTACTTTGGAGTGGTTTTCACTATAATTTAGAGTGGATTCAACTCCAAAGGAAGTCATCCCCAGTAATATGCAGAAAGAGAGTACTGTACGAGGAATTTCCTCTCATTTTTTATTAATACAGTGGAAAGTTGGTATAAATTAAGAGCTCCGATATAACAAGATTCCTGATATAACAAGGTCATTTTGTTGGTTCCAAGTCTTTAGGTTTTTTTTGTTTTTTTTTACCTTGATATATAGAGATTCCTGATATAACAAGATTCCTGATATAACAAGGTCATTTTGTTGGTTCCAAGTCTTTAGGTTTTTCTTGTTTTTTTTTACCTTGATATATAGAGATTCCTGATATAACAAGGTCATTTTGTTGGTTCCAAGTCTTTATGTTTTTTTGTTTTTTTTTACCTTGATATATAGAGATTCCTGATGTAACAAGCTAATTTTCATAGTCCCAAGGACCTCGTTATAGTGAGTTTCCACTGTACTGCAATTTCTGCACTTTGCAAGAGTAAAACCACTTCTTACCAGTAAATTGATATCCATTAGTACATTAATGTTATGCCATGAAATAAGGGTTATAAAAATGAAACAAAAATACTATCATGCTCACCAAGTCACAACAAACAGAAAAAAATAATTTTCATACTCTCTATTGAGTCGAAACGAGACAGTTTCAGTTTGTACGGGTCTGTAAACACCATTGTAAAGTGTGTATGGATGACATGGCAGAGAGAATTGGTAGGAAAATGTCAAATTCCAATTTTCACACCTCTGTACATTATTCGACCCTAGAATGTGTCTAAGACCTTGGCTTGTGTTACATACATATAGCTTTTTGTCAAGGTGTTAAATGTATGCAGAGTGCATGGTCTGCATGTTTTTCGGTTACAACAACACTCATGGAAAAATAACATTTTGGACATTATGTGTGTGTCAATAATTGTCATGTCTTAAAGCTCATGGACAGTTTTGGTGGCGAAAAGGAAATTGGAAAGAAACTTGTTCAGTACAGTCTCATATTGTTTTCCTTGTATCAAAAAAAGGTTTGTACGAGATCATGTGGTATTCCATCAATGATTTCCGGTGAATTTTTTCCTGAGTAATGTGTACAACCATGTAATTTTGTTATTTACTATGTATATCACGGGACTATTGTTTACAAGTTTTCCAAACTTCCTTATAGTCTCCCATTTCATCGTAATTTCCAAATGTATAATTATGATTGACTCATGTTACTTTTGTATTCTACTTTTATATTGTTTTTATGATTGAAATAAATAAACTGAACGGTACTGAACTGAACTGAATTATAGTGTAAATATTTGTAAGGAATGCTAGATCACAGTAACATACTGCTCTAAGCTAGGAGCTTTCCACCCCGATGGCTCCCCACGCAAAAGTATTTGGGCTTCTGGTGGAGATGTGTGTCAATGTGTGTGGAATACACATAATCCTCATAGGGTTTTTACACGCGTTATAGTGTATAGTGTATGCTGCCATTGTTGGGAGTTTATATCCCTGGCCTGGTATACAAATTAATTTTCACCTCTCATTCATAATTCACTTTTGGTTATGAAATCTTAACAGCATCTTAGTATTGCTAGTATGCTATTTAAGAACAAAAATCAAAGAAATCTGACAAAAAGTTTTTGAGGGAGTACCAAAACTAAACATTACCTTTAAAGTCAATGGGGAGATCATGCAAGGTCCTATGGTAATAACCCAGTCACACACAAATAAGGCCGACACCAGACCAAATATCGGTCTATTTGGTGTTGGTGTTAAGTCTGCTTGACAGTGTGACTGAGGTCTATAATACATATACATGAAGCTCTTATCAATACAAACACCAAAATATTGATATGGAGTAAATGATAATCCATATTTTTACTAATTAATGAACTCTAGATACTGACCCCCAATGTTCGTATGACTGGGATAAAGCACTGATATAAAATGCATATTCATTTCAGAATGGAAGACGAATATCAGCAGAAATACAAGTATTTGATGCAGGAACATTATGCATGACGTATGTAACCATGATTTTTATTATTATGTGGAAAATTAGATAAAAGAGCAATTTAAAAATATATGTATGGCAAAAATGTATCAGAGGAGAGTCCTAGGGAACAGATCATTTGAATTTATAATTATTCCTAGGTATACTCCTAAAATGACAAATTATAACTTTTAGCAATTATTTCATCTTTTTGTTTAAATAAAAAGTATTAGCACTAATTTAACTTCACACAGAAACTGGAAGGAAGAAATAATGTAAATACTTTGAGACATAAACAACAACTTCCCCTTCATGCTTCATAAAAAAAACTGTCAAAGGAAATGTGCAAAATGTACAAAAGGTGCACTATGATTTCATGCAACTTGACAAAGAATACTGCACATAGAAGACTTACATTTAGAAATATTTGAATAGAGTACCCTTACGAGAAGCACTACTCCAATATAATAGGGCTTCTTTATTGCTTTCAATTTAGAATAATCACAGCAGCAAGAGAAGAAAATAAATCACTGATAGAACTGCAAAATTTACAAATACGTAACTATAAAAAAAATCAAAAATTTGCACACAACTTGAACTAAAATCTATGAAATGTAACACACACAAACAAAATAAAAAAAACTACATGTAATACTCAGTGCTGTTTGCCACAAAAAGGGACACATATTTAAAAACAGCAGGACATCTTTCGATTACGGCACAATAGTTTTGTATGCTGAGAGTCAGAAGGACCTAACTCCATCAAAAATATATCAGTGAATTAACACCCTTCTTGCTCTCAGCATGCAAATTAAATACATTCCTCATATCTACACTCCTCACTCTTACAAGTAAAAAAAAAAAGAAAAGAAAAATAAAGATGAGAACATCATCTGCTATTAGAGCCAGGAGGGCGCTAACTCACATAAATAGAGTAAATATCTTTTAGGCTCTCAGCAGATGATGTAGATTGTAAAAGCTTTCAATACATAAAGGTCTGCATGAAATGATGCAAGGTCTATAAGAGAATTTCCACTGGCCACCACTACTTTAGAAGTGCATAAAACACCATTGGCTTGTGAGAGGATAGCCTGATTTCAAGGCCAAAGAAGCTTTTTCCCCCATCTCACTGAAAAGTGTTGGGTTAGGTCTGGAGACACAGATTAAAATCCTACTTGAGGTACAGACATATTACGAGTGAGCGAGGAAAAGAGAGAGTAGACATTAGTCTACATTGTACAAGCTCCAGACTCAACCTAACACATCTTAACTTCATCGAGATGAGGAAAAGTTCCCTTTGCTTGGAAACTAGGCTAGTGAGAGGGGATTATACTGATGAAACTGGGTACACAATACAATCAATAAAGACAGGAGTTCATTAGAAATCAAAAGCGCACCGCAAAAAAGAAGGCTCTAGCCCAAGCTGAAGTTGGAAGTGTTAATCAAGCGTTCGTGTCTTACCCTTCGCAAGAGTTCTTTGAAGCGAGAAGACGCTTGCGAGATTCGTTCCATGGTCTGTGTTAAGGAAAGATTGCGAGCGAGGATGGCCGAGACAAACGTGGCGGAACGAAGAGAGAGAAAATGGATGACATGATGTGGAAAACAAACAAGGTACAAAACATCACACAGCCTGATTTTTTTTTTTTTGACACTAACAATGTTATTTAAGCAAAAATGAACACAAATATTTGCTTAGGGTACTATACAATGCATGTGATTGAGCACTTGCTCATACTGTTTGATAATCAAAGTAATCATTCTATTCTTCTGCTTATAAATATTCAAAACAAAAATTACTCAATCAAAACATGAATGATAAAACTTGAAAACAGAGGAAGATCTGATCATCTTCATTCTTAAATAGCTTGTTCCTATACCAAGACATACAGTACTTTATAGAAAAGCAAAAATAAGATTGCAATTAAATGACAAATTTATGACAATTGCCCTTTTATATGATTGCAAACTTTTGTTTGGCTGTGTCAAATATAGCTGCAGGCTTGACAACGGAGGTTGAATCACAATCTATCAATGTATCTTTTCATATCTCGTCAATGTGATGTTACTGAAAAAAAAATCTGCTTAGATTTTGCTTCCTTCAATCAAATATAGGTACTATATTGTTATTGAGTGGGTGTATGAGAAAAGATAAATAATCTCCAAATATTTGATCAATTTGAGATTGTCACCGTGGGGAGATTTTGTTTCTTGTAATCACTGGAACATAAATTCCTGAATTCTTATGTTTTTGTGCTTTAAGGATAAATATGTCCATCAAAAATAAGGTTAAAGATACAGTTGAGTTCTGGTCATGAAAAAGAATTGTCAAAGAAACTGTCTTAAAGCCATTGGGAAAGGTTGATTACATAGCACATAAGAATTGGTGTATGCTGTAAGGTTTTGGAATCACCAAAATGATAAAAAAATCGACTCAATCCTGCTGAGAGTCACATGCACTGCACACATAAATAAGTATATGGGACTACACACAAATGTTCAGCCCGAACGTTTCAGCTGTTTCTTGTCATATTTTGAATGTGAGGGCATTTAAAGAGCAATCATTTTCAGGGGATATTTCTACTATGATAATCTTCCAAACTAACATAAAAAGAATTAGAAAGATCACACATTATTTTTTACCTTTCCCAGAACTCAACATTCTCTTTAAAAGTAATGAGCAGTGTCTGTCAAAGTACAAGGAGTAGAATAAAACATTTGCACACTGTTTCATAACACATTTATGACAAGGAAAACAACCCCTGAAGATTGCTCAGAAAAACCTGCATTTTGTTGGAAATTATTATTGATTTTTCTATTTTATTAGGTGCCATCAAATAAAAAAACACATGCCGAGAGTGATTTAATGAACAAGTCAAGAATAAAATCTTTTTTGAGTTAGCAATTCACAGGCACGATTATATTCGCATGAATTAACAGTAAAATTAATTGACCTTGACTAATCTGATGTTTACCTTTCAATGTAATGTTTGTAATTGTAGGGTAAAAATGAAATTGGTTCAAATGTTCAAATATATTTTTAACTAGATTAGAAAAAAATAATTCTTGCCCAATGTATAAATTGTGATTAAAATTTTATACAAGGGATTTTAAGTTTTAAATTAGGCCCATTTCTGAGGAAAAAAAATTGTTCTGTTTGCATGGTTTTCATGTTGCCAAATTACACCTCTGACAGATTTTGCATCATGACCCCCAAACTATCGAAGAGTACCTTTAAATCAAGTCTCTCAAAGTTTGACCACAGAGATCAAGAAAGTTCAAGAATCATTCGAAATGGATGGGCAATCTGGATTGGAAATGTCAGTGCTCGTCAGAGCAGCTTTGATTGCCAATTTGCTTCGCTTTGCAGATCACCAATGGCAAGGCCAAAGATAGGGGAAGTACAATTCTGGGACATCGACTGAAATTACAAGCATGGTCGGTAACACAAATCATGCATAAACGTTTTCCTTTCCGGTGATACATTGATTAGGGGACCAGGGGGTTTGCACGTACACTTGCAATAAACACTGAATACATGTATTCTAAAATCTTCTACACTTTAAAACAGGTACACTTACTGTATGTTACTCTCTATTATTAAACAGGAGTGGAATATTAGGGATCACTTCGTTTGGAATAGAAATCCACTCTCGAAAGAGTGGAACACACTCTCAAAAGAGTAATTCAACCCAGGGAAGTGTAAGTAAGAGTGGACTCCATTATTATTTGGAGTGGATGCAACTCCAAAGGAAACAATCCCAATTACGTCTCCTAAAACTAGTGGATTTCCACTTCTTCTGGAGAGAGTACATTGTCAAAACCTCATACACCATCAAGGAAATATGGTTCTTGCAAGGGAACTACTTGAACAAAGTCAGCAATTACAAATATGGGAAGGTGAATAAAAACAAAGGATATCATTTAAGGAGTTGTAAATCCTACAAGCTTAACAACTTTGATGATGCTGTCAGTATACACAACAATGACAAGAATATCTGTCATAGTGCTTAAATTCTTCGTCATTTTAAACTTTATTAAATAGAATAATCCTCACAACATACAATACAAAGTATTACTTTGGATTTATGTGTTCCTTTTTCAAATGAAGGAAAATCAAATGGTTATTTTATTTGTTGTATTATATTATTTCATGGGGTTGGGGCAAAAATTATGATGATGTCCATGTAATGGTGGTATGAGATCTTTTGTTTCACATGGAAGATAAAATCATCTGTTGAAGAATTTTATGCAATGAATATGTATAATGGTGCCCAGCCAGAATCATTCCTGTTTCAGTTGGTATGCTTTCAAAGCTTTGCTTGAAATGCATTTCTTTTTTTACCACCGTTACATGGACATCACATTTATATAACATTACATACGATTTTGGCCTGCGATAATGATTCACCACGAAGCTAGAGTACTTCTCAACATAAGTGGCTATGCTTTTTATGCTGAACTCAATTTTATCAACCATTATTATGGTTGATAGGAGACATAGTTACTCACTTCTGGTATGTCACAAAAATTGCCCCAACCCCGTGGAATGAAATGCAAAATTTACATCATGAAACCAAATTATGAAACTGTGCAATTCATCTGAGACTACATTTCAAAGTCCCACAATAGATTTTATTCAAAATCCCTCCACTCCCTGTTAAAGATTGTATTTTTGTAATACACAATGACAGTCCCAAAGAATACACATTTCTATAAACTTTAGAAACATGATGTTATTATATTACCCTCGTCAGCAGCATTGAGATAAATTACAGCTACATTCATATCCATCTTCTGAAGCCTTATGATCATTTTTTTCCCCAAAGCATACCTCTTCTTATTTAATGAATTTTTCAGTCTCTGAGGTCATATTTCAAAATCTATCATCCTAGCCTGAAAAAGAATACCCTGCATGTATGTATGGATCAAATTGTATTTAGGCTCGATTTTTTTAAGGAGATAATTTTTGGAAAACATACATCAAAATAAACTGTGTTGTTGTATAGCACTAAAGGAGATCTTTAAAAGCACTGCACATTAATTACTGAAAGAACACAGATGCAATTATTCTTAATATTGGGGGCAGGGCCAATAATATTACATACATGTAAAATGAAATGTTAATCAATGAATGACAAACTAAGAGAGAGGGGCATTTTATTGGGCCATCCATCCTAATGATACTACATGTACATGTAGATGCAATTGTCTAATTAATGCTTCCAATAAATATTAATTTGATAACAATTTAGATGACAGGGCATTCTCAACAATGGTGGTGCACTGTAGGGACATCCTAATAATAATGAACAATAGAATATTGTCTAGAATGTTAGCGAGTGGAGGACTTAGATCTCAGGACACTTGTATTTCACTGGGACTTGCATCCAAACGATACAAGACCTGGGGCCTGTTGCACAAAACTTGAGTTTAATCGCAACTCCTAAAAATCAAACGCAAGTCCTAAATGCGCACTTCTGATTGGCTGAAAATAAACTTGCGTTTGATTTTCCTGAGTTGCGTTCAAATGCAAGTTTTATGCAACAGGCCCATGGACATCACTGCATTCACTGAATGTTACCCAGTGGAGGACACACACACATCGATACTAATCAAACAATCGGAGGCAATTAAGGAAAGGGTATGAGGTAAGGAGGGCATCCCAGTGATGACTAATGATTGTCAACACCGTTTCATTTTAGCCTGGAGGATTGTACTCAGATGAGGTCCATCCCAATTAGCCTAAGCGAGCGCTCAAGCTTGTAATATTAGACCCGTCAGCGCTTCTCGAGGAAAAATCTGAGTTGAAGTTCCCCATTTCTATTTGAGCAATGCACCTGAACTAGCTCAGGCTTGAGATATTTGACAGATAAGCACTTCCCTAGGAAAAATCTAAGTTGAAGTTCCCCATCTCGATTCGAATGAGTCAAGCAATTCCCATCTTCTCCAGGAATTAGCTTCAGAGCACATCATAGTCTGAGAGCATCTTTAACAGCGAATTGGCTAATTGGTGCACTAACGAGACGTAGTTTGCTAGGGATATACATACAAGTACATGTATATCGAGTTAATATCCCCACGGCAAGAATGAAATAGCTATTTGCATCTTCATTGCAATTTGCTCGAGCGAGGAGTGATTGGGCTAATTTCACTCGATCAGAATTAGCAGGCAATTTTGAAAACTCAGGCTAATGAGGACGGGCCTCCGGAGGATGGACTCCGAAAGAGGTTTCAGTTTTGATGAAGGATGGGGTCTCTAGGGAGATGAAGAACAGTAATGCATTGACGCATACAGAATGAGGTGAGAATTGTCTCAGCACATGCTTCTATTCATATACAATTTTAGACTTGACTGGATTTTTTTTTTCTAATACATTCCCTAAATATTTTGTATAAAATGCTATCAATCAAATCAATTCATTATTCATTTACCAAATATGATAAAGATGATTTATATTTATGGTACAGTTGCTCATGTTTTATGTCAAATACTACAAATCAAAGGCAATTCATTAATTATATACCAAGTGTATCACCACAGATAAAAGATTTTGAACATACATACAATTTCAAATCATAGGAACAATTTGAGAAAGGAGATATTGCCTTCAACTGATGTTTTCTGTGAGCACAAAAAGAAAATAATTGAAATTATGCCTGAAAAGAACAAAACTATTTGCATGTGATACAAATCAACATGTTTATCAATGAATAACATGAAATATCTTCAAAGATATTGCTAGATACATGTACCTGTACATTTGATTTTAAAGGTTGACATGTTTTAAATTATTCATAAATATGTGTTTCTTGCATTAAAATAGAACAAAGAAATTGATTAGAGTAAAGAGTAATATGATTACATATCAAAATTCATTGAAGGTAAATTCATTTCACTGAACACAAAGACATATTCTGCATATTTTTAAACCAATTTGCAAATATCAAAGAATCAAGGCTTAATTGAAACTGCATTTCATTCACATATCCGTTCATCTAAAGCTACACAAACATGATCACAAAAACCACAGATTACCAAATGGAAAAAGAATCGGGAATGCTACCTGCTGAATAAGCTCACTGCGGGTAAATGGCTTTAACACTTGTACCCCAGCCTCCCTGACACTCTACGGTCAGTGGCCCATTAAACCCTAATCACATTAATGAATGCTCAAATCAATCAAAGTCTACCGAAAAATAGTCAGAATTCTCACCAAGAAATAGCACTCAATCTTACCCTCTACACAACAGGAGGCATCCTGGGTCCAATAGGTAGTCAGGTTTGTATACAGCTCTTAAAACGTGGAAATGAATTAAAAGGATGAAATATCTTTTTTCGGGAATGCCTATCAGAAAGTCAATAATGCGTCTGGTAAAGCAATACCACAGAGAGAGGCTGAGTACGTCTGTGCGAGGCGCATCCGCAATTCATCAGTGCGGTGTCTCTTGCATATGATTAGTCTTCGCACTCTCCCCCAGCCAGCCGCCCGCCGGTCGGTATTCAGTGAACATGATCATTTGGTGTGCGCCCCGAACATGGAAAGCAACAGCACGAAGACAGAGGGGAGGAGAATGAGCGAGAGAGAGAGAGAGAGAGAGAGAGGGGGAGAAGTAGAAAGCTGTGTGCGTTGAGTGTGTCTCTGTGTTGAAGCACTCAAATGCACGTAGCGATGGCACATGTAAGGTAGTGCTCAAAAGGTAAGCGAGACTGTAGTCTGTAAAAGCAGACTCTATTCAAAATTTTACTTTACCAGTAATTCTAAACTAGTCAAGATTCTGGCCGATTCTATTAAAAGAGCTTTCTCTCCAATTACACAATCTCCTCCTCATCTGCTGAAGACGGCATGATCCCCAAATTCAATCCAATTTCGGGAATCCAGAATCTGGCCGATTACATTTTAAAACTCCCATTACGCCATCTTCGGCTTGCATCAAGAGAGGGATCGTGTCACTGGAGAGATTGCAAAATCAGCCAGATTCTGGGCTCCTTCTAAACTACAACTAAGAATTCTGCTTGTTGGAATTTCATTTGGTAGAAAAAAACAAAGCAATAAATTCAACCAAGTGAAATTTGCCATTATTATGAAAATCAAAGTGATTCTCAAACTCCTGACAAGAGTCTGAATCTGCAGACTCCACACAATCTCCTCACCGAAAAAGAAACCTTACAACAACAAATACAATAGCAGCAAGACAGGCCGAGTCTGCTGTCACTTTTCACGCTCCACAGAGCATGTCATATTTACCATCATCCAATGGATATATCAAAAAAATTAATAACAACCCTGAAATTAACCAATACAATTTGCAAACATTCTCACCCACAGAATTCTTGTGGGCACTCAACATGTTGTCCATTTTCTTGAGCTCTTTCTTTTTCCTTCTGTACAGCCCACGCAAATAACTTAAAGGAGAATTAACCCCAGAATATAAATGTACTTATGTTTAAAGGTGTAATATATTCTGAATCATTGGCCTGTATCACTTTAGAAATAAAATATCAGAAAAGGGTTTAAATCTAGACATTCTAGCACACGGTATCATCTGCTAACACTTTACATGGGGGCTGCCATTTTCTTGATGATATGGAGTTTTACATGAACCACTGGAAACCGTTCCGGTCAGGAAGATATTTTTAATCCTAGAGCTAAATTGCTTCTCTTCATTACAAAAAATCCCCATATATGATGGAAAATACATAACAGGTTTATACATATATTCTGACATTTAAAATTTATAGATTTCTTTTTAAATTCTCTGGTTTTGCTAAATAGAAATCCACTTCTTGGGCTTGCCTGGCAGAGCAGAACATAATTTATACAACGCGCATTCTGACTATTGAAGTCCATTATCTCCAAGCAGGTGAATGCATAGTTTGTTACTATTGACGCTCGGGAAAGTTATCATCCATAAATTTGAATTAATTTGCTCCGTCGCGTACGTCATAGTATAAAGAAAATAGATTTCTATTTAGTAAAATAGTATTTTTCAAAGAAATATAAAACACATTTTCGTTTTAAGAATATATGAATATATCTGTTAAATATTTTAAATCTCAAATGGGATTTTGTATCAAGAAGAAAGACAATTTTGCATTTGGATTAAAAATATCTTTATGTACACATCAAGAAAATGGCACCCCCAGGTATCGCTAGCAGACGATAGATTTTTCTGAGAAAATCTTGATTTATATCCATCTCGTATATTTTAATGCAAAACTACGTAGGACAAAAAGAAGGAATAGATTACATCTTTGAATATAACCACATTTATATTTTGAGGTTAATTCCCCTTTAAGTCTGAGGACAATTTGGTTTAATAAAGGGCCAAACATTTGAGGCTACCAGAAAATCTCACAAAAAGAACTTATAGATGCCATTCTTCCACAATTGCACACACCTACTGAAGTTTATTAAGTTAGAATTCTATTGGTAGGTCCTTGTGACTTAAAAACACTGAAAAACACCCGAATGTTCCTTTGAATTTTGCAGACTGTGAATAAATCCTCAAATGAAACCTTTCAATACACTGCATATCAGTAGCAGTCAACTCGCTTTGATTCAATTATATTCTCCATTTCTGGCTTGCATTTATTTCCTTTGTTCTCCCCTGGGGCACAAGAATATTTCCTACTCACATATGAAAAAGAACACAGGCAAAAATAAAACAAAACGCGATGTAAGGAGTATGCTATGCTACAACTTAATGAAAATTTCTTTCCTAAGGCAACATGCTGGACAAATCAACACAAGCAAACGCTGCATCATAATCATGAAAGTATAGCAAGGCACCGTCTTCAGCTCTTGGGAAGTAATATGAACCACAGAAGAGAACGGTGCAAAAATATTATTTTACTCTCGCTCAGCTGAGCAGATTAAGATTGTATCCCTAGCTCACATACACCTATACTTGCCTGGTTATCATACTTATGAAATATTATTTGATCCAATATGAAGCTATGAGAAGGGATTGTTGAGTAAGTGATCAATTAGGAATCGTCTGTTTAGGTATAGTATATGACTGATGCACTATGACTACTTGTATAATCATGAAAAATGTAGTTAAAAGCTTCATCTGTGTTATGTAGGGGCAATGTAGGGGCAGTTGTTTTGCACTTTTAAAAAATTGTCTTAACTCAAGTATTAAAGAAAATATGATTTTGAAGGGAAGGTGACTAAGTCAACATTTGAAAGGCCAACAGGTATTTATACAAGTGTTACCAATTTGAATGAATAAAGGTAAATGACACCCACACGACAAACATGTTACGGTTCTGTGAATCGATAAATAATCTCTTTTTTTTTGTGGAATGCCCTCCATGGATACCATGCCTGCGGCAGTATTGTGAAAAAGATCTTATTTTTTATGTTAACGAAAATTAGGTTAATGTTCATAAATTGATATTGCACAGAATCAACAATTATTATTGGTGCTTATGCAGATATGCATCTCTCAGCTAAAAGTACATGTGTAGGTGTACGCAGATACATAGCCAGCTTTGCGTACACATGTAGATATAAACCAATGACCAGTCCCAATTTAGATTTGTTATGACAATTAACAAGTTACATTATCATAAAAAGACAACATAGTTTTCAGATTAACATCCAGCATTATACAATGCTCAATTATTGATAAATACATGTACATCAAAATGGGAAAAATCCTGAACACTTTGTATTGTTCTTTTGAAATATAGTTTAGTATTTTCCTTAATATTTGTGATCCCAATGAGTACAGCCTACAGGTACATGTATTCGTCTGAGAAATTTCAAACATGAACTGTAATGAAGTGTCCAGTTTCAAACCCAGTTAACTTGACTTTCAAAGAGAGAATAAAATAAGCCACTTCATAAACTTGTGTGAAGGCAGGACCACCAAGCATTAATTGTTGTCTAGTGACATACCATCTATGGAGATCAGCCGGATAGTTAACAAAGTATTTTGTTCCAAATGGTGTAAACTACATGTAGCCTTCCAGACAGAATACAAAACTGTTGTAAAACTAGAAAAATCTTATGAAATTTGGGAGTGGTCCCTATACAATATCACCCCCCCCCCCCCAATTATTTTTTTTCTCCAAATGCTGTCATTTATAAGTTGCAACAAAGGCACTACAGTATGTCTTAACAGGTCTACATCTAACTCTGATCAGTAGAATATCTCACACCTACGTCTACTGTACAGGAAGTTTCCTGCCATGAGTAAACTTGCCTTCCAGGAAAAAAAAGTGTGATTACTCTTCTTCTAATTGTGGTAAAATTATTTGTAAAAACATAATTAAAATAAAAAGCAGGGCTGTTATAAAGTTATTGCTGTCTACCACTTCTACATTTAATGTAGATTAGCATAATACTTCATGCAGGTTTGTTACTCAAAATAATCACAACTTGACTTTGAAAAGTAAATCACTTTCGAAATGTGGTAATTAAAGCTGACACACTAATGCTGCATCCACTTTCCTGTGGTCCACTTGTTTTACATCTCATGAAGATTAGTGGAATATTTCAGGTGGTCTGAAATTAATTACACTTGCCTTCTAAAGAAAGTAAAGGATGATGATCAAATAAAGTTTCAAAGTGTTGGGTCAGAACTCAAAAAAGGTAGGACTTCATGCAATCTGTTATCAATCTTGACGATATCTGATTCTTCATCTAATGCATACATGTACATGTACAAATGTACCTGCTGTCAAGGGTTGTTTGGTCGTTTATCTTTTATGTCTTTTTATGTCCCTTAATGTTTTTTATATGTTTTTTAATGTTACCTTTTGCATATACATGTACTTAAATGTTCAAACCTCATATTGGTCTCTCATTCCTCCATCTTTTCCTATTTTACTGTATGGGGACTGTCGTGACAAGACCGCTTCGGTCTTTTATGGTACCCTTAATTCCATATATAAGCTACATGTGTACATCTGTATTCTTATCTACATCTGTATTTTATATTTCTATACATTTGGACTTGTCTATACATGTATATTTTTATTGGAATTGAATAAACTCAATTGAATTGTAATGAACTGAATTGCTGAATATTTTATGCAAATATTTGTTTAGTAAACGCCAACCCTCCCCCTTCCTCTTCGATTTCTCATCCTTTTTCTTCCTTCTTCTGCAGAATACCCTCCAATTGTGTATGAAATTGATTTCCATTCTCATTAGCATTACAATACTGAGAATCAAGAAGCAATTACTTGCTCTCACTCTCTCTAATCAAAACCGTGTATTGGTGCATAACCAATATCAGACGGAATACAATAGTCTTTGTCTACAGGCCGGTCTGACTCATCAACGTGTGTAGCAGACAGAGACGACACAAATGGTCATAATTTGAAAATAAAAATCGCAATGTAAAATGACATCAGGTGGAAAGAATATACTTGAGGGAATGACTACATGTAAGTTTGATCAAAGAAGACTGCCAACAAGCAAGTTACAGGAGGCAAAATATGTCTATAATTTGTAAATACCCTCAAACATGAAGTGAAGATTTAAACTTGGTAAGAGGAGATCTTCCATGTGCTATTTGGATATCCGTTTTATGTTCATATTCGTGTGATATATACACACACACCTATTTCCTACTTAAGGTGAATCCTAACAATGTGGTTTATTCAATCACAACAGAAATTCAACGTTAAGGCGAATGTGAACAATAGGCTGAGATTAAAGGATTCGCTTTAACGTTACATGTAGCATGTAGAGAAATATATACATTCATTGTACAACCAAGCAAAAGCTCTAAACCTCCCTTATTCAGCTCTGTCCTAGTCTGCATGCCTGGTGAATACATTGTAAATTTGTCAAATACATTATTTGTACAGTAGAACATCTTCTGTTTTTGCGCATTCTCAGCAGCGCCATTAAAGAATAGTCAAAATGTTTCCGATTCCCTACAATTTCTAACACTCATGCTTGAAAACACATTTTTCAAATAAATGTGCATTTTGTATCAAGAACGGAGGGTAAACAGTAAATGACTAAGCATTCATATCCATACATTATTACCACACATACATGTAACCACTATCTACTCATCTTACATACATGTAATTCAAGACCCACAAGTCATCAAAAAAGCAAATAAAAATGATAATAAAAGAAAAATAACAATAAAAACAAATAAATGTGAAAATACAAAATAAAGAACAATAAAGGAGGAAAAACAGGAAAAATCACAAAAAATTGGAAGCTATGGGAATACAGGGATGTATGCAACAAACAATTAATATCATACTGGGGGAAAATCTCAGGCATTTCTATGAACTTATTTCTAAATGAGATTTAAAAAATTCTGGAAAAGATATAACATTAAAATCTCTATACATACATTTACCACACAAAAACATTTGGGTAATATTCTTCCTTTTTTCAGTTGACAATGCTCTTTTATGGATGCATGTTTACAAGGTGACTTTTTTTCTCAAGAGCTTTCTAATGTCAAACAAAGATGGGGAACGTATCAATACCAAATACTTACATTTTATCATATATGTGGGGTTTGTAAACGAAAAATCTATTGTTGGAAGAAAACAAATTGTGAAGAATTACAATGTAATTAAGATACATAAAAACATCTATCTTTTGGACAAGGTAGACTCAAATGAAATAGGACTAAAATTGGTATATATACCTATATTTGGGCCATTAAATGACTCCCAACTGCGAATCAGTTCTCCTATTTACCATATCTCTTATATCTCTTACATGTACATGTATATTCCCATGATCCTCTCTTTACAAAAAGACATAAACTGTAATACAAACGATGGACTTTTTTTCTCTTCATTTAAGAAAAAAATTACATCTAAATTACTTCCACTTGTAAACAATTTTTCAGTAAAACCACCATTACCTGTATCACAGTTGCTCGCTTGTTGAATTTCATGCAAATAAATTACAAAATACAAAGAAAAGGGTCATTGGAATCAGAATTCTATGTGGTTCCATATGAACTATTTCCATTAATTGGAGGATATTTTTTCCTTTACAGTTGACTGGCTATCTTCAATGAAAACAGACCACTGTATATAAAAACTTCTTTACATTTGGTAGACAATGATCAGGAGTTATATCGTTTTTCAACTGATTATTTGACCGGGTTATGATCTCATTACGAAAAGTCGAACCTGCCAACCCCTCCTGCCCCAAAATGGAGAAAAACAAGGTCATCACAAGTTCAAATAGGGATGAAGATAATTCAAAGGAAAATGAATACAAAAATGTAATTTTACATACATTTGTTGAGACATCTACCAATGTATTTTAACCTTGAAATATGAGACAAAACAAATTTTAAATTTAATACTTCAGTACATGTATTGTTTTTTTTTTCTTCCAAAGTACTATCTAAACAGAGGATAAGAAGGGGGAAAAGAAGAAAACCTCAATATTCGTTTAACAATTTTCTACAGTTTTTTTTTCTTCACCATTTGGTTGTTGTCTACACTTTTTAATTACATAATCCCTAGGCTACGTGGATCATTCATTGTCATGAGGGAAACATCATTGTCACATAGAGAATTTAATTCTTAACATCCAATGAATCACTTCAATTCAAAACCTTGCAAAAGAACTGCAAGGCAACTAATATTTGTTTCAATGTGGGTACTACTCATACGGATACTGGAAATCAGTTTCCTTACATAAGATCTAATATGGATTGGCCTCATTTGCTGAATAAGTAATCATATTTTTTCCCTATACATCTGGCCTCACTTTGACTGTCAAGTCCAAAATAAGAGAAACAATGTGATGTGTATAAAACCATGTAACATAAACAGAAAAAGCTCTTAAAACTAGTTCATTTACTCTGTCAAATATACAGTACCTTCTTAATAACGCAATGTAACACATTCACGTATATCACGTATAGAACCATGTAACTTTCACAGAAAAGCTCTTAGAACTTAACTCATTTCCTCTGTCAAACTTATTTTCTCAATCCTATTCATTATCATAGACACAGAATGAGAAGTGAGAGATGTGTTTAAAATATCATTAAACTGAATCTCGTCCACTGGTATCAGTTACATGTCAACCCTATCCATAACGCTTGCAACTGACAACCTACATATACATGTACATTACACTCTCATGAGCATTTAATCAGCACTTGAGGGAGGTGTGGGGGGAAAAAAAATTATAAGATTAGAATTTAAAAAGAAGACATGAATAAAAAAAAAAGAATAATTATGAAGATTAAGGTGAATAAGGGATAACTCATCTGAAAGGTAGTTTATATGGATTTTTTTTTCCTTCAAAACTTTCTAGAATCAGCTTTTCTTATCCAAAATGGCAGCCCTAATATTTTTATTTTACTCCTACACTGTTACTAAATATTTATCAGATGTGAAATTCAATGAAAATAGACTAGGCAAAAGGTGCACAATTTTAAAGAAATCATGGTCATGAATTGGTCAGTTTGCTTCTAATTTGATGATTTCTAATGCTTATGTGGAACTTTGTCCTTCGTGGTAGAAGTCCAAGTTTTGGCAATATTGCTTCTCAGAGCAGTTGGTTGCAATTCAGACAAGTTGAACTTCATAGTTCAATGTACATATACACATGTACGTCAGTGAACCTTTCCTTCAAAATTTTTTTAATCCTGTCTAGCATTCAAATTTTCAAGTTGGAGTGTTTGAAAAAAATCAAGTCCAAAAACTTGACATAATCCACATTTCATTATTATTATTATTATCAGTGGGCATATGATCACTCTTACAATCAATTTTTCTGAGACAAGAACAATACAAAACAAGAAATACATACATAAAAATGAATAGATGATGAAAGAAGAAATAGGGGAATCTCCAGTGGAATAGTTCTTTGAAGCTATTATTTCACATTTTGTCAGGGTTAGTATCAATACATGTAATATGGGAAAATATGAATAGCGAACACAGATTTATGTGAAAAAATCATCTGGAAAGAAAACTGTTTGGAGTGAACAAACTGAAATGATTAAAGATAAAGTTGAGTTCTGGTCATGAGATTGAATTAGGAAAGAAACTGTCTCAAAGCAATTGGGAAAGGTTGAGTATATAGCACATAAGAATTGGTGTATGCTTTAAGGTTTTGGAATCACCAAAATGATACAAAATTGACTCAATCCTGCTGAGAGTCACATGCACTGCACACAGAAATGTGCATATGGGACTACACACAAATGTTTGGGCCCAAAGATTTCAGCCATTTATTGTCATATTTTGAATGTGAGGGCATTTGAAGTGCGATCCTTTTCAGGGGCATATCTACTATGATAATCTTCCAAACTAACATAATAAGAATAAGAAAGCTCACAAATTATTCTTTATATTTCCAAGAACTCAACCTTCCCTTTAAGCCACATCATTTCTACTGCTCATTTCTATTGAAGCTAATCCTTTCTTATCCTGCACACATCAAACTGAAGATTGCTTCTTTGAAAACATTAAGATATTACACACATAGTTATTGCATTGTCAAACAGTTATTGAACATGATATAAGCAAAGGAGCAAGGAAATGTTAGTGTCTAAAAAAAAGAGGAGGATTCTTTACATCCACGTACAAAAAATGTAGATTAGAGTACTACTAAGACATCAGTACTTAGGAGAGCATGGTGTTCACGAATAATGCATGAATTGGAAATTTGTGCAAAGTCAGAACATTTTTAATATTCACAAATGGTAAGAAGGGTTTAAACTGCTGGATTTCACTCCTAAATTTAGAGATCTACATACCTCACAAACTACTCTAAAGCTTTACTTTGTCAATTATATCACTAGCTGGACAATATCCTGGGGGGTGCTTCACAAAGAGTTAAGTTTGACTTAAAAGGTTTATTTTATACTTCCTAGCAGTATACAAATTCTTTTTTCAGGTGGTTGGTACACTTTTAAGTCATACATAAGTGCCAATGCGCATATGGTATTAAACGTGTAATCTCATTGATAGATTACCCAATAGCGCGTGTCCCTGAGCATGATATGACCAATGCGGTGGTGTGTCACATACTGCACCCAACTAGGAATTTAAGTGCGACTTTAAGTCAAACTTAACTCTTTGTGAAACAACCCCCAGAAGTAAATTAAAAATACTAGGACATAACCTAATATTGCTATGATGGTGATTACCAGACTACTCTTTATTTGTTTAAAGTTATCTTTCTATTTTGAGCATTTCTATAACTAAAGGAAAGTATCTTTGAACAAAAAAACAGAAACAAAAAAATTAGTACACATGTAGGCCTAATCCAAAAAACAAGACACGACAACTAATAATCTAAAAATAACCTTCTTTCCACAAACATTTTACTCTCATGTAAGTCAGCATGCAAATTGTAATAATAGTAAATGCTACTAAGCCAGACATGCCTTAGGCCTGTGAGCAATCACAAGATACCCTTGTAAAAGATGTATGTTCTAAATTGAGTATCTTTTGAAAGTTATCACATGATCACGAGAAGAGCTCAAACACCAAATGGTTTCGACACCTGGAGTTCTTAGTACACATTTCAGGGTAAATAAATATCAGAAATCTAATGCATTCAATATGTATGTGTCATTGCAATGCAAGTCTCTCCACTACTGCTTGCTATTCGTCATTTGAATTTTGGTGCACAAACTGTTATCTATCAAATCATGCGCAGAAAATTTGGATTAAAATATTATATTAGTTGAGAAAGAAAGAGAGGATTAGAGAAATAAAAATTAATCGTAACTGAAGCAAAGAGCTACTTAAATGTTGAAAATTATCACTATCTTTTTAGCCATCACTGACCTGGGTTAGTTAAATCATGCATAATCATTGCTAGTAAGTCATGTTAATATACAAAGATAAGCAAAATATGCACATTTATATGACTTCTTCCAGTATAACAAGGAAGAATAATATTAAGATAGGAGTGTGTTCAAATACAACCTGTTCTTAAAGGACACCTTAGATAGGCAGTAAAAGTGGCCACTGCAGACAAGTGGCCTTTACTGAGAGGTGACCACTATAGACAAGTTTGCCTGCAGATAAAAACATGTCTGTCCTACCTTCTCTCTGAGGTCGTTGATGACAGTCTGTGCTCCTTCAAGCTCCTTGGAGACGGCGTTACGGTCGTTGCGTGTCTGCTCCAGCTCCCTGCGGATAGCGTAGACCTCCTCGGCCTCCATGGCCCAGGAGAGCTGGCCCTGGATCAGCTTGTCGGCTAGCTGCTCGTTCTCCTTCTCCAGGCTCTGGATGCGCTGGTGGAGCAGCCGGTTCTCCGTGCGGAGCCTCTGCAAGAGGGGAGGACATCATCGTAATTATCCATGTTGGCAGTCTAAAGCACAGATTTTAGTGTGCCCAGTGGATGAGTGCGACCACAAATATTGGTCAAATTTATTAGATTTTTAGTTTTGTAATTAAAGGATAACAAAATAGTAGAGAATTTATAACAATACATCTTGAACAAATTCATGATGTATGGACTAAAATGTATTGCAGTCGAAGAAAGGTGAAACGTTTAAAATGCATTTTTTTTTTTTTGGAGAAATGTACATCCACAGGCTGTGCATCGGTTTGCGGCCTTTTGTAAAACCTTAAAGTGTACCAGTCACCTAAAAAAATAATTTGTATAAAGCTAAAATGTATAAAATCAACCTCAAAACACTTTACCTGGCCTTCTATGGGTTAACATTTAAGGAGTATGAAGAAAATGAGGGAAAACATAAAAGCCCCTCGCGCGGAACCCAACTCCAAGTTTGGTTCCACGCAGACCATTATTCTATCCGAGCGCATACGGGTTCGTCGACTACTCTCCTCACAAGTCGCTGTTTTTGTTTATTGGGAGTTAATTTCAACTTGCAATATCTCTTGACAGAAGCAACATTTGAAGCTCATATTTCAAACATAGCATAGCGACATGGATATATATACAGAGCAAAATATTTTTTTATGATCAGTACACTTTAACACGAATCTATGCCGTGCAAAATTATAGATATATTGCTAGGTAATTCCAATAATGTTGAATTGTCCACACTTTAATTTTTCTGAGAATGCCTTACAAAACTGGCCAAAATGTTGCTCTTTAGTACAATAAAACAAAATTGGATCTGGAGAGCTAAAAGATTTAACAATAACCTCGGCTATGGACTGCATAAAATCATAGGCCCGTATTCTCGAAAAATGCCTACATGTAACTTTAAGCCCCCGCCTAAGTGTGTAGATTTAGGCCACAGAATTATGGATAGCCAAAATGTCACCCTCTTTTAATCCTACAAAATCACCATAGACTCCATCCAGTTCTGGAACTAAATGCAAATTCAAAAACCATCATGACAGAATTGATTTCTGATGCTCATTTCATGCCAGAAAATAATTTTGTTTCTTTATTTTGTTACATAAATATAGTAATTTATACGGGACTTTAAGGGTTGACAAAAGGTCTTTCATAAATCAGTGGCCTAAGTTAAGCCAGGCTTAACTTAGGCCACTTCTGAGAATACCAGCCATGAATAATTGTCAAAAAGAAAAAGAGCATTTGGAAAGAAGGCATGTACATGTACAGTCAACCCACTGGTATAGAAAGACTATTTGTCTGTAAACGCCACATATTTGCTTCCTGTGAATAGTGTTTCTCATTGACACCTGTATTCAAGAAACGTTGAGTTCTGGGAAAAGTAAAAAATAATTTGTGAGCTTTCTCATTCTTATTACGTTAGTTTGGATGATTATCATAGTAGAAATGTCCAATGAAAAGGCTTGCTCTTCAAATGCCCTCACATTAAAAATATGACAAGAAACAGCTGAAATGTTCGGGCCGAACATTTGTGTGTAGTCCCATATACACATTTCTGTGTGCAGCGCATGTGACTCTCAGCAGGAGTGAGTCAATTTCTTATCGGTGATTCCAAAACCTTACAGCATACACAAATTCTTATGTGCTATATCATCAACCTTTCCCAATTGCTTAGAGACAATTTCTTTCAAAATTCAATCTCATGACCAGAACTCAACTTTATCTTTAAAGGAACCTGTACATAAAGATAATTTGCATATAAAGACCACTTTTCTTGTCTCCATTTTATAATAGTCTTTATAATGCTGGTAGATCAACCCTCTATTCAGAACTTACCCTCATTTCAATCTGCTCCTCGGTTTCCTTCTCCTTGAATGTAAAGTAATCCTTTTCCAACCTGTAATGACCACAAAAAAAACAATAGAATGGTATTGAATTACAAACAAATAAAGAGAAGGTTGAGTTCTGGGAAATATGAAAAATAATTTGTGAGCTTTCTCAATCCTTTTATGTCAGCTTGGAAGAACATCATATTAGAAATGTCCAATGATAAGGATTGCTCCTCAAATGCCCTCATATTTGAAATATGACGAGAAATATCTGAAGAGTTTGGGCCAAACATTCATGCCACATGTGTGTGCAGACCCATATACCCATTTCTGTGTGTAGTGCATGTGCTTTTCAGCGAGATTGTGTCAATTTCTTATCCTTTTGATGATTCCCAAATCTCACAGCATACACCAAATCTTATGCAGACGTGATCAACCTTTCCCAATGGCTTTGAGACAGTTTCTTTCACAATGTAATCGCATGACCAAGGAGCAGTCTTATAAAGAGTTGTGATTGATTTGAATCGATCGCAACTTGAAATCAATCGCAACTCCTATCTCTTAAGCACACAGTTGCAATTAATTTTAAGTTGTGATCAATTCCAATCAATCGCAACTCTTTATAAGACTGGGCCTAGAACTCAACTTTATCTTTAAATGAGATCAGCATACATAAAAGCTAAGCAAAATGCAGCATGTATTTTGTTGTATGCCAAGCAGAAGAGTGCAAGAAATTTGGTCTACTTGTTCATTTTTGTTACTTTTTGTAATGAAAGGATAGTTATGTACAAAGAGATGATAAATACAAGTAAATAATAAAGTTGAATAATAAAGTTATAAACCATCACTGTTCACAATGTAAGAGCTGAAATGTGTTGCACAGATGTAGTTAAAGAAATAACAGAACTTTATTAAGCCTATCTTATTGAAAGAAAAAAAACTTTCTGGGTGAGCAATTTTGACAAATAATGAATTTTTTCAAATATAGTCTAGCCAATCTCTCTATCCAAGTTGACACGGTTTGTTTTTTAGTCTTGTTTAAGTCGGGCTTGGCTCAAAACCTGCAGTATGGCAACTGTGAGACCTCTTTGGGTTCTGAGCTATGGCAGTAGAAATATATATTTTCACCTTTTCATCTTCTTGGCATTGTATTTGATGAGGTAGGAAGACTGTAGGAGATGCTCGGGTTCATCTTCATGGATCTTAGGAGCAAGTTTCTGGATAAACTGAAAATAATAAATAAAATGCAACTCACTGTTAAAAACAAAGGAAGATAAGTGAAAAGAATCATCTCAACCTTGAGTGCAGTAGATGTTTTTAAAAACCTAAATTCTAATGAGATATCTACTTTATTTTTGGACAAATGAAAGCTCCTGTTTCTTTATTAAACTCAAAACAGGCACATAAACTGTGAAATTCAATTACATTGAACACTGGATTTTATCAAAATGTAAAAAAAAAAAAAATCATGATTCAAGTCTTGTGTAATGAAAATTATATTTGAAAACTTGGTGACACTGTCAGGGTTAACCCTAAAAGGCTGGGTTATTTTGGGGTGGATCCCAAGTCCCCCCTGGGATCTCAGCCATGGAGTGACGAAAATTTCTGCAACTTGGCACACAGATAGAGTATCCAATATAGAATAACCCTGTAAAGTTTCATATCTATATCTCAAATGGTCTTTGAATTATCGCTAATTGCTTATTTACATATTCGGGAATGGACAATTCTGCATTGTGTATAATACACATGGCGAAATAAACATTTTGGCTGCATGCAGAGCAGCGATTTTTGATGCTGCGCGGTACCCGTTGGTTGAAATTTTACAAATTTGGTACCGAAAGATGCGTAAGACTGCAGGCAATAAATTCATGAAAGCTTGTGGTGCAAAAGAAATTATCCTCGAACATATCGCGGCGAACATCCAGGGGGGTGGATTCCACCCCCACACCCCCCTCCCTCCCCCGGCCCTTTCAAGGTTAAAGAAATGTGTTTATCCTTTATATCACTGCAAAAAAGTACATTGTTGTGTTGAAAATTACACCAAGGTAAATTTTAAATTCTGTCCAGACTCTTAACATAAACCCTGTACCCAACACTATAAGTATACTTAACTTAAATGCTCATCCTAAACCCTACCTAAAATCCAATACCAAAAAAAGCTCTAACACAACAGGCTTTACAAAGTAAAACCCATAGCGGATGTAACTGCAGAAAATGTAAAAACACTGCCATACAAATTTCCCTTCATTAATTCAATTAGGATTACATTTTAATTATTATACAAATAATGCACAGGTGAGAGTGGGTTAGTGGCGATGCGGCGCACTCGAGGGTATTATACAATGGTGCAACATGCACGAGGGGTAGCCGAGTGCATGTTGCATGACACTGTGAATACCCGAGATGCGCTGCATTGCCACTAACATCACAAACTTAAACCTGTGTATCATTTGTTTTATAAAATGGGTCTATGAACTATTTTTCACTTTACCTTTTTGGGTGAATACAGTTGTACAGTCAGCTATATGTAGTTATGCCATGAATATAAAATTTTCTCAAAAGTCGATCAAGATGAACACGCGCATGCATAGGTATCGGTAATTGCAGTGCAGTTATGCTCTTTTGCTGCGCACTTTTTGCACTCCTGTGCATGTTAGCAAAAAAATAAAGAGCGCACACGTGACTCATTTCAGCGCATCTGATTGGCTACATTCTTGAACCCATTTTATAATGAGACTTAACACCATTCTATTCAAGTATTTGAATTTTGTAAGTATTTCTCAGATATCAAATCCTGCCTGCTTACTCTTAACATCTCCTCCATGTCTAGTCTCAGAAGGTCCTCACAGTTGAGTTGAAGGATAGCTGCTCCTATCCTGAATATGGCTTCCATACCCTAAGAAAGAGAGGCAGGCAACATCAGACGAAGACATATCAAACCAGTCAAAAGAAGAGAGAATGAAGGGGACAGAGATAAGACCTCTTCCACTTAAAAGGGGGGGGGAGGAGAATTCTGGGGCAAAATAAAACAAGTGAATGAGTAAATTACGCAATGCGTAATAAATGTCCCCGCCAGAAGTGCAGATCTGTGTAAATTAACTAGCCTGAACCTTAAAACTTCAGTGAATAAAATAATAATGTTACTGCATGCAAAAGAAGAGAATACCAACAATGCATGTATACAACTGATATATAAAACATGAAAACATTATGAACCTTCAGCCATTTTGAATAAATTTGCATGAATAATGAATTTCAAAATTCTGTGTAGAAGTTTGGAAGCCCCCACCCAGCCCTATCAGATAAAACAATCGGAATCAAAATCCGATGTGAAATAGAGGAGAAGTAGCATTTTTCGTCAATTTTGAATAAATTTGCATAAATTTGCATAATTAATAAATTTCAAAATTCTGTGTAGAAGTTTGGAAGCCCCCACCGAGCCCTATCAGATAAAACAATCGGAATCAAAATCCGATGTGAAATAGAGGAGAAGTAGCATTTTTCGTCAATTTTGAATAAATTTGCATAAATTTGCATAATTAATGAATTTCAAAATTCTGTGTAGAAGTTTGGAAGCCCCCACCCAGCCCTATCAGATAAAACAATCGGAATCAAAATCGGCCAAGAAATGACGGAGAAGTAGCATTTTCTAACATTTGAGCACACACGGACAGACGGACGGACGGACGGACGGACACACACACACACACACACACACGCACACACGAACGGAGCCCGTTTCATAGTCCCCTCGCGAACTTCGTTCGGCGGGGACAATAAATTAAGAGTAGTGTCCCTCACCTATCGGAATATTATAACACACTGATCAGGGAGAGTACACTTTGGGGCCTTTCTGACATCAAGCAATTTCCCCCCCCCCCCCCCCCCCACACTTACCATCATGTCACATGTAAATAAATAAAATTATATAAATAATATGAATAAATAACATATTAAAAAAATAATAAATAGATAATAACAATAATAACAATAATATTGATAATAACAATAACACTAACAATAATAATAATAATAATAATAATAATAATAATAATAATAATAATAATAATAATAATAATAATAATGATAGTAATAATCAGCATAATAATTATGGCCCCTTCCATAACTTCGTATATGTTTTGATGAGGTTTTGTTTTTATTTAATATGCTTCTCATATATTCTGGGGTTGATATCGCTGTTACACCCGCTCTGTTCTACTGTTCTACTACTGTTCTTTTATATCAAGTGAACCCGATACAATATTGTTTTGATGTAATTTGCCTTTGTTTGTATTCAACATACTGCTTTTGTTGTTATCAGTGTTTTCCTTTGTCTATTTTTTCTAAATGATAACAACATCTCTTTCAGTAGAGGAAGTAAAATGATACATACATTTTTTAAAGAATATAATTTACCTTTGTTTCATTGAGGTTTTGCTTCTATTCATCATTCAGTTATTTTTTGTGTTGTGTTTTGTTTCTAAGAATAGCAACATTACTTTCTGTAGAGTATAATCCTATATGCCAATCGGTTCTGATATAATTTTCTTATGCGTTATCAAGGTTGGTTTTCTATTCAATATGCTGCTATCATGATTTGTTTTGTTTTTTGTTTTGTTTTGTTTTGTTTTGTTTTGTTTTGTTTTGTTTTGTTTTGATGATAATTCTATTATGTCAGGATTTTATATCAATAAATTTGACTTTGTGACATCATACCAGTCCCAAGATGCTCAACAACTGGTATCCGATTGGGCCTTTTCTCCAACTCAAAGGATTACAATATCCTTCAATTTTGCTATTACTACTCATGTGATCATACACAACCTCAAAGAGGAAGAATTTACATTTCTAAACAGTCTTAGTCTGTTTATAAGGTGTGTAGTGGATTTTACACATTTAGATTCATGTATGCTGCGAAAAGGTGGAGAAAACACAGAACGAATCTTGCCATAATTATATCATTTTTTTTAAATTATGTATCTGCCCAACACTGCTTCTCAAAGATTCTGCTCCACTTCATTTTATCTCTAAACATAACAAAGACTTACTTCTGAGATGAAGAGATCCATGATCCTCATGGAGAGAGAGATTGGCAAGCAGACAGCAAAAAGTGTTAGAAACCATGACGACGCATACATTGATGTGTGGAAGCCCTGTGCTGTAAAGTGTTTGTAAAGCTCTGGTAGGAGGTCCTGTGGAGGAACAATGGTGTAACACATGGCACAAATAATAATACTGTAATAAAAATAATATTGGATATTTATACAGCATTGGTATCCACCACGCAAGGTGCTCAAGGTGCTCCAATATCACCCTGGCTCTAGCTAGGCTACTGATTTAGGCGCTCACAGAATTCAAGGAATTCCTTCCTGCCGGTACCCATTTAACACCTGGGTGGAGAGTGGCACGTGTAGATTAATGTCTTGCCAAAGGACAGTAGTGCCACGCCAGGGTTCGAACCCACGACCTTCCCATCTCCAGTCAAGTGTTTAAACCACTCGACTACGCCAACTCGACAAATAATAGACTCAGTTATTACTCTTATAGAGGATTTTCGAGTCCAAATATTATAAGTGTTATCTACCTGACACTCTTTATAAATCTTAAACCATTGTGAGAGTTTGTTGAACCTATCCAATATTTCCTTGTATTGACTTAAAGGCCATCCATTAATTTATTAATATCTACATAATTACATCCTGATAGAGCATGGTCAGTGAAATGCTCTCAATCTAACACAAGAGAGCTTGGTATCGGGTATCATCTGAAACAGAAATTCCAACTTAAAGATAAAGTTGAGTTCTGGTCATGTGATTACATTGTGAATAAACTGCCCAAAAGCAATTGGGAAAGGTTGATCATGTCTAAATAAGAATTGGTGTATACTGTGGGGTTTTGGAATCATGAAAATGATAGGAAATTGACCCAATTTGGCTGAAAAGCACATGTACTGGACACAGAAATGAGTATATGGGACTGTACACATAATGTGGCATGAATGTTCGGCCCGAACATTTCAGATATTTCTTGTCATATTTTGAATATGAGGGCATGTGAAGACCAATCCTTTTCAGGGGACATTTCTACTATGATATTCTTCAAAACTGACATATAATGAATGAGAAAGCTCACAAATTATATTTCACCTTTCCCAGAATTCAACCTTCCTTTTAATACGAACAATAACAATAACATTGATGTCTTGTACAGTGTTCATATCCGTAACATTGTGACACTTGTGGTGTTTTCGTATGACCATGCCTTTAGCTAAGATACCATCAGAGTGTTCAAGTCATTCAAAGAATTCCTTCAATTCAAGACAGAAAACAACTTCCACAAACTAGAGTCAAAAGTTTTCAATGGAGTTTGCCAAATTCTCCATGAGTGCAGCAATATGTTGCATCTGCAAAACTGTCAACAGACAAAGATGGCATTTTTCAGCACACACTAGAAATGATTTAAAAACAGGGAGTGGAGAATGCGAACACAGTGTGTGCAGGCAAGCCTGAATCTGGGGGAATAATATATCTGTGAATCTTGGATGTACATGTATTATAAAGCACTATATAAAACCAGATTACTGTCATCAGCATTCATTAAAATTGTCCGGTACAAGGAAGTAATGTATACTAACCTGTATCAAACATTCAAACTGGAACATACACAGTCCAAGATGGGCCATGTTAGGCTTGAAGAGTTCCCTCATCCCGTAGTCCTGCATCAGTTTGACTAGGACACAGAAGGCCTCTTCCTCTGGCATCTAGGAAGCAACAAAAAAAAATCAACTTTAAAATATGAACACATATAATATACATGTATGTACATGCGAGGACTTCCTTATCATTATTGATCTCAACTTTCAGAAATTGATAATTTTATTACATACTATTCAATTTATCTGGAACTTCATTAATTTGTTTCTCTGACGTTTCTGCTTCCACTCAAACCAACTTTCAATGTACATGTACCTGTCAATCTTTGACAGTAAAGTTAGGAATCTCTCCAGGCAAAATTAGAAATAAAGTGTACTTGCTGCATTTACAAAAAAGTTTCAGAAAAGAGAAATGAATCTAGGGTTCATAACATTGCTTTTAAGGTGATAAAAATAGGAACCATTCCTCCAGAATAGGAACGGTTGCAAGGTATGTTTGAAGCTATCCTCTTCCTCTGGGAGACATGGCGTACATCTCAGAAGGCCACCAAGAGAGCTCACAGCCTAGAAGCCTAAGAAGTAAAAATTCCAGATGACACCAGTGGATGAACATTGGGTGATATTCAAATCGTCAAGCACTGTGTCTTCAACTTTTTTGGCGCATGACCTAATCTGACATTCCTTGTAACTGCCATCATCCCCCACCCTCAAACGCAATTCTTGGTCAGTGCCATCCTGTAACTGGAGGAAGAATCATCAGAAGAACAAGGTATTGTGAAAGGGATTCTCTAACAGGATGAAGTGCACACTTTGAGATGACTTACTTGCATGAGCAGTAGACCTACGATAAAGGCACTTCCTTGGCAATAACCAACCTCTCTGTCATGTAACGAGTAAGCCTGGATCACGGTGGGAGAAAAAGGTTTAAAGAAACTTATAATCTGATATATCTGTACAAGTCCCTTCAAATGAAAGAACTTCTATTATTAAAACTCATGTTCCTTTCGGTATCAATTTTGTAATTCCTTCATAAAGAGGTTTTCAATTCAATAAAAATTTTGACATTTTCTATCTGAAAGATGAATGTGATCCCAATGTTATGTAAACATCGAGCTCTCGCTCTCTTTAACCCTTTCAGGACAGGAATTATTTAAGGGCTAAATTGACCACATTTTGTTCTTTAAATTGGCAACAATAGTATGTTTTTCTTTTAGTTCTACATGGTTCTAATAAGGTGTAATGTTTTTGAAAACAATGTACATGGTTAAAAATTCTGTTGAAAAGTGAAAAAATTGTCAATCTTGAACTTCTCCATGTGTTGCCAATTTAAGGATTTTAAAGCTTATTTCCTTTTTAAACTTCCTGTCATCAAACGCAATATGGTCATGCAACAAAAATGGACACAATGTGTATAGAAATTTTTGCTTTTTCTACTCCTGCATCTGGTATATTTTTTAGAGCTCTGAATCAAAAGTTATTGAGCCAAACCACAAAATGTGGTCAATTCTCCGTATCGCATATAGCTCTCCGAATCCGAACGCATGCGGCGCTCTAATTTTTGGGCATGTGATTGCTGGCAACTGAGCTTCCGGGTCCGGCCGGAGCGTCATTGACAATGTGTTAGAAGACGTGGTCAGCCTAGCAAAAAACTCCCTTTTGTTCCTAATCTAGCAAATAATTGTGTTTTTATACAGTTGATATTTAAATGGGATTCTTCTGTGAAGCCACCCAATGTGGGATGTTGAGCCGAAGATGCAAAACGTGTTTTCAGCAGAACAATCACGCACGAAAAAAGCAAGGAAATATCAGTGTATGCTCACTATAGCTATAGACTGGAACCGGAAATATATGTGCCAACATCGTTGTCCCCGATATCGGCATCGGGAGCTGATATCGGCTGATATCGGCTGATATCGGCTATATGCGATAGGGAGAATTGTCTCGAAACTGCAGTCTGCAGACAAACTCCCTCCTTGAACAATAACTATCCCCCCCTGAAAAAAAACTAGCCCCATATTCAACAAGCAGTTGTGACAATATGGCGTTAAAGATGAGATACATGTACGGCTAGGGTTGCGATTGGGTTTTAGGTTAGGTTGGAGGTAAGGTCGGGTATAGAGTTTGTTCCAGAGTTGAAGTCAAGAATTCAATTAAAGTAGGATATTGACCGCAGGGCGATTGTCACGGAAACTTGTGCCAAACAACCGGACAAGGACTTCAGACAATAACCCCCTCCCTCTCTTCATAACTACCCCTAGAATAATATCACCCCTGGCCAACTACCTCTGGACAACTTCCCATAAGGCAATTTCCCAAAAGGCAGTATTCCAAGAAGTATTTGAGGTAATTTCTTTAAAATGGTAGATGTTTGAGAAGTAATTGTCCTAGGGAGACGTTATCTCAGGGTTGTTAGTCCTGGGGGTAATCATCCAGGCCATCAAATCAAGCATCACCTTCATGACATTGAACAGGGTCTCCTGGCCGAGTCCATCCTTCTCCTTGAAGAACTCATGCTCGGGATACGTCCTGGCGATGTCACGACGGATGACCCGCTCGTAGGACGACTGCATCTTGAGGTAGAGGGCGTACTGTTCCTTGAGAGGCGAGTTGAAGGCACCGCACATTAGCTGCCAGACGATGCCACGGAAATGATGAGGAATGCCAAGTCTTACCAACTCCTGCAAGAGGGAGAGGGGAGAGGGTAAAATGTAAATAATGAGAATGACAGAATGTATCAGTGTTACTCCTTAGACATATCTCAAAGACTGATTACACCCCTCAAACTCAATAGATTAGTATTAATGGTATACTTTAAGCATTCATTGTAAGTCTTCTTCAGTGATTTAACTCAACTATTTAACCTCTTCTAAATGATAGAAACATATCGGAAAAGCATCAAGCAACAGACTTTTCAAGCTGTCAGGTATAAGAATATTCTGCCTTCTTTTCCTAGACTTGGCCACTTGTACATAATCGCATGCAGCTTGTGATCATCTACAAATTTTTTTTACATTTACATGCACATATTTCACTCAAAATTTACTTTCTTGAGAATCTTTCTGCCCATGATAATAAGGAGTGATCTAGATATGGTGGCAGATCATTTCAAATGTCACCTAGTCCCTTTAAAGGTGCTCCATCCCTTTTAGAAACTTGCACAAATTTCGCGAACCTTTGCACAGTTTTAGTAGACATCCTGTAGATACTGCCTATGAAATTTCAAGGTCACTGTAAGTTCTATAACTCCTTTGTAAGAAATGAAAACCTTGATTTTGTTGCTATTCAGAAATCAATGCAGGTAAGGGTAAAAAAATAATGTTAAAAACTATGTGATTTTTTTTTCCAGTCGAAAAAAAAAATGAAGTGTTACCAAATTGTTGTCATTACTTACTTAAAAGCGAATTACAATCCTTTTCACAAGTTTTCCAATTACAATGCTTTTGTAATATTACTAATAAGCCAGTTCATACTTACTACATACATGTAGTACAAATGACCCTGAAATAACCCCAATTTGTACGCGCACGCGCATATATTTTGAAGGACGCGCTACTTGTTAAAAAAGTAAAATCACACTGGTGCACGCATTGCGGTGCATACAAAATGACAGCGTATAAAGGTCAATTGTACTCTGTACAAATTACCTTTATCTGCACAAGAGGAAATTGTAATTACAAACTTATTTATAGTCACACAACTTCAAACATTTAGGGCTGCAAAAGGGATGAAGTACCTTTAAAATTGCACTTTTGATTGCCCATCACCTTTATGGCAAACTCCATACTGATGAAAACAATCATCAACACTCCTAATTTTACTGAACAAAATATTCCATAAAATTTCTAGGAGAGATCCTGAACTCAAGCTGGCAATTTTCCAAACTAAATCTGCCAGTCAAACACTGAAAATTGAGTAGGAGTTGGGTCAGTCAACAAAGGGGTCTGTCCTTACACATATTACTAGACATACTAAAACATGTACCAAGTACAAATAAACAGTCAACATCACCTCTACAAGGTCATTCCTGTTATCCTATGTATCAATAACATTAAATCCTCCCTAACCTCAATATCTGCACTGGATAAGTATCACTACAAACCACCTCCAATAACTTTGACTATGTAAACAACTTTATAATCTAGCCTTAATCCCATCTATAATCCTTTTTGTGTTGTTTTTATTCTAGATTTCCAGTCCAAAGTATAAAAAAAAAGGTTGACTACCTTCTTGCCTTTGAGTATCAACAGACTGAGTTGCTTTTGTCTTGACTGATTTTTATACCATTACCTCTCAGCAAAACTTCTAGGGCCATACTGTCTTTTTACTGATTGTTTAATCAATAGCAATAATAATTTTCATCAACTACATGTACAAGTAATTTTCCAAGTCAATTAAAATCTTTCTCCATATCGACCACTAAATCTACATTACATGTTTATATACATGTATATGCCCATCTTAAACCATCTACAACCACCGCAACTGTTATCTGCCTTAATCATTCTTATTTAATTTTTACCTTCAACTGTTTACTCTAGTACTCTTCCCAGTTGTTGACAATCTTTCCCCACATTAACCACTGGACATGCATGCTCTTACTCTCATCTTCTGGCCCTCCTCCACTGCTCCCTACCCTCTCCTCCTGCTCATCCTGCCCCTCTTCTTCCTTTTCCTCATCCTTTAACACTTACCTCTAATTGTTTACTCTTTTTCCTTGAGTACTCCCCTCAGACATTAACAATCTTTCCCCATTTCAACCACTGCTCCTGGGGTTCTCATGCTCTCCTCATCTCCCAGCCCTCCCCCACCATTCCCCACCACTCCCCACCCCTCCCCCTCCTCCTTTTCCTCTTCTTCCTCCTTAATAACACTTACCTTCAACTGTTTACTCTTCTTCCTTGAGTACTCTTCCCAGTCATTGACAATCTTTCCCCATATCAACCACTGGTCCTGGGTGCTCATGCTCTCTTCCTCTTCCGGCCCCCCTCCACCACTCCCCACCACTCCCCACCCCTCCCCCTCCCCACCCCTCCCCCTCCTCCTTTTCCTCTTCTTCCTCCTTAATAACACTTACCTTCAACTGTTTACTCTTCTTCCTTGAGTACTCTTCCCAGTCATTGACAATCTTTCCCCATATCAACCACTGGTCCTGGGTGCTCATGCTCTCTTCCTCTTCCGGCCCCCCTCCACCACTCCCTGCTCCTCCTGCCCCTCCTCCTCCTCCGCTTCCGCTGCTGTTGTTGAGAGCCTGGCTGCTGAGGTTGCTGGTGGAAGAACTGGTGGACTGCTGGCTGGCGTTGGAACCTCGCCGGGATGACCTGACAGACTTGAGGGACTTGGAATCTGCCTCTAGTAGCCTGTGGTACAGATAAAGACATAAAAAAGGGAGGCAAATACCAGTATTAAAGAGAAGCTTGAGTTCTGGGAAAGGTAAAAAATAATTTTTAAGCTTTCTCATTCTTATTTTGTTAGTTTGGATGATTATCATAGTAGATACATGTATGTCCCCTGAAAAGGATTGCTCTTTAAATGCCCTCCCATTCAAAATATGACAAGAAACAGCTGTAACGTTCGGGCCGAACATTTGTGTGTAGTCCCATATACACATTTCTGTGTGTAGTGCATGTGACTCTCAGCAGGAATGAGTCAATTTCTTACCATTTTGTTGATTCTAAAACCTTACAGCATACACTAATTCTTAAGTGCTATATAATCAACCTTTCCAATTGCTTTGGGACAGCTTTTTTCATAATTCAATCTCATGACCAGGGGAGTGTTTCATCAAGTGTTTTGTCAGAGGTTTTTACCGACAAATTTGCCCTCAGCCAGTCAGATACGAGGATTTCAGTAGCTTATAACAGTTGTCGGCCAAAATCACTGACAAAATGCTTGATGAAACGCTTCCCTGAACTCAACTTTATCTTCAAGGTCATGATGTATTTAGCTTTCAGATGCTACAGTACATGCACAGAATGACTTCAAACTGTTATTGACAAAATGACAAAAACAGAATGATAATCATAATACATGTATTTCTTTTTGAAAATCCTAAAAATTTCAACCATTTCAATTATTTCTTGTAGCATGTCTACATGTACAAGTACATTCTAATACCAGTAAACTATGACATCTACATTTCATCCCATGTATGCTTACATACAGGTTCATTGTACATGTACACTTGTAGATTGCATTTTCTAATCCATGTCAAAAAACAACATCTTAAAGATTTCTCTTTTTGTTTCTCCTAGAACAAATTTCATCTCAAAAATAGCAGTAATTTTGCTTTTAGTATCTAATATGTATGTTACACTATAAAATGATCATGACTAATATTCCTCATTCCATGAACATTACCCTTCAAATATACACAATAAACTTTTCAAAAAAAAGTCCTAGAAACCAAACTGTCAGTAACTCTTAATAACTGTCAACAGATATCAACAACCGCATTTATTTTTCACCTTCAAATCATACATTTATTTCCTGTTCTGTTGATGTTGACAATATTATGAGTATTTATTTTGATTCATTTAATTGTCAAAATATAAATACAATGCAATATTCCAATCTATTCTATTCACTAGAACATAAAAGCAGCTTCATTCAAACAATTTACAGATGTTTTGTAAACACAAATGATGACAAATAAACACCTTTTCATTGAGCATGAAATAAATTTTTACGATGTAATTGTGTAAAGAACAAAGTGATAATTACCAATCATGCATGTCATTACATCTACTTCCTTTTAGGATCACTGGATGCCCAAAACAACCCTCTTCCACCATAAAAAAAAAAAAATGAAATAATGGAATAACCTTATACATGCATCTTTTTTATGTCTCGGAACAAAAGATTCTGAAGAAGTCTTTTCCAATTTCTCATGTTCTATAAATCCATGCACATGGCATTGGATTAGTCTGCATTCTGCAAATAAAGATTATATTTTCACACCTAAATAAATTCGCAGTTCCTTAAGCCAAGCCTAAGTTTAACATTCACGAACAGTAAATCGGCTACAGTACATGTACATGCGTTTGCTGGGATAGTCTCAAGCATGGATAGTTCAGACCCTATCGTGAATATAAAGGGTTTGTGCCTGCAAAACTACATGTACGACTGGTTTGCTTTTCATTGGTCTGGATGCAATTCATCAATATTTGCCGTCTACTCAGAGGTGCGACAAGAATCGAGAATCGTGCAATGAAAGTAGAACACAATATATGAGTTTCTTGCATGTTGTGTTCAATGTAAACATGAAAGAGCTGTACCTGCATAAAACGGGGCTCCCGATTGTGTTACCTGACATGTCAATGCTAATCAGCGGTCTGATTTCAGAGCAAAACTGACATATTGGAAAGAGAAAGGGGGGGGAGAAGGAAAAGAGAGGGAGAGGGGGAGAGGGGGAGAGGGGGAGAGAGGGAGAGAGGGATGAAAGGGGAGAGGGGGAGAAAGAGAGAAAGAAAGGGGAGACAGGGAGAAAGAGAGAAAGAAGAGAGAGAGGGAGAGAGAAAGGGCAGAGAGGGAGAAAGAAAGAAGAAGAGAGTGGGGAGAGAGGGAGAAAGAGAGAAAGAAGAGAGTGGAGAGAGAGGGAGAAAGAAAGAAGAGAGTGGGGAGAGAGGGAGAAAGAGAGAAAGAAGAGAGTGGAGAGAGAGGGAGAAAGAGAGAAAGAAGAGAGTGGAGAGAGAGGGAGAAAGAGAGAAAGAAGAGAGTGGAGAGGGAGAAAGAAAGAAGAAGAGAGTGGGGAGAGAGGGAGAAAGAGAGAAAGAAGAGAGTGGAGAGAGAGGGAGAAAGAAAGAAGAGAGTGGGGAGAGAGGGAGAAAGAGAGAAAGAAGAGAGTGGAGAGAGAGGGAGAAAGAAAGAAGAAGAGAGTGGGGAGAGAGGGAGAAAGAGAGAAAGAAGAGAGTGGAGAGAGGGAGAAAGAGAGAAAGAAGAGAGTGGAGAGAGAGGGAGAAAGAAAGAAGAAGAGAGTGGGGAGAGAGGGAGAAATAGAGAAAGAAGAAGAGAGTGGAGAGAGAGGGAGAAAGAGAGAAAGAAAGAGGAGAGAGAGAAGGAGGGAGGGGAGTGAGAGTGAAAGGCGGGATGGTGATGTTGTTGGTAAGGGCAGGTGCATGAGAGGGGCAAGGAGTGATAGAAGGGTGTAGAATAAAAGAAAGTAATATTGAATCTACATGTACGTACTGTACATCATCTACATGTTTCGGAATGAAACAGAATGAGAGACAGAACAATGGCATGTATTATTTCCTATTACAATTGCATTCAATATAACAAAGTCAACTTCAAACTCTGAATATTCTTTTATTTCCTAATTAGAAAAATATACATGTTTATTTGTTTAGACACTACATTATACACCTCCACTGCTACATGCACATAAATGTATTGTATACCTAAAGACTGTAAACAATCAACTCATACATGCATTTATCACAGCACAATGGCCTTCAATTCAATGTACATTAAACAGTGATTAAAATTCTTTGGCTGTTAGTCAATGAAAAGTAAATATTTATCTTTCAAAGATTTATGCCATGTGCTTCATATCCACATAATATTTGGATGTACATGCATATACATGTATGCTAAAAAACAATTAGTTTCTAATCACTAATTTCTGCTAACATTATTGTTTGCAGGATAAATTTTGGTCTACAAATGTAACATTTTTTAATGTAATTGCCTGCTTGTTATGATTAATACATGATATTATCTTTGAAATGTAGGTAGGCCTACTATTGTTTATAAATTACAATAATTTGGCTAAGAATGTAAAAATGATCAGGAATGTAAATACATGTATAACATTCCTGAAATTTTCAACACATACTGGTACGATCAACTATGAGTATGAAACAAAAACAAAGTTAATTTGCATTAGGAATGATAAGAATTCTATTTGTCCCATTGTATATATACCCCCCCTCCAAAAAAAATACATGTAGATGAATATATTTTTAATAATATCAAAATAAATTAATAAATAATTTGTTTTAACAAATGAAATAAATAGATAAATAAAAAGAATAATTTTCAAAAACTATGATGAATAAATAAATGAAAAAATAAAGAAATACTTGAAATATATATGATCAAAGACCTAAATAATAATAATAATAATAATAGCTGTTTCTTATATACATGTAGCGCCTTACCAGTTACAATGTAACCGACCAAAGCGCTTACAGCATTATTAAAGCTCACAGACAGTCTCGGTAGCAAAAACAAGGCTGGCAAGAAACTTATCTAACATAGTCACATACTATTCTCCTTTTATCATAAGACACATGTACGAGATTATTTAACATTCCATTCACGATTTCGAACAAATTTTAGTGTAAATATCTGTAAGAAACGCTTGGTAACGGCTTTTCACTGCCTCACGCTAAGACCATATCCACCCGAAGGTTCCCCGCACAATAAACCCAGTGCTTCGCACTGTGTGCAGCGTATTCTATAACACACAGCAATCCCTATGTGCGTAATGTGTGTGGCCGTTGTTTGAATTTACATCCCCTCTTTTTTGGGCCAGGGATTTTTATTACTTTTCACCTCTCATTCGATAAATATTTCACTTGAGGAGGAAAAAACTTCACAGCATCTTAGTTATGTTAGTACCGTGCTGTTTATTAAGTAAAATCAAAGAAATCTCACGAAAAGTTTTTGAGAGCTTCCCAAAACTATCTTCTACCTTTAACTGGATTCAGTTGCGATTCTGGAATTCCATGTCATTTTTGCCACTCATTTAATCTTGCACTGATCACCGTCTGGACTCTGGACTGATTTTCTATCATGTAGGCCAACATGTACATATTTTTGATAGTTAAACAGTACCTTTAAAAGAGGGATCCTGTTGCAGGCTTCAGATTACTACATGCAAGTATTCATGCTTCCTCTACAAACGTCTGGTAAACACTTTCATGTACATGTACATGTAGTTGCACTATACTTTCAAACAATTTAGTAATACATGTACATGTAGTAAAAGAACAGGCCCTAGTTTCATAAAACTTGATGATCTACAACAAGTTTCAATAATTGATAAAAGCTACTGAAATCCTTGAATTTGATTGGCTATGAGCAAATTTGTCATATAATTCTGGCACTTGTTATTGAAATCGAGCTTTATGAAATGAGGACCTACATGTACATTGAATGAATCCAAGATGATTCTTCCTCTACTTTAAAGGTCATGTAAAGTTTTGGTTAGCCCTCAAAAACTGTTCGTCAGATTTCTTCAATTTTTGTTGATAAATAGCAAGATACTAGCAATACTAAGACACTGTGAAGATTTCGCCTCCTAAAGTTTAATATTAAACAAATAAGAGGCAAAAACGAATTTATGTGCCGGGACAGTGCTATACACTGTAAACACACGTGTAAAACCAATGATGAGTAGCTACACACAGTGCACACACGCTGTCTCTATGCAAAGCCCCAGCCGTCGGGGTGGAAGGGTCCTAGCATAATGGCAGTGATCAAGCATTCCTTACAGATATTTACACTGAAATTCACCAGAAATCATAGATGGAATACCAAATGATCCCTTACAGATATCTTTTGATACAAGGAGAACAACATGAGACTATATTTAACATGTTTCTTTCCAATTTCCTTTTTGCTACCAATACTGTACATGAGCTTTAACTTCCATGCACAAGTACATGTATAAAGGCACGTTTATACAGTCAAACTACATGTACATGTATATTGTACATGGAGTATCAATCCATATCAACACTATTACTAGGACATTGTACAAACTGACAGATTATCTTTAATGCTCTTGGTGAATAGGATATTGGAATATAACTTGCTAAACATGTCCTCATAATGTTCCATTTGTATGAGATGTTGTACAGACCAGATGTTTTGATATTCTCTCCATCACTTCCTACAAAGTCTTGTACTTGTATGTGTAATATAAATATCTGAAAAGAATGCCAAAGGCTAGCGGACATCTTTGTGTGGAAGTGCAGTCCACTCCAATCTCACAGAGATTGGAGACTGTGCACATACAGCTGTCTGTTAGATTTACATGAAGCAGTTGCACAAGAGAAGTTATGTCCTGACCAGGTATGTACATGTATGTACATGTACATGTACACGCACAATAATTTTACCTCTCATTTGTTCAGTATTCCACTTACAGGGGAAAAAAAATCACAGCAGCTTAGAACTGTCAGTATTGTGCTACTGATCAACAAATAGGAAAATATCTGACCAAAAAAAATTGAAAATAAAAATTTAAAGATAAAGTTGAGTTCTGGTCATGTGATAACATTGTGAAATAAAGCGATTGGGAAAGGTTGATCATGTGTATAAGAATTGGTGTATACTATAAGGTTTTGAAATCATCAAAATGATAAGAAATTGACCAAATCTCGCTGAAAAGCACATGCACTGCACACAGAAATGGGTACAGGGACTACACACACAAGTGACATACAATGTTCAGCCCGAACATTTCAGCTATTTCTCGTCATATTTTAAAAATAAGTGCATTTGAGGAGCAATCCTTTTCAGGGGACATTTCTACTACGATGTTCTTCCAAATTGACATAAAAGGAATTCATGAGAAAGCTTACAAATTATTTTGCCTAGAACTCAACCTTCTCTTTAAAACTCAAAGTCCCAATGACCACATCTCCTTAGAAACAAAACAAAACAACAACAAAAAATACCTTCACCACTCACCCAATGCTAAGCATAGCTGTAAAACTTCGCAGCATTTTACTCTCTAGTCAAGATTTTTTTTTTTTTAAATGATACTTAAAACAGGATCAATCTGCTCATCTACATGTATCTGTCCTATAGCTGCACTATAAATGCACATGTATCCAAATTTTGAGGGAATGTGTTATACACAACTTTCCTAGGCTGTGACAAGTGCAGAAATTCTCATGATTTTGGCATATCTTATGCATGTGAGTGTGTGTGTATTGCATATACTCGTTTATGATCAATCTATAATTTGTACCAGGGCCTTGGACGTTTATCCTTAAAAGTACAACATCTGTTTATCCACCCAGTTAATGAATCATATACATTTTATCCTTGCGATAATCAAATCCTTTTGGCCCTTGAGACCTCAGGGTGAACTGAATTCCTGGGCTGTGAGTAAATAGGGCTGAATCGAGCCACCTGTTAACACTACACGGTTGTTTCAGTGCTCAATAATGTCTTTCAACATAAGCGCAATACAGGCAGGGGATTGCTAATCCATATGGATCACCAAACCAAGATATAAGAACAATCTAGGATCATCTTCAACTATAAGGGATTTATGCAACAGCATGAAATTTAACACTTTTCGCTCAACTGATCAGATGGGGGGAGGGGATATGATATTTTCTAGATAACTTCTAGATGTTGCTGCAATAATATAAAAGCACAAGAATTACACAAAACTATTCAAAGCTTGTACATACACCAGGGGCAGATCCAGGGTAGTCAAATGGGGGGGGGGGGGGGGGATAAGATACATTTTTTCTCCCCTCAAAACATGATTTTGGGTATCCAATAGGCCCTGCCACACTTACATTATACATGCAATGAGAGTGGAGGTAGGAAATGAATTTCAAAGTAAGCTCTCATTTCTTTTTCTTCTGTTTTCAAGGGGAAGCAGGCCCGTTTCACCCACCCACCCCACCCCAAATTTGCTGATGTGTGAAACATCACAGAGGGGCTACCTGTGACCACTGGTTTGTAACAAAAAGAGGAACATAAAAGGTTTCGAGTAAACTTTATACACCTTTTCCAAGCCATTGGAGATAGAGGCCACTCATTCCTAAATTGAATGTTATAGTCCGACTTAACAATATTTGCTGTCGATTCACCCAAAGACTTGTCTGAGTCATAAACACAGACATTTAATATGGGGTAATATCTTCATTGATATTGACAATTATGATGGTTACATGTAGATGTCAGCTGTCTGTATGATTATCGGTCACCAAGGACATGCTTGCCTTGCTACATGTACATGTACATGTACATGTACAAAGGCAAATATCTAAAGGTATAACATGTATTATTTTGACATTCATGTAGTTAAGCACATTGTTCATGACATTGTAGGGGGAAAAACAAGTTTACAGAAAAAGGATCAACCTGTAGGAATAGAAATATTTATGTTCATATTCAATAAGAATAATGACAATTTTATTCACACATTACATATAACTCTAAGATCATTGATATCATCATAAATTGATGAGCCATTTCAAAAAAGTTCCAACTTCCAAACCATTGTCACAAGCCAGGACTTCCAATCACATATTGGAAGGATTTTTGTTTGTGTTTTCAAAATTAGCTTCATATCATCATAACTTACACACCATATCCATTTTATTAATTTCTCTTCCTCATAAGTCAGATATCACTGATTAAAATTTGTTTCACCCACTCACTTTCAACAAAAAAAAAAACACAACTCAAAAACATCTGAAAGGTAGATGTACATGTACATAAAGCACTGTTTGTGAACAAATAAATAGTTTTTTAAAAATCAATATTGCCTAGATTGGTTGCCATAGAAAAGGGAACTTTTGTTCAAACGTAAACAAGATTTAGTCTGCATGCTGTATACAAACATGCTGTAATAGGGTACTTGTACATTAGAAAGAATTTTCTCAATAATTGTGGAGGGCTGTCAAGATGTTATTTGCAAGATACCAATAGCTATTAAAATGGATTCTGAATAGTTTAAAAAGGAATACAGTATCTCTATAAAATAATGATGTACTTTGACTTTTCTTCTAGGCATTCAATATTGCCGACTGCAGTTTCTTTTAAATTCCATATGGATGTTAATTATGTACATGTGGTAATTTTCTTTCATAGAGATACTCTTATTTTATGTATTGTGTTTCCTAATATGAAAGGCAAAATACTTTGGATCACATCAAAAGACATCAGAGTCTCTTAAAAGATATGTTGGAGGGGAGAGTAGAAGGTACTAAACCAAGAGGGAAGCCGAGAACCAACTGAGAAGAGAACATTAAGACCTGGGCCCTATCTTATAAAGAGTTGTGATTACTCAAATCGATCGCAACTTAAAAATCAATTGCAACTTAAAAATCAATCGCAACTTAAAAATCAATCGCAACTATGTAATTAAGAGACAGGAGTTGCGATTAATTTACATGTAAGTTATGATCGATTTCTATGAATCACAACTTTTTATAAGACAGGGCCCAGGTGTGGATAAACACTGCAAGAGTGCACTAGAATGGCACAGAACAGAGATGTGTGGAGAAATGTAGTAATCAACCTCTGAACCCGGAGAAGATACCATAACAGATAGTTTCCTAATATTTTGTATGCTGATTTGTATAATCCTAAATATCATGAAGACAAACAGATTTGTGAAATACTCTCATGCTGAATATTACACACTCTGAATGAATGCATGTTAACTGATTACAAAATAGAAAGAACTAGAAAGGGAGAAATGAAAGATTGAAAGGAAAGTATATTATTTCATCTAGGTCAGAGGCGACGGAACGTCGGGCTTGGACAATGGAAGTGGGGGGCACCTTTTGTCCACCAAACAAAAGATGCCTCCCACTTCCATTGTCCGAGTCCGATGTTCTGCCATCTCTGATCTTGTGTACTGAAGAGGAAAGGAAGAAATGAAAGATTAAATTGAAAGTTATATCATTTCATCTTGGTGTACTATACCTATTTTGTTCTTCCATCTTTGCTAGCAGTTCTTCCTCCGTACTGCCTCGGATCACTTCGATCTTTCCCAGCTTCCCCTCCACCTTACCACTGCTGCAGCTAGTGCCCCCAGGGCTACTAGCCCCACTGGTCAGGCTACTCGTGTCACCATCCCCAGTGCTGCACTGGCTTGTCAATGTCCCAAGGGATTCAACACTCTGTCGCGCTTTTAAAGTGGTGTCCAAGGAGAGAGGAGGACCAGGGCTGCCCGTGTCACCACCCCCTGTGCTCTCTCCGCTTTGGTTCTTTGATTCGGGCGAGTTGGCAACCTCGTCCTGGTCCCTGGTCGGCGTCCCGTTCTGCCCGCAGCCATCTCCACTTCCCCTTCCGCCTTCTCCTTCATTCCTATCACTGCCTTTGGGAATCTTTGGTGATTGTTCTCTGGTGACAGGTGACGGTAGTTCCTCAGGACTGCTGGGAACTGTCACTGAGATGTCTGGAGGGTTGTCAGTGGACTCTGCAGTTGCCATCACCAACCCTCTACCAACACCGACTAGTTCCTTGATACGCACCAAGAATAAGGCATTGGCTGATGTCAAATGTGACAAGAAGTTCTCTGACTCTGTCATGAACAAAGCAAAACAAAGAAAAGAAAAATGTTATTAGACAATGTGCATCTACTTGCCTACTTACTTGTACGTTCTACAAGTTACTGTGGAAAAGATTGCAGGACTGAAAATCTTCAATCAAGTCAGCGTCTATCAAAGTTTGATCATACACTGTACGTTGTGGAATTTAATATATCGGTCACAAATGTGGTTTTATGCAATACCACATATTTCCTTTCTGCTTTGTTTTGGTACTTTACAATACTATTTGATTTTTCAAAAATACATCTTAAGAAAGCATTAAAAAGGGTGTTTGAAAGCAAGACTATTAGAGCAGCAACAATGGTATGGAATTTCTTTGAAGTCACTCCTCTAGTTTCGATGATAATTCTCACACCCTTCTTAACAATGAACCTTAATTTTTCCCAAAATGCCAATAATTTTTTCCCAACTTTTAATAACAATCTAATCAAACTTTAATACAGGGATGTTTTTCTTCCATTCTAAAATCAAACTGACAACAAACAAGAAAATGAACACTTTTTATGACCATTTCAAAATGTCAAATAGTACATGTACCTTTAACTTCCCAATTCAACCCCATGACAGAATACTTGCACCAGGGAAGTTACATTTCCCTGCTTGTACACTCAGAGGTCGGTCTTGAATAAGTTTCTGTACATCACTTCATTGTCCAGAAGAATAAATATAATCCACTCAAAATGAATTCCACTGGACCATGCATAACAACTGGCTATACTAAGCAGATTAAGCAGATTGTAAACCTTACATTTATTGATGGGACTGGAAATACCAAGGAGATACGAGGCTGAAGCTGCAGCATCGTATCTCTTTAATTACACTTCTCGGTAATTCATATCTCATATGGATATCCATGTATACACTACTTTGTCTTTCCAATATTTTCCCGCAGATTCATGGGGCGGGGATGCATCACTGAATATTAAGATGTCTTGTGAAGTTTAACACAGCTCTATTTTGGTTCATACATGTACATGTGTGTAGAGGTACGATAACACACATGTACATGTACTTGTAGTGTGTAAATGATCATTATTCATTCTTTCCTATTGTCAATTTTTCCCCACACTACGGCCCGAATTCATGAAAGAGGTTTATTCTTAACCCATGGTCTAAACCATGATTTAAACATCCGCTGTGGACTAAAATAAGCATTAATAATATATTCAAGTATATATAAGTATATAAGCACATGTCTGTATGCCCAGTGGACATGAGGACATGCGCATAGTACGCTTGTGGAGGTTTAAACCATGGGTTAGACAAACATCTTTCATGAATTCGGGCCTAAGAGGTCGGATATTGAATTATATTCAAGACAGTATTCCATAAGGTCTATTTAAACATCAATATTGAAATCACGTAGAATAAAAGCAACAAAATAAGTCTATCAACACTATAATTTGAAGTCCAAACCAATCTAATAAACATGTACATGTAAGCTACTCTAGCAAGATCACTCAATTCAACCAATATGTTTTGTCCATCCTATGGAAACAAGACTTTCACACAGATTAAATATTCCAATGATTGCATTTGTTAATACATTTATTTTTATCTACAGCAAACTTCCATAATTTCCTTCCTTTCAGTTTCAGACCATTGTGTAAGAAAGGTTATTTTAAGCTATTATTTGTCACTTTTTACATGTGTTGGGTAAGTCTTCTCCTTCAAATGATGATAATACAATATTAATATTTCTAAAGAGCAACTGAGACCTACAAGTACAATATCAAAAGAAAGAAAGAAAGAGATAGTGAAATAAAGAGTAAGAGATGGTGAGAGATATAGAGAGCAAGAGAGAGAGAGAGAGAGATATGAGATATATACAAATAGAGTATAAGATAAAGAGATAGATAGAGATAGTAAGAGAGAGAGACAAAGAGACACAGAGTGAAAGTACAATATCAAAAGAGAGAAAGAGATAGTGAAATAAAGAGTAAGAGGTGGTGAGAGATATAAAGAGAGCATAAGAGAGAGATATGAGATATATACAAATAGAGTATAAGATAGAGATAAAGAGATAGTGATAGTGAGACAGAGAGAGATAAAGAGACAGAGTGAAAGTACATTGTACAATAGCAAAAGAGATAGTGAAATAAAGAGTGAGATAGTGAGAGAGATAAAGAGAGAGATAAAGAGAGAGAGGGAGAGATGAGATATATAGAGTATAAGATAAAGAGATACATGTACATGAGATAGTGAGAGAGAGAGAGAGAGAGAGAGAGAGAGAGAGAGAGACAGAGGGAAAGATAAACAGCAAGAAAAAGAGATAGTGATAGAGAGAAAAGAAAATATGGACAAAGAAGTACAGATATGAAATCATCCGGTAGCAAAAGCAAGAATGGATTGGTGCATCAAAGTTAGAATGCACTTTTAAAAATCCATTTTTAATTCCACTACCATACAGATAATTATTCCGGCAATATACTCATCACAATTGTGAGGGTTTGACTCAGTATTCTGCATCGAATAATGTCTGACCTTTACAAGGCAATATCTTCAAAACCTACAAGCATATTGTAGTATAGATCTTGAGATGAACAATAATAATATTCTATCATTCTGATGAAAGAACAGACTGTTTTTTTATAGTAATCATAAGCAGGGAAAAATAAAAACCTGCCAAAAGACACAGGCCCAGGGTTACCATGGTAACAAACACTGTTGGTTACAATTTCCTGCCAAGTGTTAATCACTGTGATTCAAAGAGTGCATGTGTGTGTTTCTCATAGCCATCAACAGGGATAAGGGAAATAACAGATTTAGGGGTGCTGTAAAAATGTGCATGCAACAAGGAACTCCTTTTATAAAAGTTCATGTACACTTATGACTATCTTCAAAAATAATTGTAAAATCTATTTTTTTTTTTTTCACTTAGCAAGATACATACTGTATAATGCACCCACAAATCAAATATAATATGCAATGGAGGCCTACAAGTACAGTTTTCCTTCCTAAGTAAAATATGTACACAAGCATGTAAGAAAGGAAATCACTGCATTTTTGTAAAAATACAAATATAAAAAAATAATCTAAAACACCTGGCTGCCATGAATAAATTAGTCTTTCTTTTGTATCCTTGTAACTCTTGTCAAGTTATGAACAAGCCCGATATATCAACCCTTTTTGACATTGTACACTTCTCGCTAAAAACTTGTATTTATGTGAACAAACCGCAGTGGACGGTAAAAGTATTTCTCCCTTCTTTGAAGAGGTAATACAGATATCATTTTGTTTAAATGAAATGTTAATCTCTGTCAGTGTGAACAAACCCAGCGCACACAATTCTCTCATGAATCAGTACCTACATGTAAATTATACCTACAGTGTATATTCTTCTGTGCCAGTGCAAACAGACCCAAAGTAAAGTCCTAAGATGATGCTAATGACTGCTAATTCTCTACCTTCCTCTCCAGGTTGCCCTATGAATAACCTGCAATTGGTGCATGAGCAGACACTCTCATAAATGTGGACCTACATGTACGTGTATGTACTATGGGTAGGAGAAGGTTCAGTTAGTAAACTACATGTATCAGTAAAAGAAATAAAAACATGAAAGGGAAGAGAGATTCAACTCTAGAAAAAGCCCTAAATGAATAGGAACCCCCCCCCCAAAAAAAAAAAGTAATAAGAAATTTATAATAATAAAAATAATAATAGTAATAATAATAATAATAATAATAATAATAATAATAATAATAATAATAATAATAATAATAATAATAATAATAATAATAATAATAATAATAATAATAATAATAATAATAATAATAATAATAATAATAATAATAATAATAATAATAATAATAATAATAATAATAATAATAATAATAATAATAATAATAATAATAATAATAATAATAATAATAATAATAATAATAATAATAATAATATATATATATATATATATGACGGAACAGAAGGAAGTAGGTCACTTGGTGTATTTACAAGCTTTCAGCTCCTGGCCTTCTTCAAGTTTATTTGCTAAATCAATCAGAATGAAACAAATAATAATAATTATATATATATATATATATATATATATATATATATACATAATGTATAATTGTATATATAATAATAATAATAAATAAGAAAATAAATAAATATAAACAAATAAATTAAAAATAAATAAAACAGTAATAATAGTAATGATTTTCAAAAAAATTAAGTTTTCAAAAAATTATGTAATAAAATGATTTAGATGAATTCTAACTTTCACAATTTAAGCAAACCCTAAAAGACATGTATCCTGTAGACATACATGTATATAGTTTATATACCTCAAAAAAATTCTTATTTGATATTTACAAATGCATTTCAGAGTTGTCAAGCAAACAATGTAAAGGAACTTGACAGTGGCGATCCTGTCCACAGTTCACTTGTTTATCCGCAACATTAGGAATACAAGACTCCACTGACGTATAACATATTATATCCATACAAGGCCATAAATGCCATTGAAAACATACATGTGCATGAATCAATGAATAGTATTACATTTTATCAACGTGGCACAAAAAGCAAGCAGTAGCATTTTTCATTCTTTTGGTGGTGGAAACATAACTTCTATTCAATCTAATTTGGGAGGGGGGAATTAGAAGTCCTTCTTGAGGGAAAACTTGAAAATCTGTAGGGACTAAGGGTAGAAACTTTAGCTCTGTATTAAAAATTTTTATGATTGATTCTAGCCAACTGTTCTGCATTTTGGGGGAAAATAAATGAATTTAAATTTTCAAATGGAGCTTTGAATAATGTATGCTCTGTGTTTATAGGGGTCGTGTTTGTGTATCTGGAAGATGACAATTAATTCCTTAAATGTACTTAAAAGTTTTAACATTGTTTTTAATTATTATTCTTACGATCAACTTAAAGTTTTATCAAGCAATACATCCTGACAGTGATCACAGACGTAGTTTCAGACATACATGTATTTCATTTAGGAATAGAACAATAACATTCAAAGAAATGTTCACTGGTTTCTTCAAAATAATTTGTAGCACTATATGAAGAGAAGAATCACTACACACTGTACAGCATCTCTTTCGAAGCATACTGAATTGAAAATCAAACCAAAGAATTTCTTGATTTCTGAAGTACATGTAACCTTGTGATCAGCACTGTGTCAGGATTTTTAGCAATGTATCAAAGCAATGTATGATGGGGGGACCTAAAGCTACGCACTTTGTTTCCAGCGGCTAAAAAGTCACTTTTTCAATGATTTACGCGAATTTCTTTTATATATCTTTGTTCTAAATACTCTGATATTAAATTCCTGAGAAAATTACGACGGACAAATATCAATAACATTAATTTCCGAGTCGATGTCGATACCCATGTCGAATTTGGTCGAAAAAATGAAAGGGTCCTAAAGCTACGCACACATAATAAATGAATGCAAATGTTGATTTTCAAGCTGACTGACGTGAATTTCATCCCGATTTGAAAACAGTGATAACATCACCAAAAATAAAGGAAAATTACTCATTTATTTAGGTGAACATAAATGATAATCACGTTGCTCAGTCACACTGAAAGTTTGGTGCATTGAACGCCAACTGTTGAACGCGTTGCATTGCGCCTATTTGCGGGTGTGTAGCTTTAGGACCTGCGTAGCTTTAGGACCGCTGACCATAAATATAAGTCATCGCAAGAGGGATACTGAAATACGACTCGTATGTCAGCAACCCTCAGGTGATGACCCATATGATAAGTGTTTATCCCTAGATATGATGATCATGATTTCACTTCTTCATTGTTCGGGAGCCTGGGGCTTCAGCCTTGTGCAGTGGTAGATCTACAGAGGGGGAAAACTGGCCCGTGCCCCCTCTTTTGAAACCCAACTGGCATACCTTAAGTACACAATGAAAAAAAATTACCCCCTTAATTGTGTACTTTTCCGGCTCTGTGCCCCCTCTTTTACAAAATCCTGGATCTGCCCCTGGCCTTGTGTATAGGGAAGGTAGACCAATGCAATTTCTAATAAATTCTATTAAGAAAATAATACTCCAACATAAGCAAATCATATTTCTTTCCAAGCTCCACATAACATATCCAATTGCATGAAACAACTAAACTTCACAGAGACATATTACTGAAACACATTACTAAAACAAGCTTTAGTAATGGGATGTCGGACGTCAGTGCACTCGGCTTTATGATAATTATTTTGCAATGCAAATGGGCAAACTCAGTATTTTGTTTTGCAAAGAGTGGATTTAAATGTAGTTTTGTTTTTTCAAGGAAATATAAAGAATTCATAATGAACTTCTTAAGGTATGCAGATAGTGAAACCAGCAGAGATAATGTGATATTGTCTATTTTAGTAAATAATCTTTTCAATCATGTTGATATTGTATTATATTGTACTGTATTTTACTGTATTTTATTGTATTGTATTTTATTTCATTTTATTTTATTGTATTTTATTGTACTGCAGTGCATTGTATTGAATCTATTTATTCATGGAAAAAACAGTCAAACAGGCTGCTTTTCAACAAGTATTTGCACATAACAATACACTGGTAAAATGTACATGATATCATTGATAAATAATGCACATTTGGAAATCAATGCACACATATGCAAGAGTAGATATAGATCTGGATAACTAGAAACATTCAAATATCTAAAAACTCCACTCACACATAGACTCTATGCGCCATTGCAAAATTAAATACAAATCTTCTAACTTACTGTAAACGCTGTTATTTTTCGCACAATTAAATTTTTCACGCTGACTCCCGCTGAGCGACCCCAAAACATATTCGCGAGTTCTTAAATTCGTGGGTTCTTAAATTCGTGCTGCACAATTACACGTTCGTATGTACACCCAGTGCCACCCACTTCATTTATTAATTTACACACACGCAGTCCATTCAAATGCATATGGCATGCGCAACTACACACACGCGCTCAAAAATGAATTGGACACACACACACTTATTAATGTGCTGAAGAGCGCAATTCAACCTGCCGAGGAAATCAGGCTAATAGTAATATTTTAGTTCTAGAATTTGCGATTGCCGAAAAGTGTGAAATCCACGAAAATTAATGTACCGCAAATATTTCTGCATTTACAGTAAGTTCTACATGTAACTTACATGTATGTAGATCTAAATCTAGAAACATTCAAATATATCTAAAACACCCCCTGAATATTGAAAAGCTGAAAATGAAATCGGCTCATAAGCGCAGAGCCAGAGAAGACTATAAACAGCCCAGTAGGATGGGGGCACTCATAGCGACATTACTATACTTCGTGTGTAGCCTCTAGGCAGTCATCCACCTCGACACTTTCAAAACACCACTGCAGAAAAGTCACCAACATTCACTCATAATCGGCATTTAATTTACAAGAAACGACAACAACATATTCTTGAAATACAATAAATTCAACTCACCGATGTTGGAAAAGATAATTCCGAAAATGAAATCTGTAATTTACTGTCACTTCTGGCGAAACGGGGTATCGCAAGTTATGATGTACATTTCCTGATCACCGCGAGTGCTGACATCTCCCGCTAAAAAATTCGGTCGTTAAAAGTTTGGTTCCTATCGCGCACACGTAAGTCCCGATTTTCCGTGTGTGCGATCGTAGAGATCGATGTGCACGCGATACCGAGTTTCGTTGTGGACAAAATTTTATTGGCCGATTTAGTCTAAAAACATCGGCACCATGAAAACAACATGCGATCGCAAAAAAAATTGGCGGGGATTTCTTAGGTTTTGGACATGATTTTGACTTTGGATTTTGCTGGAAATATCAGAAGTTTTTCCTAACGGCCATTTACGGTAGGAAAGAGATTTTAAAGCGCTGAATTTGAAAGGAAGTATTTAAAATATTTATCTTACTTTTCCTCCCATACCTTAAGTACATGCGATAGAAAATGACTAGTATTTTTGCATTCGTCCCGCGTAGTGGTCAGTATGACCACTATACGTGGTGTGGATGGGGGGTTGTGTGTCCGGACACTTAACAAAAATTAGCCTGTCAATTTTGCCCTCAGCTTTTACAAAAAATATGCATCAGGTAACACTAGAATCAGTGAATATTAGCAATTCACATCATTTTCAACCTACCCTGCAAAAGATTTGTGACAATTTGCATGAAAATTTGTTTAATTTACTGTTTAAAAATGACCTGTCCGGATAACCAACCTGTCCAGACACACAATGTCTGGGTATACAATAAATAATCTTCAGTTAAAATGAAGGACGTGGGCTCACCATAAAGAAAAAGAAAAATTATTATTTAGATCTTACATAAAAATTTTAAAACATGAAATGTTAATAACATTAACATTGTCATTGTTATGTTAAAATTAGTCTTTAAAAAAATAATACTTAGATCCAAGTTCAAAATTTCACTCTAACCTAAAAGAAACTTTATTATCAATCCTTTGATGCAGTAGAATGTTATGATGCGATACGCGCTTTAAAGAGCATATTGCCACAGAAATTAAGCACAACTTTTCTCCGGAAGAAGACCCGAGGCCGAGTGGGCATGACTCGGTTGGCTAGAGTCTAGACCGTCGTGAGCGACTGGAAGTCTGCTGCAGGAGTTGTGCACAGGAAATGAATGAGCGACAAGAAGAAAATGTCTTCAAGTTTGAGTTCATCATACTTGGGTGAAAAAATAATTATAAGGTTGGTAAACTCACCCTTTTTACAGTATAAATATTCACGATTTCCAGCATCAAATGAATATTAGTTGTCGATTGGAATAGCGAGTTAAAAGTTAACGTTTCTTCGATGAATTACGGTGCTCCGTCGGCTCTTACCACATCTACGTAAACATTCGGCCAGATTGAATGGCTAGTCTCCGTACGTGCGCGTGCAAATAGATTATGACTGAAATATTTCAAAATAATTGTAAGAATGAGGAAAAAAGTACACTTTTTTTTCGATATTCAATGATACGAAATTATCTTCAATCGAAAAAGTAAAGAAAATATAAAATTAATCTCATGAATATGGTATTCAAATAAGTATAAAAACGACTGATAAATAAAATGGTTGAATGGCACTCTGCTATGAGGCTAAAACCATTTCCTAAAATTTTATGTCGCCATCTACGACTTCATGCCATATAATGAAAAGTTTTCGCAGTGACCAAAATTAATTGGCGACAGAGATTAATGGCCGCATCCCCCTTTTAAAAATTTAATTCCATTCTTTCATTTGGGGGGCCATTTGATACCATGTGTTATTAACAATTGACATAATGATCTCCTAATAATACTAAAACGTAATGTCTCACAGTCTTGGTGTTTCCCTGAGATCATGAAAAGATATTTCTCCATTTTCAGTTGGTGTTAAAATGTTGTTTTTTTATTGTTTTGTTTGACCGGTCTTGCCCACAGAACTCCTAAAGACGTCTTTAGGAGTTCTCTGGTCTTGCCAAAGGAAAAAAGATCAGCAACAACCAAAAGAAAGCTGGGGTCAGTTTTTGCCGACAGAAAATTTCCTCTTTTTTAAAACCCTTTAAAAAATCTTGTTATTAAATTTAACTGAACCATATAGCAGCTCTAGAGCTACATTATACGGAGTATACATGCATCATTCAAAAGAATACATAGTAAAATACAATTCGATGTACAATTAGATAAAAATTCGTATTTACAAAAAAAATCAAAGACATTATGTGGCAAAATAAGATCAAGATGTATAAAAAAGGTAGAGAAAAGGAGAAAGAGTGAGAGAATGAAAAAGAGAGAAAAAGAGAGGGGGAAAGAAGAGAAATGAGCGAGAAAATGTGAAGAAGGAGGGAAATGGAAGAGAGAAAGAGAAAGATAGTAAAAGATAGGTGTACATGAGGAAGAGAAAGAGAGTAAAATAATAGGGAGAGAGGGGGGGGGGAGAAAATGAATTACAAATCATATTTTAAACCAATTCTTTATCATGTGTAATAAGTCGAACAGAGGGTAGATTTAGACTCATAAAATTATGAATTTAGATTTCTAAAGTAAAGAGGGAAAGAGTGATGAATGAAAAGGGAAAATATTTAAAGAGAGAGATGAAGAGAGGAAGAGAAAGAGGTGAGAGGAGAGAAACAGGAGTAGGGGAAAAAAGAGAGGGAGTGAGAAAGGGAATGAGAAAAGAAACATACATTTATATAAGACGATCTACCGGTATATAGCAAAAGAGTGTGAAAATAAATGTTCATAGGTTTGAAATTATAAATAATAAGAAGAAGAATAATATGGATATTTATATAGCGCCGGTATCCGTCAAGTATGGCGCTCTACAAACAAAATGATTAAAGTACACTAAAGAAGGAATGCAATATAGCATACATATCAAAATAATAATATACAACACAAAATAAGGAATTAATAACTTAAGCCAATAAAAGTACAAGAACAAAGTGAATTCACAGAACAATTATAAATACATAGGACTGCAGTTATCAAACAGATCATGAAAGTTGGGGAAATTAATAATTCGTTATGGTGTTATCAAGAAAGATTTGACAAATTTGATTAAGAAAAAAAATGCAGAACAACAATTTGGATATAAAAGGCACCAACGTATGCATTAAGAAGAACAAATGGATAGAAGTTTATGTGCCGGGAATTAAGACAATATAGAATTGTATCACGCGTACAAAAAAAATTGCAAATACAAATGTAAAATCTCACAGTGTTATCATGGATATAAAGAGTTGTAGGGGGATGGGATTTCTCAAGAAGTGAACATCCATTGTGAAATATTTGGCAGGGTTTAATCTCATGTGGTTTTGAAGAGACCATTCTTCAGTTCTTGAAGAAGTTAAAGTCTCTTAAGCCCCTTTCACAATTGGTCTGCGACCAGTTTGCGACCGCCTGCAACAGATTTTTCGGGGTGTTGCACGACCGATCGCTTGGTGTCTTGCGACCACTCGCATTCGTTGCAGGCGGTCGCACGAACCTGAGGCGGTCGTGACTGGTCGCATCTGAACTTTGAACATGCTCAAAATCCAGACACGACCAGATGCGATCGATTCACTCGCATTAGGTCGTACGACCAGTCGTGCGATTCTCGTATGAGTGTTGCATAACGTTGCACGATTAGATGCGAGAGTTCGCACGACTCAATAGTCGCAGTGGGTGGGCTGGAGGTCGTGCAACACTCGCACGTGCGCTAGCGACCTATAGCAACCAGTCTTGCGAATGGGTGCGATTGTGCTAAGACCATGAGACTGTTGCACGACCGATCGCAGCACATCTTACAACGTTGTACTACCGTTGCACGACTGTATGAGACTGTATGCGACTATTCCTCGGGGGTAAATATAGGGGGACTATGGAGATGATCCTCTGCAACAGGGCCCTCCTCTAACAACTTTCTCTTCTTTGTAACTTTCTTCTTTGGCATCTTGACTATTAAGAAGGCCAACTTGAAACTGACTACCGGTCAATTGTCGAGGGGGTTTTTATACCCCACGCCACTCGCACGAATACTCTCACGACCACTTGCACCGGTCTCATTCAATCGCACGAGCGATCGCATGGTCTCACATCCACTCGCACGACCATGCAATCGATCGTGCGACTATTGTGATTGGCGTCAAGCCACTCGCAATCACTCGTGCAACACTCGCATGTGAACGCAAGACCACTCGCACGAGCATATGCGAGCAAATGCGACTTACTCGTGCAACGGTCTCTTCTAGTCGCTTTTGTTTTACGACCGCTGTTGCATTTGTGAATGCCTTTCTGCGACCTGATGAGATCGATGGCGATTGAAGCCTGTTGCAGCCTGTCGTGCGACCAAATGGTCGCAAACGGTCACATACCAATTGTGAAAGGGGCTTTAAAGTACACTTTGTAACACTGAGCGATTTGACTGTTTACGACAATCCGACAAGGTTAAGTCACCTACGTACTTGAAATAATGGATGGCATTAGAGGTAGGATGGTGGTATAAGTAGGATGGTAGTAGAGGTAGGATGGTGGTAGAGGTAGGATGGTAGTAGAGGTAGGATGGTAGTAGAGGTAGGATGGTGGTAGAGGTAGGATGGTGGTAGAGGTAGGATGGTGGTAGAGGTAGGATGGTGGTAGAGGTAGGATGGTGGTAGAGGTAGGATGGTGGTAGAGGTAGGATGGTGGTAGAGGTAGGATGGTAGTAGAGGTAGGATGGTGATAGAGGTAGGATGGTAGTAGAAGTAGGATGGTAGTAGAGTTAGGATGGTGGTAGAGGTAGGATGGTAGTAGAAGTAGGATGGTGGTAGAGGTAGGATGGTGGTAGAGGTAGGATGGTAGTAGAAGTAGGATGGTAGTAGAGGTAGGATGGTGGTAGAAGTAGGATGGTAGTAGATGTAGGATGGTGGTAGAGGTAGGATGGTAGTAGAGGTAGGATGGTAGTAGAGGTAGGATGGTAGTAGAGGTAGGATGGTAGTAGAGGTAGGATGGTGGTAGAGGTAGGATGGTAGTAGAGGTAGGATGGTGGTAGAGGTAGGATGGTGGTAGAGGTAGGATGGTAGTAGAGGTAGGATGGTGGTAGAGGTAGGATGGTAGTAGAGGTAGGATGGTGGTAGAGGTAGGTAGGATGGTGGTAGAGGTAGGATGGTAGTAGAGGTAGGATGGTAGTAGAGGTAGGATGGTAGTAGAGGTAGGATGGTGGTAGAGGTAGGATGGTAGTAGAGGTAGGATGGTGATAGAGGTAGGATGGTAGTAGAAGTAGGATGGTAGTAGAGGTAGGATGGTGGTAGAGGTAGGATGGTGGTAGAAGTAGGATGGTAGTAGAGGTAGGATGGTGGTAGAGGTAGGATGGTAGTAGAGGTAGGATGGTGGTAGAGGTAGGATGGTGGTAGAAGTAGGATGGTAGTAGAGGTAGGATGGTGGTAGAGGTAGGATGGTAGTAGAGGTAGGATGGTAGTAGAGGTAGGATGGTAGTAGAGGTACCAAACAAGGTAGCAGCAACTCCCATCTTTTAACGTCTTTTGGTATGACGCGGCCGGGGTTCGAACCCACGACCTCCCGGTTGTGAGGCGGATGCTCTACTGACTGAGCCAACACACCGGTATTATCATGTCCTAATAATTTTTTTGGAAAATGTCAAACCCATATGTACACAACAGTGGCCCCCATTTTTAGGTGCTAACCATTATATAAATAATTAAATAAATATATATATATTTGGAGAATTTTGGAGTAGTTGGGAGCCCCGGAAAATGTAATGACCTACTTCTTCTCTCTACCACCATCCTACCATTATCCTACCTCTATCACATCCTACCTCTACCACCATCCTACCTCTATAACATCCTACCTCTACTACCATCCTACCTCTACTACCATCCTACCTCTACCACCATCCTACCTCTACTACCATCCAGGATGGTGGTAGAGGTAGGATGGTAGTAGAGGTAGGATGGTAGTAGAGGTAGGATGGTGGTAGAGGTAGGATGGTGGTAGAGGTAGGATGGTAGTAGAGGTAGGATGGTAGTAGAGGTAGGATGGTGATAGAGGTAGGATGGTGGTAGAGGTAGGATGGTAGTAGAGGTAGGATGGTGGTAGAGGTAGGATGGTAGTAGAGGTAGGATGGTAGTAGAGGTAGGATGGTGGTAGAGGTAGGATGGTGGTAGAGGTAGGATGGTAGTAGAGGTAGGATGGTAGTAGAAGTAGGATGGTAGTAGAGGTAGGATGGTGGTAGAAGTAGGATGGTAGTAGATGTAGGATGGTGGTAGAGGTAGGATGGTAGTACAGGTAGGATGGTAGTACAGGTAGGATGGTAGTAGAGGTAGGATGGTAGTAGAGGTAGGATGGTGGTAGAGGTAGGATGGTAGTAGAGGTAGGATGGTGGTAGAGGTAGGATGGTGGTAGAGGTAGGATGGTAGTAGAGGTAGGATGGTGGTAGAGGTAGGATGGTGGTAGAGGTAGGATGGTAGTAGAGGTAGGATGGTAGTAGAGGTAGGATGGTGGTAGAGGTAGGTAGGATGGTGGTAGAGGTAGGATGGTAGTAGAGGTAGGATGGTGGTAGAGGTAGGATGGTGGTAGAGGTAGGATGGTGGTAGAGGTAGGATGGTAGTAGAGGTAGGATGGTAGTAGAGGTAGGATGGTGGTAGAGGTAGGATGGTAGTAGAGGTAGGATGTTATAGAGGTAGGATGGTGGTAGAGGTAGGATGTGATAGAGGTAGGATAATGGTAGGATGGTGGTAGAGAGAAGAAGTAGGTCATTACATTTTCCGGGGCTCCCAACTACTCCAAAATTCTCCAAATATATATATATTTATTTAATTATTTATATAATGGTTAGCACCTACAAATGGGGGCCACTGTTGTGTACATATGGGTTTGACATTTTCCAAAAAAATTATTAGGACATGATAATACCGGTGTGTTGGCTCAGTCAGTAGAGCGTCCGCCTCACAACCGGGAGGTCGTGGGTTCGAACCCCGGCCGCGTCATACCAAAAGACGTTAAAAGATGGGAGTTGCTGCTACCTTGTTTGGCGTTCAACAATTATGGGATAGAGCAACGTCGATCTGGCGCTGCTCAGTGGCTGCCGGGCTCACGATCAATTGGGCAAAAAGAATTTCCATTTCGGTTTAACTTAATAAAATTTGGAGTGGACTTTAAAAGATTATTATTATTATTATTATTATTATTTCGGTTTGGATAGATTTAATCTTGCCATGATAAAGGACTAGAGGCGATGGGGGTGGTCATTATTTTGATACAATGTCTCCCCCTTTTCAAATCGTAGGGGGGCGCGTCCCCTGCCCTCTCTCCCGGATTTCTGCCCATGCAAGATGTAAAATCTAGTACCATGCGCGAGTCACTGTAACGAAGGTTAAGTTCACTGACTTATAGTCGACTGAAAGAGTCCGATTTCCATGGATTGCGGAACCAGTCATCAGTCATGTTTACCATTCACGCAACGTTACCATATTCTTGATATTATGTCTTGTTAAACAGGGACAGATTGACAGTGGGTATGTTTACATAATCCTCATAATATTTTGGGGGCTACTTTTGAGAAAGTAATACATTTTCACAGTTTAATAACTTATTAATCAAAAGACCAAATTGCACCTCAAGAAAATAACTTTACTCAAAATTAGATGATCTTTGAAGGTAGAGGTTTGCATGGTGTTACTGCTAACGTTGAGAAGGCTTACGGTTCACCATGTGGTTAGTCCTGAAAAGGATTGTTGAGTAAGACGAAGAAAGTGGAGAAAAGTTGAGAGGAGAAGAAATGGAAAGGCGAGATAGAAATTCCTCTCAACTTTTCTCCACTTTTTTCTTCTTACTCAACAGTCCTTTTCAGGACTAACCACATGGTGAACCGTAAGATTTCTCACCGTTACTTAAAATTATGTTATGAAAATTTGAGTTGAATTAAATAAAACACTTTTGAGTTATCATAGTCAGAAGGTAAGAATTTTTTTATTTACATAAAGAACTTTTGGAGGTGCAAAATGTTGTCAAAGGGCATTTTGGTGTTTTCGTTTCAGGGGGCTGACGGCCCCCTTCCCTTCCCGATGGACAATTTTATCAGTTTTGCATATGTTTGGAATGTACATCCATAGCTCTTCCTTCTGACAAACTCTGGTCCCTGGGCTTCAAGGGGAAATTTACCCCAATTTTTAGGGGCCGTCTGACACCCCCATCCCGACGGAAATTTTCGTCAGTTTTTTAATGTTTTGTAAATGTCCAGTCATCCCACTTCCTATTTACAAAGTTTGGTGCATAGGGGAGATTAGGTGAAATCGACCCGACTTTGGGTTGTCTAACACATTGAAAATGTGTACTTTATTTAATACCAAAGATGTAAATACACTGTCAAAACTTGCCAAGTTTGTTAGAATTATTATGTTCAAATTTGGTAGATCATAAGTAATAACGGCACGCGTATTATAAACTCAGGTTTTGATTCACATGTATTGTGTAAACTTTGATTTCATAGTTTTCTATTTTTTGTTTTGCCTTTATTGCCATCTTATTTAAGCATGTTATATATATGTTATAATACTATGTACTATATGTATTTTTCTCATACTCCGAAAGGGGTCGATAGAAATAAAGTTCCAGTTCAAGTTCAAGTTCAAGTTTCGGGTGCTCTGGGGGCTAAACCCGACGGCTACGGTCAGGCTGACAACCTTTTTGTCAATGACTTAGATTGTCTGAGTAACTTTAAGTGGTCAAAATCAGGTGACTATTTCGGGACCGGGCTCCTGGCCCATATGGAGCTATTGAAGGACTCTAGAGAGATACAGATCAGAGCCATGTTTATGGCCCTCGAGAGATATAGAGCAGCAGAGATACTAAAAAGAGCGCCATCTATCAGTATAAGTGGGTTATTTTTTTTTTATTTTTTTATTGAAGCAGAAAACCCTTTAAAATATCAACCCCCCCCCCTCCCCCAGGGTTTGAGGTAGCTCCTTGTTTTGAATATGTATTGTTGTTTTTGTTTGTTTTGTTTGTTTGTTTGTTTGTTTGTTGTTGTTGGGTTTTTTTTTGGTTTTTTTTTTTGTTTTTTTTTTTTTTTGGTCGTTTTTTTTTTTTTGTAGCTCCAGCGTAGGAGATCCCATGCAGAGGCGTTGGCCTCCGGAAATTTTGAGGAAAGTACCCCCCCCCCCCCTCCCACCAAAAAAAAACAAAAAAAAAAAACAAAAAACGACAAAAAGGTAGATAAATCCCACCAATTAGGTTCTGAATTGTTTTAGAATAAAAAGGCAAAATGAAAATGTTAGGGAATAAGTCTGTAAGACTTAGTGTTGTTTTGCTAGTATTTCCTGCCCCCCCCCTCCCCCCCAAAAAAAAATAAAACAACAACAGCAAACAACAACAAACAACAAACCACCCAAACATATTCCTACATCTCACAGCTCACGCTATTGCATTGGAATGTGAACTTTGTCCCTTAATAGAGAAGAAAAGTGCAATCTATAATGACCTAAAAAGATCACAGCTCATTTGAATTCGTGTCCCTCAGCTCTGCGTGCCCGTGGAGCTGGAAACAAGTGGCGATGAGATCTCGCTGTGATATGGCCCAGAGTAAACCGAACTGAATGGCGACTTCTTTCCGCTGCCCAAGGCGGAGATGTGGCGTTGAACGTGCGGAAGGGTGTGAACATTGAATGACTGGTCAAAACCTTGACAAGGGGGTGGGGGGGGGGGGGGGGGTGCACTTCAAGTATCGGACTAAGGCTGTTATTGTTTTTCTGTGTGTGGGAGTGTGTTTGTTTGTTTGTTGTTTTTGTTTGTAAAGACGCCATCTCATTGTAAGTGAAATCCCTTTGTTCTCAACTTTACAAATAAATTTGAAGCTGTTTTATGTATTTAAATGCACAAATGAAACCAAAATGTTTTCAGCCATTTACTTGAAAACAGAATAAAATGCATTAAAAACAGGCACGGAATGACAATGTCTATATGGACAATGTGGCTGATATATTCGTCGAATACAAAAAACTCTAGTTTTCCCAATTTAGCAAATCTTGTATTGTACGTGTCTTATGTTCATCCTTGTTTCTTTGTTCATGTTAAGCTGTTTTCATCCTCTACCACCCTTGCATATCATCATCTCTATTCAGTTTTTCTCATTTTCTCTCCTTTTTATTGAGGCACAAAGCTGCCGTAACTTTGAATAAATATCATAATTTTGAGGTTTATTGCTAAAATGATTTCCCTGTACCAGCGTCCTCGATTCAAGATTCTTTTGAAACTTGGCGCTCCTAACTTTTTATACACCTGTTCTCATAAAGAGAAACAAAAAAAAGGGGAGTGTGGTATTAACAATTAACAATAAGAGTTCTTCAACTTTATCTCCACATTATAATTATCAAGATCAATCATCTGAATACTTTTATGGAATAAAAAGAACTTTGTATATTTAACTGTATTTTCCCAGTTGATCCGGCAATAAGGTATTAACAAGGTAATATCAGCAGTTGATGGATTATTCTTATAAAAAATAGTGATATTCGTGATGTAAACCACAAAGGTTATTTAAAAGCATAAGCTCTTGACTGTTGACATTCTGGAGAAACTCCCACGTAATACACACACACTTCTTTGTCAGAGTACAGTAAAAAAATTAATTCTCCTGTAAATGCTGGATTAAGATGCTCTCGAACTAAGAGCGACATTCTAGAATTAGTGAAACATTTTGAAATGCACATTGATAATCTGCATGTCATACCTGTGTAACTTCCTACACTTTTAAAAACATTCCGATTGCACTATTTTATTTCTTTATAAAATAATAATTGGCAATTATATATTTTCTGGGAGTAGCCTTGATAGGTTTCCGAACATTGTTGCTTAATGATGATGGCCTTTCTTTGTTGTATGTGATATTTTATTGTAACAATTGTTTGTTTGATTATTTGTGTGTGTGTTTGTTTGTTTGTTCTTTGTTTCTTTTATCACCGTTCGCTGATGACATTAATGCTTATAGCCTCAATCCTAAATAAAATGTGTCGACACGATTCTGGTTAAGCTAAAATAGACTCGGCTCCAGTTGTAGTAAAATAAATAGCAGATATAGTTGCTGCCATTGTAATTACAAAAATATTTTTTCCTGATGCTGTTGTTCGGAATGGACATGGTAACGTTGTTTTAATGGCGCTTTTACTTTACTTAAAAATAGCTGTTGGCTATCATGTTTATATTTTCTAGCCATTATACGTATACGTCCGAACTCCAAACAGAATCGTCCCAGGCCTCGCAGGCATGCTCGCAGTCGATCTGTTTGCGCCGAGATACTAATATTTTCGACAATGAGCATTGTTACATTTCAATTAGCCCATTGTCATGGCAACAAGAAGAGGGATTAAACAATCAGTGGGTCTTCGTGGTTTCCCACGCTCTCCGACGCTCCAGTGCACTGATGACAAATACTTGACATCTATTAATTATTCTTTTCAATAAATAGATATGACTTAGCGGGATCTATAGCCCGAGGCACATACTGTGATCAATATATTAATTCCGTGCAGGAATTTGATTTTAAGATGTGCTCTTTGCTTTGCCTTTAATGGTGTAAATATTACATGTTATTTACAGAAAATAGATATTGACGTATATCGAGAAATTGATAACCGACGGCGGGGAAGTGCAGAAACTTTCCCGGACGAGGAGTTGAATATAATTATCTGGGCCACGAGGAACATTATGTGATCAATATAAAAAGTTCATGTTGGAATTCGATTTAAGAAGCGCGTTGTGCCCATAATGAGTGTAAATATGTGTTATTTACTTATGTAGAAGATGTTTAGCGGCGTATCCAGAAAAACAGTTAAGATGGGGAGGGGGGGGGGGGGGCGTGGAATCGTTCCTCGGCGACTAGGAGCTGAATGTATCTAGCCTTGAGGCACAATCTGTGATTAATTTATAATTTTGAGCTGGAATTCGAAGTTAGATGTTTCATTTTGCCTTTGTATATGAAGAGGAGCGGGTGTACAGGAAGTGATTTTAAAAAGGGGGCGGGTTGGACTTTGTTTTTGTTTATTTTTTTTTTTAATTCTCTTTGACCTGAGAAAAACTTATTTTGAAACTATTAAACAAGATGTTCTACAATCATAGTAATGGCTTTGTAGCTATGTGTAGTTTGTAAATAATCATTATCAAATTTTATTTAAGTTCTCGTACAATAAAGCCAATACAATCAATGGCGGTACCTCGAGTCAAGGGGGCATAATTTAGTTGAGGGCAGTGAATAGCATTTTGGTGTTAAACAAGGTAAACTGAAAAATCGAGCCTCTATGCAATATTTTGTACATGAGCTGAATTAAGAGGGGCGGACAACTCTGGAAGGATAGAAGCGTGAAATAAAGATGGAGAGGGGGTCTGTGCTGCAAATGACTAAAAGAAATCCTAATGGAGAATAACTATAATCATTTCAAGAGCAGTAACGAGAAAACGAGTAATCATAGGCTTTTATTATCATGACATAAACCCCTATTGATCTTGAGGTGGAAGGGACTGGTGGCTCAAGCAATGGACCGAGGCAAAAAGTTATCTAAAGCTTTGGAGGTATAAGATTATCCTGCCATAAACCCATTTTACTGTTGATCTTGTGTTGAGAGGGACTGGTGGTATTATTCATCTTAGGATCCGTTCTTATAGGTTTCACAAAATTCAACCCTTGTAATCCATTGTTAATCTGGGACTTAAATCTGCTTTGATTTTGAGGAAGCTTATGTATAGGGAGACATATATAACTGAGATTTAGTTGGCGCCTCTGGTATTCCTCTCCTCCCTTGTTATATTATATTTGATTCAATGGATTTACTGGGAAGGGTCCTTGAATAAAGGCTGAAGGTCGTGTTCGGAGATCATACAAGGAAAAATAATGTTTGCGGCTATTAGCATTCACGAATTGTGACAAGACGAACAATGATGGCAATAAACAGAAAAGACCATGATAAGATAAACAATTTGTGCAAAAAGTGATGCAGAACTTTAAAAAAAAAAAATAGTGTAACAGAAACCAGTAGAAAATGTTATTATCTGAAGAGAAAAAGACGCCAACAGCCAAGTGCCTCTTTTATTTTATTTAATTTAGGAGGGAGAAGTCTGAAACACAGAGACATAATTATAAGAAGAGGGGGCGTGATCAGTTTCCACACTGTAAAAAAATAACTGTAAAACTACAAATTTTCTGGCCCTTGAAATTACAAGTTATTGCCGTTATTTCAATTTTACAGTCTTTTTCCTGTAAAACAACAGCAAGTTTGATGGTTTACCGGAAATTAGCATAATTATATTTACAATCGCCCGACATAAAACACTGTTTAAAAAAACATTTTCTCATATTTTAACAAGTTACCCTGTTAAATTACAAATCGTTTCCATGGTTTCGTTTTAATTTACATAGATATTCCTGTTAGAAAGTAAAGTTTCTAATATTTAAACCAAACAAAAAACAACAAACAAACAAACGGAAATCTGTTATTTTACATGCATGTACTGTGGAAAAAACGTGCATTCCCGGCATCTTGACTGCCAGGAAATTTCCCGTGTAAAAACGGCAACATTTTTTACAGTGCAAGAATAAGTAAGCGGTTCAAGTGTGATGTAATTTCTTGTGAATAAGGATTTGGGCTTCATCTGTTTTATGAAACAAATTACATTTAGGTGATTTTGGGAAAAAAACCGGGGGATATAGATTACTAGAATTTGGAGTTATTTCTTAGTTTCTTCTTCTACATATATAATCAGCCTATATATATCTCATGACTTTTCGGGGGTCCAGTCATGGAAGAGAGCCCTTAACTTATGGGTGTAATGTGAGGGAGCAAACCGACAGAACAGGGGGAGGTTTGGAAGGAGTCATGTCATCTGAAGTCCCCCCCCCCCCTCTTCTCTCTCTCTTTCTCTCTCCATTGTCTTTCTTTTTCTTTTTTCCCCTTTTTAAATTTTTAAACCAAGTATTTTGTTTTGCCATTCGATCTGGTTAGGGTTTAGTCGGTACTAGTGGGACGAAGAAAATGGGGATGTGAATGCGTATGGCAGCCCCTCCCCCATCAGCAGTTATACACCACTGATTGCTTTAAAAATATGGGTTGTGATAATATAACGCAATGTTTATTTTCAGGAAATAACTGAGGATATCGCATCTCACTGAAGTAAATTCCTTTCGCGCGCAAACGATCACATGGATACTTCTATCCCTAAACGGGATATGTTAACGTTGCTATGGCTCAACCTAATGATGCTATCCAGACCGTCTTCCTCCGACACCAACAGTTTTTAATTATGACCCGTCTCGCTAATCCCCTAAATGTGTTGGGCAGAGGCGGGGGCATAAACGTGATGCGTTTTGGGGAGGACGCTGGGAGCGTGGGAAAGAGCTGGGGTAAAGCCGGAGCTTCGTTCGTTACACAGCTGCCAGACGGTTAGTGAATAGAGATGGGATGAGACTATGAATAGCCCTGGTTATTTGCTAGGGGGCTTTGCTCCTGGCTTTGCTTGGTAGAGCCTAGTCTAGTTTCAAGCACGCCAGTGACTCCATTAGAAACAAATTATTGTGTATTATTGTATTTCTTGAAAGTCTGATTTCCTCTTGACTAGCTAGTATGATAGGAAGAGCATAATATTTGTATTTGTTTGATATCATGAATATTCAATTCGAAATATCATATTCATGATATCAGTCGATGACGAGAGGCAAATTTGACCAGCTGGAAAATCGTGCGACGTAGCCCACCCCCTCCCCGTTCCCTGGATGTTGCAATGCCCTAGTGGTACTTTTTTTCCATTTGGGATATCAGAGCTCAGTGGTGAAGCTACAGGGAGCCCGGGAACA
>CM046848.1:6009229-6349229 GCA_025618425.1 Heliocidaris tuberculata
GCGACATTCTAGAATTAGTGAAACATTTTGAAATGCACATTGATAATCTGCATGTCATACCTGTGTAACTTTACTACTTTTAAAAACATTCCGATTGCACTATTTTATTTCTTTATAAAATAATAATTGGCAATTATATATTTTCTGGGAGTAGCCTTGATAGGTTTCCGAACATTGTTGCTTAATGATGATGGCCTTTCTTTGTTGTATGTGATATTTTATTGTAACAAATTGTTTGTTTGATTATTTGTGTGTGTGTTTGTTTGTTTGTTCTTTGTTTCTTTTATCACCGTTCGCTGATGACATTAATGCTTATAGCCTCAATCCTAAATAAAATGTGTCGACACGATTCTGGTTAAGCTAAAATAGACTCGGCTCCAGTTGTAGTAAAATAAATAGCAGATATAGTTGCTGCCATTGTAATTACAAAAATATTTTTTCCTGATGCTGTTGTTCGGAATGGACATGGTAACGTTGTTTTAATGGCGCTTTTATTTTACTTAAAAATAGCTGTTGGCTATCATGTTTATATTTTCTAGCCATTATACGTATACGTCCGAACTCCAAACAGAATCGTCCCAGGCCTCGCAGGCATGCTCGCAGTCGATCTGTTTGCGCCGAGATACTAATATTTTCGACAATGAGCATTGTTACATTTCAATTAGCCCATTGTCATGGCAACAAGAAGAGGGATTAAACAATCAGTGGGTCTTCGTGGTTTCCCACGCTCTCCGACGCTCCGGTGCACTGATGACAAATACTTGACATCTATTAATTATTCTTTTCAATAAATAGATATGACTTAGCGGGATCTATAGCCCGAGGCACATACTGTGATCAATATATTAATTCCGTGCAGGAATTTGATTTTAAGATGTGCTCTTTGCTTTACCTTTAATGGTGTAAATATTACATGTTATTTACAGAAAATAGATATTGACGTATATCCAGAAATTGATAACCGACGGCGGGGAAGTGCAGAAACTTTCCCGGACGAGGAGTTGAATATAATTATCTGGGCCACGAGGAACATTATGTGTCAAATATAAAAAGTTCATGTTGGAATTCGATTTAAGAAGCGCGTTGTGCCCATAATGAGTGTAAATATGTGTTATTTACTTATGTAGAAGATGTTTAGCGGCGTATCCAGAAAAACAGTTAAGATGGGGAGGGGGGGGGGGGGGCGTGGAATCGTTCCCCGGCGACTAGGAGCTGAATGTATCTAGCCTTGAGGCACAATCTGTGATTAATTTATAATTTTGAGCTGGAATTCGAAGTTAGATGTTTCATTTTGCCTTTATATATGAAGAGGAGCGGGTGTACAGGAAGTGATTTTAAAAAGGGGGCGGGTTGGACTTTGTTTTTGTTTATTTTTTTTTTTTTTTAATTCTCTTTGACCTGAGAAAAACTTATTTTGAAACTATTAAACAAGATGTTCTGCAATCATAGTAATGGCTTTGTAGCTATGTGTAGTTTGTAAATAATCATCATCAAATTTTATTTAAGTTCTCGTACAATAAAGCCAATACAATCAATGGCGGTACCTCGAGTCAAGGGGGCATAATTTAGTTGAGGGCAGTGAATAGCATTTTGGTGTTAAACAAGGTAAACTGAAAAATCGAGCCTCTATGCAATATTTTGTACATGAGCTGAATTAAGAGGGCGGACAACTCTGGAAGGATAGAAGCGTGAAATAAAGATGGAGAGGGGGCCTGTGCTGCAAATGACTAAAAGAAATCCTAATGGAGAATAACTATAATCATTTCAAGAGCAGTAACGAGAAAACGAGTAATCATAGGCTTTTATTATCATGACATAAACCCCTATTGATCTTGAGGTGGAAGGGACTGGTGGCTCAAGCAATGGACCGAGGCAAAAAGTTATCTAAAGCTTTGGAGGTATAAGATTATCCTGCCATAAACCCATTTTACTGTTGATCTTGTGTTGAGAGGGACTGGTGGTATTATTCATCTTAGGATCCGTTCTTATAGGTTTCACAAAATTCAACCCTTGTAATCCATTGTTAATCTGGGACTTAAATCTGCTTTGATTTTGAGGAAGCTTATGTATAGGGAGACATATATAACTGAGATTTAGTTGGCGCCTCTGGTATTCCTCTCCTCCCTTGTTATATTATATTTGATTCAATGGATTTACTGGGAAGGGTCCTTGAATAAAGGCTGAAGGTCGTGTTCGGAGATCATACAAGGAAAAATAATGTTTGCGACTATTAGCATTCACGAATTGTGACAAGACGAACAATGATTGCAATAAACAGAAAAGACCATGATAAGATAAACAATTTGTGCAAAAAGTGATGCAGAACTTAAAAAAAAAAAATAGTGTAACAGAAACCAGTAGAAAATGTTATTATCTGAAGAGAAAAAGATGCCAACAGCCAAGTGCCTCTTTTATTTTATTTAATTTAGGAGGGAGAAGTCTGAAACACAGAGACATAAATATAAGAAGAGGGGGCGTGACCAGTTTCCACACTGTAAAAAAATAACTGTAAAACTACAAATTTTCTGGCCCTTGAAATTACAAGTTATTGCCGTTATTTCAATTTTACAGTCTTTTTCCTGTAAAACAACAGCTCGTTTGATGGTTTACCGGAAATTAGCATAATTATATTTACAATCGCCCGACATAAAACACTGTTTAAAAAAACATTTTCTCATATTTTAACAAGTTACCCTGTTAAATTACAAATCGCTTCCATGGTTTCGTTTTAATTTACATAGATATTCCTGTTAGAAATTAAAGTTTCTAATATTTAAACCAAACAAAAAACAACAAACAAACAAACGGAAATCTGTTATTTTACATGCATGTACTGTGGAAAAAACGGGCATTCCCGGCATCTTGACTGCCAGGAAATTTCCCATGTAAAAACGGCAACATTTTTTACAGTGCAAGAATAAAGTAAGCGGTTCAAGTGTGATGTAATTTCTTGTGAATAAGGATTTGGGCTTCATCTGTTTTATGAAACAAATTACATGTAGGTGATTTTGGGAAAAAACCCGGGGGATATAGATTACTAGAATTTGGAGTTATTTCTTAGTTTCTTCTTCTACATAATATAATCAGCCTATATATATCTCATGACTTTTCGGGGGTCCAGTCATGGAAGAGAGCCCTTAACTTATGGGTGTAATGTGAGGGAGCAAACCGACAGAACAGGGGGAGGTTTGGAAGGAGTCATGTCATCTGAAGTCCCCCCCCCCCCTCTCTCTCTTCTCTCTCTCTCTCTCTCTCTCTCTTTCTCTCTCCATTGTCTTCTTTCTTTTTCTTTTTTCCCCTTTTTAAATTTTTAAACCAAGTATTTTTTTTTTGCCATTCGATCTGGTTAGGGTTTAGTCGGTACTAGTGGGACGAAGAAAATGGGGATGTGAATGCGTATGGCAGCCCCTCCCCCATCAGCAGTTATACACCACTGATTGCTTTAAAAATATGGGTTGTGATAATATAACGCAATGTTTATTTTCAGGAAATAACTGAGGATATCGCATCTCACTGAAGTAAATTCCTTTCGCGCGCAAACGATCACATGGATACTTCTATCCCTAAACGGGATATGTTAACGTTGCTATGGCTCAACCTAATGATGCTATCCAGACCGTCTTCCTCCGACACCAACAGTTTTTAATTATGACCCGTCTCGCTAATCCCCTAAATGTGTTGGGCAGAGGCGGGGGCATAAACGTGATGCGTTTTGGGGAGGACGCTGGGAGCGTGGGAAAGAGCTGGGGGTAAAGCCGGAGCTTCGTTCGTTACACAGCTGCCAGACGGTTAGTGAATAGAGATGGGATGAGACTATGAATAGCCCTGGTTATTTGCTAGGGGGCTTTGCTCCTGGCTTTGCTTGGTAGAGCCTAGTCTAGTTTCAAGCACGCCAGTGACTCCATTAGAAACAAATTATTGTGTATTATTGTATTTCTTGAAAGTCTGATTTCCTCTTGACTAGCTAGTATGATAGGAAGAGCATAATATTTGTATTTGTTTGATATCATGAATATTCAATTCGAAATATCATATTCATGATATCAGTCGATGACGAGAGGCAAATTTGACCAGCTGGAAAATCGTGCGATGTAGCCCACCCCCTCCCCGTTCCCTGGATGTTGCAATGCCCTAGTGGTACTTTTTTTCCATTTGGGATATCAGAGCTCAGTGGTGAAGCTACATGGAGCCCGGGAAACACATCCCCCCCCCCTCCCCCTCGAAGGACGAAAAAAAAATGAAAAAGAGGAAATTAAGAGGAAAGGGAAAGTGAAAAGAAGATGATAGACCCACTCCAACACCGCCCCCATGCATAATCGGTAGATTTTAAATTTTCATATCATCCATCGAGTAAGAATGTTGTGCGCCCCCCCCCCCCAGTGCCCCCTAAATGGTTCTATCTGCTCGCTACCCCGCTGTCAATGCTGGAAGTCCGTATTGCTTGGTTTACAAAGATCCGTCTAGAGTAGTTTGCAGTGTCTGCACGTAAGACTGCCATAGGCCCTGTAGTATAGCTGCTCCTGACATTGACATGGCCAGTAGGGAGCTGGGTTAGGCTTCTCTCAAGACACAGTGGTTTTCTGATAAAGTGTCAAATTAGGGTCTGTGCTTTCAGACTACGTCTAGAGCATGACATGACTACATGCATTTGGGTGAAAACTATGGTCTGGAAGATAGACAAGAAGATTTAAAGGGAAAGTACACTCTGATATCGACTTGGTTTTAAAAGAAGCAGAAATTTTAAAGAAACGGATCAATGAAAGTTTGAGTTTTGATTTTCTATCCAAATATGTTTTATCACACATGCACCCTAGATATATTCATTTCACTTATGCTTTTACACAAAACCTGTATGATACAAATCTAATCCCTCATCAAAAACAAAGAAAATCAAAATTTATGAATTTTTGTGTACGGAGCAAATGGGAGAGGAGCTCGCAAGATATGTCACGGAGTTGCCATTTGTGTTTGATGGATTGCAACTTCGAAAATTCATAACTTTCTTATTGGATTTTTTGCTCAAACTGTCATTGATCTGTTTCTTTGATGTTTCTGTTTCTTTTAAAACCAACTTAATATCAGGGTGGACCTTCCCTTTATAACCTGATTCCCTTTAACCAGAAAAGGGATTTAAAACAATCAAATAAAAACCACATATCTCATGGAGCCTTGACGCTCTCGTATTGAACAGAGTTTCGTGGAGTCCGTTGTCATGTTCAAAGAAAAAGAAAGAAGGTAGAAAAAAAGTATGTTAGGAAGGAATAGCGAGAAAGAAAGAGAAGGAGGAGGGGGGGGGGTACAGAAGTGGAGAGGGATATATAATGGGGCATCAATTGGTGTCAAAATTATGAAATCCGTACTTATGAGATGGATATCACAGTCATAAGCATTCACGCCTTTGGGCTACTTGATTGCAGTGTTGACAAACCACAGTTTCTTTTTTTTCTCTTTTTTTTTTAGCCATGTTCATACCAAATACTGCCTTATACACCTTGTTTGAATAAGATTGAATTTCTTCCACGCCCCCCACAAGGGGCCGTTCAAGAAATAAAATGTTATTGTTCTTTGTCATTGTCATCGTCAGTTCAGGAAAGGAATGTTTTATTCCTTGATTCGTGAAGGTTTGTAAAAAACGAAATAACGGATTGGCTGTTAAGTACATTGAACATGATGAATAGATTCACCACTGATTATAGATCCTTAACCGTTTAACGAAACATAATTCCCTGAATAGGTTCAACAAGGACACAATTAGCTTTCAGGCAGGTGTGAATCGATTTTCCACGGATTAGATCTAATCCCTTGTTTAATCGGTTACTTTGATCATTAAGGGATGTTGAACTTCACGACCCATTGAACAACCTACTTAAAAATTATGTTCGATAGAAGCTGTACACCAAAGGAAAAAGACACACCTTTGACCTTTGACTAAAATAAAAGAAACTATTTTTTAGACCACTATTCAAGGAAGAAATCAGCGTCTAGGTATTGGTAAACCAATGTTATAGTCGTATAGTGATATTCCAGTATAGTCTGAATGATTAAATACACTGTATACCAGGATGCTGTGGTAATAGTTTACTTTTGAAAAAGAAGTATCTTAAATTAACCAAAAGTAGTTCCGTCTCCAGGTAAGTTGAGGAGTCGATTGAAATCAATACACCTATAAATGATTATAGTGCATTATTTATACATGTTATCTCGATGGAGTATTATTTATATTTATTCATTTTGTCTTCCTTATATTATAGTGCATGGTTGGCCTGTTCATTTATGCAAAACTGCTTAACAAATCATTCTACATGAAAATAAAAAATACATAACAATTAGGTAACATGGTAAATTACAAAAATGGAGAGTGAATTAATCGTATGATAAAATGTACATATTTGAATAGCAACGTTACAATTCAATTGAGTCAATATTTAAAGCTTTGCATAGTTTTCTTTTAACTTATAAAGGGATGTACACGTCTGAGCATTACCAGGGAGCACATTAAACAAACTGGCTCCAAAATATTCACAAGTTATTCTTTTATATTCTGTCCGTGGGCGGGGTAGCTGGAGGGGGCATTTTAAAAAATAACGTGTCCTACAACTTACAATAATAATTAAAAATATTTATTATGTAAGCCTACCCCTTCTCTCTCTCACTCTCTCTCTCTCTCTCTCTCTCTCTCTCTCTCTATCTCTCTCTCTGTCTCTATCTGTCTCTGTCTCTGTCTCTCTCACTCTTTCAGTCTGTCTGTCTATCTCTCTCTTTCTCTCTCTCTCTCTATCTCTCTCTCTCTCTCTGTCTGTCTGTCTCTCTGTCTGTCTCTCTATCTATTTCTCTGCATTCTACTGACAGTCTGGACACAAATTGTAAAAATGAGGGCTAAATATGTGGTAATAACAAAGAAATACATTTTAAAGAATACAGCAAGTGAGCTGTCGGTCTCGTTGGCAGTAGCTGACAAGATATTATTAAACGATAGGCCACGATCTATAAACTTTATTCCACGAAAAATTCGTCATATCGAATGCTTGAATATTGTAATAATACACCTTGTGAATGATATTTTCAAAATGGTTTTATACTCTGAAAGTCTTTCATTTTCCAATTCAGCCTCTATTTGTCATATCTTAAAACAAAACAAAAAATCTCTATGTCTAATTAAAATAACCCCACATTAATCGTATTATAAAATGTACATAAATTATTTGAATAGCAATGTTTGATTCTAGTGAGTCAAGATTAAAAGCTTTGCATAGTTTTTAAAAAAATTATAAAGGGATGTTTACGTCTGAGCATTATCAGGGAGTGCATTAAACAAACTGGCTCCAACATATTTAAAAAAATTTTTTTTTAATATGAGCTGTAAGTCTCATTGGCAGTAGCTGACAAGACTTATTAAACGAAAGACCGTGATCTATAAACTTTATTCCACGAAAAGTTAATCTATGGAATGCTTGAATATTGTGATAATACACCTTGAGAATAAAAAAAAAAGGCTCATTGGGAATTATTTAAAACACCCCCCCCCCTTCCCAAGGGAAACAAAAAAGTTTTATACTCTTTCATTTTCGAATTCTGCCTCTGTTTGTCATATCTTAAAACAAAACCAAAAAAATCTCTATGTCTAACCAAAATAACCACACATGAAGAAATAATAAACAAAGTGTATTAAAATCAGAGCTTGGAATTGTACACGTGCATCTCTCACGTGCTAAAATGGCATCTGGTAACCGCTGTGACCCGAACCATTATGCAAGATTTTGTTCCTGACCGCATGATTTCGGAGTTGAGTCGATTAATATTTTTGGTAGTAAGGAAATTATATAAATGTGAAAATAAAAGTAGTAATATATATAATGCTTTTTAAAATTATATTTTTCTTAAAAATTGAATTCATGAGAGAAAGAAGGGCATAAATAGATCAAAATAAGTTTTGGGTTTGTTACGAAAAAGAAAATTATTTAGTATGTAATCCTACCCCCACCCCCCACCCCCACTTCTCTCTGTCACTTTCTTTCTCTCTCTCTCTCTGTCTCTATAACTGTCTGTCTATGTCTCTTTCCGCCTCTCTCTGTTTCTTTCTGTCTCTGTCACTGTCTCTGTCTCTGTCTCTGTCTCTGTCTCTGTCTCTGTCTCTGTCTCTGTCTCTGTCTCTGTCTCTGTCTCTGTCTCTGTCTCTGTCTCTGTCTCTGTCTCTGTCTCTAGCTGTCTCTGTCTCTGTCTCTGTCTCTGTCTCTGTCTCTGTCTCTGTCTCTAGCTGTCTCTGTCTCTGTCTCTGTCTCTGTCTCTGTCTCTGTCTCTGTCTCTGTCTCTGTCTCTGTCTCTGTCTCTGTCTCTGTCTCTGTCTCTGTCTCTGTCTCTGTCTCTGTCTCTGTCTCTGTCTCTGTCTCTGTCTCTCGCTGTCTCTGTCTCTGTCTCTGTCTCTAGCTGTCTCTGTCTCTGTCTCTGTCTCTGTCTCTGTCTCTGTCTCTGTCTCTGTCTCTGTCTCTGTCTCTGTCTCTAGCTGTCTCTGTCTCTGTCTCTGTCTCTGTCTCTGTCTCTGTCTCTGTCGCTGTCTCTGTCTCTGTCTCTGTCTCTAGCTGTCTCTGTCTCTGTCTCTGTCTCTGTCTCTGTCTCTGTCTCTGTCTCTGTCTCTGTCTCTGTCTCTGTCTCTGTCTCTGTCTCTGTCTCTGTCTCTGTCTCTGTCTCTGTCTCTGTCTCTGTCTCTAGCTGTCTCTGTCTCTGTCTCTGTCTCTAGCTGTCTCTGTCTCTGTCTCTGTCTCTGTCTCTGTCTCTGTCTCTGTCTCTGTCTCTGTCTCTGTCTCTGTCTCTGTCTCTAGCTGTCTCTGTCTCTGTCTCTGTCTCTGTCTCTGTCTCTGTCTCTGTCTCTAGCTGTCTCTGTCTCTGTCTCTGTCTCTGTCTCTGTCTCTGTCTCTGTCTCTAGCTGTCTCTGTCTCTAGCTGTCTCTGTCTCTGTCTCTAGCTGTCTCTGTCTCTGTCTCTAGCTGTCTCTGTCTCTGTCTCTGTCTCTAGCTGTCTCTGTCTCTGTCTCTGTCTCTGTCTCTAGCTGTCTCTGTCTCTGTCTCTAGCTGTCTCTGTCTCTGTCTCTGTCTCTAGCTGTCTCTGTCTCTGTCTCTGTCTCTGTCTCTGTCTCTAGCTGTCTCTGTCTCTGTCTCTGTCTCTGTCTCTAGCTGTCTCTGTCTCTGTCTCTAGCTGTCTCTGTCTCTGTCTCTAGCTGTCTCTGTCTCTGTCTCTGTCTCTGTCTCTGTCTCTGTCTCTGTCTCTGTCTCTGTCTCTGTCTCTGTCTCTGTCTCTGTCTCTGTCTCTGTCTCTAGCTGTCTCTGTCTCTGTCTCTGTCTCTGTCTCTGTCTCTGTCTCTGTCTCTAGCTGTCTCTGTCTCTGTCTCTGTCTCTGTCTCTGTCTCTGTCTCTGTCTCTGTCACTGTCTCTGTCTCTGTCTCTGTCTCTGTCTCTGTCTCTGTCTCTGTCTCTGTCTCTGTCTCTGTCTCTAGCTGTCTCTGTCTCTGTCTCTGTCTCTAGCTGTCTCTGTCTCTGTCTCTGTCTCTAGCTGTCTCTGTCTCTGTCTCTAGCTGTCTCTAGCTGTCTCTGTCTCTGTCTCTGTCTCTAGCTGTCTCTGTCTCTGTCTCTGTCTCTAGCTGTCTCTGTCTCTGTCTCTGTCTCTAGCTGTCTCTGTCTCTGTCTCTGTCTCTGTCTCTAGCTGTCTCTGTCTCTGTCTCTGTCTCTAGCTGTCTCTGTCTCTGTCTCTGTCTCTGTCTCTAGCTGTCTCTGTCTCTGTCTCTGTCTCTGTCTCTAGCTGTCTCTGTCTCTAGCTGTCTCTGTCTCTAGCTGTCTCTGTCTCTGTCTCTGTCTCTGTCTCTGTCTCTTTCTTCTCTCTCTTCTCTCTCCCCCCCCCCCTTTGTCTGTCTCCTAACAGTCTGATACAAAATTGTAAAACTCAAAGGCTCATTGGGAATTATTTGAACCCTCCCCCCTCAAGATAAAGAAAGTTTTATACTCTGAAGGTCTTTCATTTTCGAGTTCTACCTCTTTTTTACCCTATCATAAGACAAAACAAAAAATATCTATGTCTAACCAGGAAAATGTAACTAAGGTCTAACCAAAATAACAACACTTAAAGAAAATAAAGTCTATGACAGTCAGAGTGTGCAATTGTACAGGGGTAAATATTTCACATGCTAAAATGGCAGCTGGTAATCGCTGTGAACTAAATCTTTTAGTCATTATGCAAGATTTTATTCCTGACCAGATAATTTCAGAGTTGAGTCGAAGTCGATTAATATTTTTGGTTATTAAGGAAATTACATTTTAGGTTAGTAAGGAAATTACATTTTAGTGGTATATTATAGTGGTATATAAATTTGAAAATGGAAGTAATAATATATAATGCTTTTCAAATATATTTTTTGAAGAATTGAATTCATGGGAGGATGAAGGGAATAAATCCATCAACATAACTTTTAGGTTGTTACGGGGGAAAAAATCGAGATGAGTTTGAATGAAAGTATGTTTTCGTTTTCACGGGATCATTGATACATGAACTTGCATTGTTTACTGACACGTGAAGACGAAAGCATTCTGTCTCTCAAACTTTTAACTCAAAAATTGTTGTGTTGGACTTGGGCTCCTCTTCTTCACATGTATCCAACATTATTTAAGAAAATGTGCCATGATGCAAATGGTCATACCTTTCATGATTTGTTTCTTGATAATTGAGAAACACAACAGCAAACTTCAAGTGAAATGACAGCGTCCTCCTTATTGGTGTAATAGTATAAAGTTGCGCCATTAAAATTTCATTTAAACTTCAACAAAGGATTTTTGTGTGGTCGTCATTTTATATGACTGTATCAAACATAAATAATAACGTGAGAAAGAAACCAGAAATCCGTCTTTAGGATGGAGACGGGGAACGGGAGAGGGTGATGGGTATATGCCCCTATCACATGCACCCACGAACGCCCACTGCCAGGCCTTGCTTTTCATGTAAAATGCAATAATGTCAGGGGGTGTCGATCCGTGTTCATGATTGGGGGGATGACCGGCGAGGGAGGATGTGGGAGGGGGTATCTTCCCTCCCACACCAGGGACTTTTTCAAAAATCTGTCTATAATACTTGCATTTAAGAGCATCCCAAATTGTTTTTTTTTTTTAATAAAAAGAAAGAATGCACGGATCAACGCCAATGGACGGAACCCCTTAATTGAGAATAACAATGCGAGTGAACGAATTTTCTTCGATATTTTCACATTTCTTATTTCCTTACTTCTATAATCATTAAAAAATGTGATGGTATTTCAAGATTAAACATAATGGCCGGTATTCTGATAGCCGGGTTTAACTTAACCCCAGTCTAAGTGTGGTAATAACCTTGGTCTAAGTCGCCATATTTAACCCCAGGCTAAAATTTGGTATTCCGATAGCGAGGTTTAGTTTAACCTCAGTCTAAGTGTGGTAATAACTCCCTCGAAATTTAGACTCGCGCAGGGGGTAGTTTAAGTCGGGTTTAACTGTGTCGCGTAGCCAGAACGCTGTATACAGGCATAGAAGGCTGTAGTAGTATAGCGTGATCTCGGTTAGTGTAGCGAAACGAAATTCTCGCGGACCTGGCACGAAAAGGTCGTTTACCGGACATAGTCTAACGTTGGACCCTAAATTACTTTTATGTTTTTGCAGCGAAATTGCCTGCATTTGAGTTCAGATCTTCCAAAGGGAGGCAATTTAACAAAATGTTGAAAAACAGATACATAGTCATACAGTGGATTTAAGATTATTCTCAACAAATTTTAATTTGCTTTTTTTTTTATGCGTGTGTGTGTAGCGAGTAACGTTACCGTACCGTAATTAGATTAGAGTTTTTGTTTCTTTTAGTAGATTTCTATCTAGATTCTGACTAAAGTTAGATCTAACTGTTAACGTTGGACCTAGTCTAGATCTAGTAACAGTTAACTGTCAGCCTAGTCTCTACCTCAAACGTTACCGTAGATCTAACGTTTGATCGATTTCCCAGTGATGTTTTAACGTTAGGTCTAAAACTGAGTGTCGGTAGACCTGTCTAGTAGACTAGACCGAAAAATCAATCTTAGATCTACACATGTAACAGTTAACGTTAGATCTAACGTTAAAAGTTGGGTCCTAACTTGTTAAAGTTAGATTTAACATTAGATACGGTACTAACTAGATCTAGATCTAGTTTGTGATGGACAAGTTTATAGTCTACTATTAGACTATAGCTCGAGAACTTCCCAAGATGTCACATCAAACATAGATCTAGTCTAGATCTAACTCATTCTAACTATCTAAGTTAACGTTGTCTTAGAGTACATGATCTATTCCTTTTCAATTTGTCTTAATATGAAGGGATTAAACATAGCCTAATTAGATGTACAAGTAGACCTAACTTTTCTTTAGCTTAGCACCAAAAAAAAAAAAAAAGGGCATAGATCTAGATCTAGATCTATAATTTCCTATCATGTGATACCAAATTCATTTCAAACTGCTAATGGATCACATTTTTTAGTTTGTTTGAAAATAACCTGTGCGCTAAAAAAAAATGCGTCCATGTTTTGTGCTGATTATTAAGAATAAAAACAGCTGACAGATTTGACCATGTTGACCAACAAAGTAAACGTTAACTTGTTAGACCTAACTTTTTTTAGCTCGAAATCAAGTGATAAACGGTTTTCTACTCACCAATTTTTTGAGGCATTATCCGATGACTTAGATCTATATTCTCCAGATGATCTAAAAATACAGTGTAGATCTTGCTAGTAAAAATTTGAAACTCGTAGACTGATGACATAGCCCTAGCCTAGGCCTAGCTAGCTAGTTAGCTTGCGTTATTCAGTATGCAAATTGAATAGAGTCTAATACATGCTGTAAGCCACCGAAAATGCGCTTGCGCTGCGCGCGCAGATGCGCGCTTTAATTAAGCAATTAGCGTTACACACAGCGTATCACCGGGGCGAAGAAATAACCGTTCCCGGTGATGATGTGTGGACTTAAAAAGTGGCTTATACATGTACTACTGCAAAGAGCAAATAGCTAGGATATAAACGGCGTATGTCACCCGCCCCCCCCCCCCCAAGTTTGAAAGCCAAGAAAATATAAATAAAATAGGCATATTTAATCAATTAAAAAGAAATTCCATCCTAGATCTATTTTTTTTTTCAATCTGTAGAAACAACTACAAAATGTACAATTCCGCCAATTCACCTGTTTTCCTTTAGGAAATCATTGAATCAAACCTAATCACAGCATTTATAAAGAATTGTAAAAGTTATGCAGGAAAAAAAACCAAAACAAAACAAAATAAAAAGATCATGTAACAGTTAAAAAGAACGTAGCCTACATATATATCGATACATAAATTTTCGGATTGCCACTATATCCAACAATAATTAATGCACAAGGTAATCCCCCAGGTAATCCTGGCCTTGACAAGTAGCGGATCTTCTATCCATCGCACGCGTTGTGAATATTCATGAGGGAATGAGCTCTACTGAGCATGTGCAGTAGATTCTCCATGGTAATTAAACCTGGGCGGGGCATTTAACCTAGGGTTAACTAAACCTGGCTATCAGAATACCGAATAGAGTTAAACTACACTTAGACTGGAGGTGAGGTCTAAGTGTAGTTTAGTTAACCTAGGGTTAACTTTAGTCTGGGGTTAAATTAAACCTGCTATCAGAATACCGGCCAATGAGTTCGGATAATTATTAGTTTCAAGTTAAAGTATCATAATTATTCATTTCATCCAAAATTATTGGGGGGATGATAATACAGGCCATCCCCCACCTCAAATTTTGGAGGGGATATATACACCCCATCCCCCCCCCCCCCCCCCCCCCCCCCCCCCCCCCCCGTGATCGACACCCATGAATAATGTATTCTGATTATGTTCATAATACTCTCAGGAAATGCTGAACTGTGAGGTATAGAGCGCCACCTAAGCCCACCTAGCTCTCTCTCTCTCTATTTTATTATACATGTATTTACTTTTTCCCCCTTTGCGTTCTGAACGGTAAAGCGGACAGACTGACATTGGGCCCTGTCTCCCTAGATTTATCAATAATTATTAATGTAAGTCCATAATATTCCAAACATGTAATGAACGAAATGAATCGAGGAAGACAAGCATCAGGAGAGACAGACGAGAGACATATAAAGCAGAAAGAGGAAGACAATTCTGGTTATTTCATTTTGTCTTATTTCATTTCCAGGAACACAAAGGAGTCTAATAATATCAGAAAATATAATATAGAAGAAGAAGAAGAAGAAGAAGAAGAAGAAGAAGAAGAAGAAGAAGAAGAAGAAGAAGAAGAAGAAGAAGAAGAAGAAGAAGAAGAAGAAGAAGAAGAAGAAGAAGAAGAAGAAGAAGAAGAAGAAGAAGAAGAAGAAGAAGAAGAAGAAGAAGAAGAAGAAGAAGAAGAAGAAGAAGAAGAAGAAGAAGAAGAAGAAGAAGAAAATGAACAAAAAACGCTAGCTAAATGCATGCAGATCGATCATCAAAAGAAAAAAAAGTTCATGTATGAGGCTCTCATCATTAGCTGATGGCAGAAATAAATAACTAATTCAGTACTGGTCAATGAGGCAAAAAATATGAAGACTATAAAACAAAAACAGAAATGGAAAGAAAGATAGAAAGAAAGAAAGGGGAGGGGTGTAAAGACGAAGTAAGCAATGGGAGAGGGAGGGGGAGAGATAGTGAGTGAGAGGCAGAATGTAGCATAAAGTAGGCCTTCCAAGAACTATTAATTTTTTTTTCGCACAATCGTTTTTTTCTTAGCTGTCACATCCATCATGTCCATGGCTGTGAAGTGTCAGGATAAAATGGGAGAAGAAATGTGGTATTTATTCAACCGCGTAGCTAGGATTTATATTTAAGGGGGCGCTTGTGCATGAGCACGGGAAGAGTGTGCAGGGAGGGGGAGTTTCCCCCCTCTCGCGCGAAGCGCGAAAGCTCTGACGTTAGGGCAAATTAAATTTTGAGAGAAAGATAACGGCTCGTAGCACCTTTTTTAGGCGCCGAAAGTTAGTTCGACGCCCTAACAGCTTTACAATAATATGAACGCAATACTGCGCTGTATGTAACAGGGGTCGGCGCAGGGAGGGGAGTTTCCCTCTTCCCGCGCGAATCGCGAACGCTTTGACGTTTTAGCAAATTTGAGAGAAAGATAACGGCCCTGACAGCTTTTCAATAATTTGAACGCAATAGTGCACTGTATGTAACAGGAGTGGGCCCAGGGAGGGGGGGGGGGGGAGTTTCCTATTCATGTGCGAAGCGCGAAAATTTTGACGTTTAAGCAAATTTTGAGAGAAAGGCTCGTAGCACCTTTTTACGTTTTTTTTTGGCTCTTACTGCCCCCCGCTTTTCCGCTCTCGCTTTTTTTTTTGTTTAATTTTTAGTTGGCGGTTTTTTTTTGAGGGCGACTGCCCCCACTGCCCCCTGGCTATGCGCCATATATCATCTTCAGATATACACTCTAAAATCAGATTTGACCCGGAAATCAGTCCGTTGGGGCCACACTCCGTTCTGGGTCAAAAATGACCAGGAATAAGGTCCGATGTGACCATTTTGGGGTCAGATCTGGTCCTTTCTGTGTCACATCGGACCTTATTCCGGGTCATTTTTGACCCGGAACGGAGTGTGGCCCCAACGGACTGATTTCCGGGTCATTCTGACCAGGGAATTTTCAAGAGTGTAGATACAGTGGAATAATTTATGTTTGTAATAGTATGTGAGGATGGGAGGGTGATTTGGGGTTCAACGGTCTCGAGGGTATAGACAGATTATGAAAAACAATGTTACATTAGCAGTTTTTTGTTTGTTTTGTTTTGTTTTGTTTTGTTTTGTTTTTTATCTCACCGACTCGCCAAATGAATTTAAAAACCCCTTTTTTCAATATTGCAATATCAATTCAAAGATTTTTCCAGTCTGTTTCAGAAATAATACATGTGAGGCATGCTTTGTGTTTCTTTTAAGGAAAGTGTACGTAATACATGCAGTAGTCATCTACCTTTATTAGGGATTGACAATTCGTTACTGAAACCAGGGAAATGTAACCAAACCATTACTAGACAATGACGTGTGAAAATGAAACTTAGACCTTGTAATTATGTCAGGTTTCTAGCTCTTTTGTTATACAGTAATTGTATAGGTCTTGCAGTTAGAAAAGTAAAAGAAACAAACATATATAGTATCTAAGATAAGCTCGTGACCGTATACCGTGGCGTAGCTACAGAGGGGCACTGGAGGGCACGTGTCCCCCAAGCGAGTGGCAAAAAAAAAAAGAAAAGAAAAGAAAAAGAACAAGAAAGAAAAAGGGAGAAAAGGAAAGGGGAAAGGGAAAGTGACATAAGAAAAGCGAGACGATATGACCCCTTCCCACACCCTCCCCCTAATCAGTGACCCCACTTTGTCGCATTGAATTTTCCGAGTAAGAACGGTGCCCCCCACACAATAATACCAATGTCCCCTAAATGGCTGGACTCACGCTACGCCACTGTGACCATAATGTTTGAACTAGAGTAATATTGAATATCGATTATTTGCTGCATTTAGGTTACATACTTCACAATGCTAAATTATACGTCGATTGATATAATTTGGGTTAACTCTCGCTTCCGCCATTTTGCAGCAAATGTTTCACAAGTAGTTTTCTGGTGTCAAAACCCGGAAGGAATTAATGAACGTGTGAATTGGATCAGTATTCCCTATAGAGGTGCAATGTCTTGGAATTGAAATGAATTGGGATTATTACTAGTGATTGAAGTAGGTCTCCCCGGAGAAACAGTTTTTGACCACCATGTAAAGCATGCGCATGGGTGTATGAATTAAACTTTCCTAAACGACTATAACTCCTAATCCTCCGAATTTTCTTCTTCTGTTGTTGTTGTTGTTGTTCTTGTTCTTCTTTTCAATTCTTCTTCTCCTTCTTTGAGTGGTTTCATTTGTCAAGTAGTCAGAAATGACTATTTTTGCCACATATTAGAGGAGGTGCAATACACCGATCATTAAATTCGTAGCTCACAAAATACGAAATTTACTTTTCTTGTCAACATTTATCCTGGGAGCTCAAGATTTTAGATCCCGAATGTCAACGAGAAGGGCTAGGCACTGCATATACAGCAAAATGTTTTTTGGAAAAAACAAACAAACTTGCAAACCGTCAAATCTTCCATTATTTATAAACAATAATATTTCATTGTCAAGTTTAAGACTTCATTCCTATGTACTGGCATAACAACGGGGGCTGCAGGAATTCACGTTAGCCTTAGGCAATTCATAATTTGTCAAAGAATTTACTCGTTTCGTTGTTGCATTTTGTGACCAAAAAACCGCCGCACGTGTAAGGAATACTTGTAGACAGCGTTCGAAGGAAAAACGAACGTCGGTCCCCACGTATCCCCAAAATACTCAAAGCTCCAGAGAGTCCCGTTGACAATATTATTTTGTTGAGTCGGTATATTTCAAGATCAAGAAATACGACTGTTGTCGCCTCACTCCGGGCGCGTGTTACCCCATGGATTATTAGAGGGTAGCCAGCGGTGTAAGGGCGTTGCTGATCCCCTCTACACGCGACCCTTTCCTTCGTGCAGCCTTCATCCTCTAGGGGATCTCACCCTGCACCCACCGTTGCCTGACACCCCGATAAACGCACAAGTATGCGAGCTTGAGACACCAACCATTAAACATGAAATATGGAAAATGTACAGTGCTATATGGACGACCTTTGAATCCGTCGTCAAATTTTGATCAAAATCAGACATTCTTTCTACCACTACGCAAGACTTTGGGGGAGTGTGTAATTTGAGAAGGGAATGGGTCGGCGGGGGATATCTTGGCATGTGGACGTCTTACCGCATCACTCATATAGAACATCACCTAAAACATCATTAGTTTTTAGCGGATACGGATTCTTTTTTCTTGTAAATGTCCTGTTCGACCATTTGATGTAATTCCCCTCTAGGCCTATTGAGCTTTGGTTTCATCAGCTTGACCACTTCTTTTGTGTAGTTTGGACAGAGCGTGCGGAGAAAATGATAAAATTTGCATTTGAATGAAGAGGTCTTGGGCGCAACAATACGAGGGATGTAAACTTTTTTGTTCAACAAGTTGAGCGCGGAGGAATACACAGCGATGGCGTGCGCCTGTTTTACACAGCCACACGACCCAACTTTTTTAACACAAAAGAAAAGACGTAATACGCCAACGGCCTGGCCTCATGAACAAGTGACTGTGTGTATGTGTACTGTTCGTGTGTGTACCCCATCATAGCTCATATGAGAGACCACAATTTTGTTGGAACGTACGGAACATAAGCTTACGGAAGCAGATACCAAAGTATAATCGTTATATATCCATGATCAAAAATCGCCTTTTAGGACGAAATGATGGTGTTCTCATGATCAACAAGACTCTTGGATTGTTATAATTTGTGAATTCGAAGATGAGGCGGACTACCCATCCAGGAATTTCTGTTTTTTGTCTTCCCAAAGTAGGATTATTTCTGGTGGTAGTGGTCACAACTTTGACGAGTTATTGTGCCGATGCCGACGGTAAGTTGGTCCGCGCGAGCACTTTTTGCCATGGGTTTTGTATGGTGGGTGAGTATGGGGACCCCAATGACATTTGTGTCGGGAGCCGGTATATACTCCCAAGTTTACCTCAGCTCACGATATTAACGTTTAAAGTTATTACTTTTTACAGTTATAGGATTTGCTATAATTAGCATGTTTGCAAATTAATGAATGATGAGTTTACAACTGATTGAATATGATAAGTTAGCCATGTGACCTGTTGAACAAGTAATTTGGCATAGCCTTTAATGTGTACAGAATATGATGAGGCATTCTCAATGACAATAGAAAATGAGAAATGTATATGCATTTGCATGGCTGACGACATGTTTCCATTTTAAGCATCAAAGCTTTACAATGCCAATTGTCAGTTTGTTACCAATGATTCTACTTTGCATGTTGCATCTCAAACTTTTAGAGTGAATGTATCTACAATATATTTTGTGTGGCAGTGAGTTACAATTGTATATGATTCTATGTTTAGTTTAGTACTGATATGTGAACTTTTCATGAACTTTAAAAGGTCAAATGAGTTACCCTGTACAGTACCTAAGTTCAAAGTATATGTGTTATGTTTATTGCAGGCCTTCATGTATGTAACATTTATATGATTTCCCTTGTGTTTAAAATGGTTCGATTCAAAACTCCATTAATTTACATAATTTTTCATAAAGTACAAAATTCATAAGATATTAAGATTAATAACTGAGATGGGGTGTACATGTATGTCTTATTCAGAATTTTCTGTATGAATGCTATATTTGGTATTCAAATTATTTATCCTTGTAATGTTATGATTACATGTAAGTACGGTATGTATGAAAAAATATACATGAATGAGTCATAATTTTTTTTTATAAATAGGAATTTTATAAATAAAAATATCTTAATTATGTTCAGCTTCAATAGAGGCTTTTTGTCAAATCTTGCTATTTCACTTTAATGTGATCAAGTTCTTTTAGTTTTAGAGGATAATGATAAGTTTGTTGTTTGCAACTATTCAATTATTGTTGCTTATTAAATGCAATTGTAATTAATTTCTAATCAGTTGTAATTGGTGTGGGAAGAACCTAGGTAGAGAATTTTGTGCTACAAGTAACCATAACTGTACATGTGCAGTCCATATAAAAGAGACACAAACACATTGTCCAGTTCCAGAAAGGCATATACAATTAAACACTAAATAGAATTAAATGAGTTAATGATCTTCTGGCCCTCTGCAGATCATTTTTTAATTACTTAATTGCCAATCAAAACAGTAATGGCCTGGCCAACATGTTTTCAAATTAAATCGGAGGCTGTGTTTTTCAATGGACAAGCTATCTCTCCTGACTTTGTTTTAAGTTTAGCTGGTCGTTGTTTGGTGATGAGTAGAGCATTGAGATAAGAAGATGAGCTCCTTGATGTTATCTAGCATTAGAATCAAGACCAGGAAGGCTGCCTGCTGAAAGGGGATGTTTTCAAAGATAGGGATCCTTTAGTAAACAAAGAACATTGCATTTGGCTTACTGATTACTTGAATTTGCCAAATTTGGTAGGCCTACACTTTAAGAACTAGGAGAAGAGGGTTTTAGCATGGACCCTGCAATATTGTGCTACATGTACATTCAGGAGAGTAGTTAGCACTTGGAATCACTATATTTTCTGGTCTATTTCTATTTATATGGTAGTACTTGAATTATGTGTAATGTCACCTAGGATATTAACCTTGTGTTATTACACGGACATGTACATGTGGTGTAGTTAGTTTCATTACCATATAAAGTACACTTGCATTTGGAATTAAATTTTTCTTTCAGTGAAAATTGTAATGGTGATATATTATATACAATTATTGTTAATCGGATTTATTTGTGCATATAATTGACTTGTAGTTTGAGAAGACAATACACGTAGGCACTGACCTCTGCATGAATCAGGGGGACCTCTCAGTTTTATCCAAAGAATTACATGTAGTTTGGATGGAATATTGAATTCCTGCCCTTAGGATGTATAAAAACTATCCCTTTCATAGGGAATCTGGGTGCCGCCCTTATTCGTAGTTTTGGAAGAGCTTTACCATGTTTGCTTTCCTTTAAAAGATTGGATCATTGTCTTGATTAATGTCTACAGGTATTTTTTTCTCTTTGTTTTTAAGGTGTTATAAGTACATCCTGAATCAATATTTTCTCTCCTGAAAAAGTTCAGAACTTGTCTAGCCACCATAGAGGAAAATGGCTAGTTTCTCATTTGAATATTTTCCCAGTTTATAAAAGGAAAGGTTGCCTCTTAAGCTCAGAAGATTTTAAAGTCATTAAATTTCCCTGTTGAAGAATATCATACAATGTAGTTGGAAATGTACATTGTAACATGAGAAGAACTGCTCTTAACATACTCTCATGTGACAGATGCAAGTATTTATAACAGACTGTGTAACCTTATTGGTCACATGTTTGTCTAGTCCTGTATCTGCATGTACATGTATCTAGTATACATACATGTACAAGTACGTTTCTTTAAGCTTTTCGTCACATGTAGCAAGATTCATTTTCCCCAGTTTATAAGATGTTGAAGTACATGTACATGTAGTTGAAAATGTTTAATGTACATTGTAACATGAGAAGAACTGCTCTTAAAATACTCTCATTTGTCATATATAAGTATTTATAACAGACTGTGTAACCTTATTGGTCTCATGTTTGTCTAGTCCTGTATCTAATGTATATCTATATGTTTCTTCAGGGATTACACTTCTCTGGTTTCTTCAAGCTTTTCATGACATGTAGCAAGATTAATTTTTCCCAGTTTATCAGATGTTGAAGTACATGTGCATGTAGTTGAAAATGTATATTGTACAGGGGCGGATCCGGGGGGGGGGGGGGGGGGGGGGGGGGGGGGGGGGGGGGCGGCGGCGAATTCTGGAAAACTGGACCCAAAAAATCTGATAACCTTTTTATTTCTTTTTTTTTTTTGCTTGTCAGAAAATGTTTGCCCCCCCCCCCCTTTTACAGAATCCTGGATCTATATCCCTGTTGTAACATGAGAAGAACTGCTCTTAAAATACTCTTGTGTGTCAGATATAAGTAATTTATAACAGACTCTGTCACCTTAGTGGTCACATGTTTGTCTAGTCCTGTATATACATAATGTATGTTTCTTCAAGCTTTTCATGACATGTAGCAAGATTGATTTTTCCCAGTTTATATATATATATATATATAAGAAGATGTTGAAGTACATTGTATTTGAAAATATACGTTGTAACATGAGAAGAACTGCTCTGAAAATACTCTCCTGTCTCAATTAAATATAAGTAATATAACAGAAAATAATATATAACAGACTAAGTTACATGTACCTTATTGGGCACATGTCTGACTAGACTTATGTACATGTATATATACTTAGATGTTCTCTGTAGGTTTCCATGGTGAGTGAGTATTCACAATTGAAGTATATTGATGTATGTACTTATCTGTAAATTTCTTCAAGCTCTTCATGATATGCTGCAAGATACATCAATGATTTGTATTGCTTTGTTAGCCTTGAGTTAAAGAGAATAGACTTGGAATATGCACAGTACATGTAGTATCGTATGTACATTTTTACCCCCCCCCCCTTCCCCACCACTTAATTAGACAGGCTGATATATGAACTACATGTAAGTGAGAACCTCTTTGTTGGAGTAATAATATTTTGTTGCAATTTACTTTCTCTCAAATAAATCATACTTTTTAGCTTTCAAGAGATATTGTACTGAGCACTTTCCTTGAAATGTTTTTAAAATATACCATTATTACTTTCGAAATTGAAACTGATGCTTAATTTTCTACATATGTAAACAAAGTAGGAATTAGGAAATAAATGTAAATGTTGAAATCATTTAGAGTGACATGGTTGTTTAAAATCAATTTGAAGGGCTTTTGAAAGGGAAAATGAAATTGAAATGCACACATGTATACCTGTCAAATAATTTTGTGTAGCTACAAATATTCCTTAGTATTTCTTAGATAAATTTTTATGCCTGCTAATTTGCACTTTCAGTCATAAAACAATTCAGGAAAAGAAACCAGTAGGATATGAAAATTTATTTTCACTTTAGTATGTAGTACATTACTTAATGTGATTTTGTTGTGATTTGATAATAATTATTTATTACTCAATGGAACAAGGTTGTTATGTCCTAATGGGAATTTATTTGGGTATAAGTAGTAGTTTTGAAAAGGTCCCTTAATAAAATACTGGATGCAATGCGCGTGTAGAAGTTAGTCATTTAGCAAAGGAAATCCAAAAAAATTTCCCAAGGCTTTTCCTTCAATAATTTCATTTACCTGAATTAAAGAGATTTTTTTTTGAAAGTTATTTTGTAATGACTAGGAGACTTGATATCATGCAATACATGTAGCAAGTTTGTGAATATATAATTTCAGTCAGGGCTACTTGACAAAATAGACCTGTTTTGTAATGTACATACAAATTTATGCACATTTCTTCTCTGAGCACCTATTGGCCAGCTATTCCATTAACCTGCTTTTTATAAATGAGCCTCAATGCTTGGAATCCAGTTTGCATACATTATTTGTTGCTATGTCTAGCAAGCCTTGGGCAAGCTTTCAGGTTGTCAAGAACAACCTTTGAAAGGTATGTATAAAATTTTAATAATTACTGAACTGGTCTGTTGTGAAAAATCATTTGATTTCAATAGGTTCTTGCACTCTTGTTCATTTTATAGATATGTGTTAGTACTCCATTACTTCTTAAAAGATAGTTATAATCATTTTCAGTGTTTACAAGCCCCCTCCTTTTTTTTGTTGCTAAAGTATGTCACAGCATTCACATTTCACAATGTTTGATCACAATGTTATAGGCCTACTCTACTTCAAAAAGTAAATAAACAATTTATTTAGTTGACTACAATATGTTAATTTTATTTTTACACTAAATAGTACATGTAAGTTATTATTTTGATTTCTCAATCATAGTTTGATAGGAACTTTTGCCTTCGCAGCTGGTGAGCCTACGCCTTCCTAGAAATCAATTTGCGACAATGGTGGAAGCTACATTTGTATTCCTGCATGCTTTGCATGTGTAGTCAGAAAGGAGCCTTGTAGATTTCCTTTGTGTTTTTGAATGCCAGATGTTAATTCTCTTACGCGGAGCTGAGAGGTGTGAATACTGATTAATTGTGACTAACTTTATTCCTTTGTAGTATGTAGGAAAAGTTTGAAATTAGCTTGGTTGCTGTGGATTGATACGTATTAAATATAACGAAATAAAATGGAAGAGAAATGTGAATCAATAGATTGATATTTGTTTCAAAAAAAGGATGGCATTTAGGCCAGCCAATTGTATGTGTGTACATTTAACAGCAAAATAAATACACGGGAGCCGTGAGCGATTTACAATCTAGGCATTTAGCTCTAAAAAGCTCTAAAGGAGCTCTGGTACATGTACATGTACATGTAAAGTGAAAAAGAGCTCTGTTAGAAAAAAAAAAATGAAGAGCATTTTTAAAAAAGCATAAAAAGAGCTGTGGACCCCCAAAAAGTGTTTTTTAAAGTGACATGTATGCCATTGCCTACAATTTTAAGTTTGGTAAAGGGGAACTGCTTTGTTGTTTTTGACAATTCTGCCTAGAATTCTGCCTATAAACTGTAGTCTCTGGCAGATGCATGTAAGCGTACTGACCTAAGATAGCGAAAAGACGCATCTGGAAAGCTAAACACATAATGTTGAAAATCATCATTTGATCTAGAAAGCAATCATTAAACCTAGAACAGGTTAAAATACCTCTACTTGATTTATGGGGCTTAATATTTCCAAAATTGTCATTACAAATGTCAAAATACAACTTGTTTTATTCACTTCTATCACCCACAATTTTGCCATTTGCGCTCCGGACACGGCTTTTCGTGCCACCCAGTTTCGCCAAGCTACTGAAGTGCAACTCACCAAAAGAATGTGGCTACATGTAGCTATTTTATATCCTACATATGTGACCCATCACATCAAAATAAGACAGAAGTCGCATTTTTTGAAATTTCATTTTATTATTGATTATTATTCTCCGTTTCATAAGCTTTAATTTGGTATATAGTTCAACTCTAGAGAGTGAGTATTAGTGGAGATAATAGCTTTTGAAACTTGAGTATAGTAGGACTCTGGAAAAGTATTTCTTCGAGAAAAATGCTTCCAAAGTTTAACTTCCGTTTTGCCGACATGCAGCATTTTCCGTTTTAAATGTCAAATAGATTTGGGAGAAGTTCCTTAGCAACCATTTATTAATTTGAATAAAAACTAGTCCTTATGTTTCTTTAGGATCTCTTCTCATGAAAACATGAATTTTAATTCATTTAAGCCTTGAATTCTAACGCTTTAAGAGGTAGCAAATCAAGTAGTTTCACGCCACTGAAAAAGCAGCTCGCATTGACTTCGTGCATTTTTTGTTGCGCCGTTCCTATGCCGGGAGCTCTTCTTTATTTTCTCCACAACGGGTTAAATAACATAGTAATAGATCTAGTCAAAAGGTTTATAAGTTTGTCATTTTGTGCGATGAATTATATAAAATTATATAGATTATAGTTCAAAATTTAAGAGGTTTTCATTTCATTTTATTTTTCTAAATGGATCATGTAAACTTGATTTCTTTCAGTCATTTGCTTTCTTTTTCAAAGTTTGGATTCGATTGTCGCAGAGTATGTTCATGTTCAACAGCGGGATGAAGATGAACTGCTTCTAAGCGCCGCTTTAGTTAACTAGAGCTTTAAAAAATAATAATACTGTAACTGCATTTTGTAAAATTAATGCCCTGACAATTCTCTCTCTTTCCAAATCACACACCTGTATCATAATTTCGACAGTTCTTCTTAATTCTGTTTTGAAAGCCAACTTTCTTTTCTGTTCGCTCTTTACTTTTTACTAGCTTAAACAACGATGGCTTAAAAAAGTTTCATAATAAAGAAATATTTTTACCCTGCCCTAGTTCATTCTACCTTTTAAGATAAACTGCTTCTTAGCGCCGCTCTAGTTAACTAGAGCTTGAAAAAAAAAAAATAATGATAACTGCTTTTTGTAAAAATTAATGTTCAGACGATTCTCTCTTTCCCTTTAAATCTTTCACCTGTATCATAATTTCGACAGTTCTTCTTAATTCTGTTTTGGAAGCTAACTTTCTTTTCTGTTCGGCTTTTAAACGAATAAGAGATTTGGCCGCTAATTCATCATCATGTTTTCTGGCAGTATGAACATGATAAAGATAAACTGTGTCTTGGGTTGCAAGTCATCGTTTCTCTCCGCTCTAGTTAACTTGAGCTTTAAGAAAATGTATACAATCTACTGGTTTCTAAAAGCTAAATTTCTTTTCTTTTCGGCATGTTATAAACAGGTACAGAATTCTCCCCTTTCAAAGAACAAGGATTAAGTCACCTCCAGCACGAGACGATTATTGATTTTATTTTCTATCTCTGTCCTTCTAAATCATACACTTATTTCATAATCTCGACACGGGTACTTTTCTTTCTGGTTAAAAGGCCAACTTTCTTTTCTTTTCGGCTTTAAAAAGTGTTTAATTTACCCCTTATTATTATTATGTAAAACAGTGTCGTTTGAAAGTCATCTTTTCACTCCACTCTAGTTAACTCGATTGTAGCACACGACAATTACAAAGGTACTTGTTGCGAATTCTGTTACAGAGATCACGTGAATGCGAACATCCAATGAACAAAGCCCCGCGTACATTAGCTAGGGGCAGGGCCTAGCGGATGGATTTCTTTTCGCGCTGGCACGCGGCAGCTGTCTGAAAAAATAGACAAGTTGACTGAAAAAAATACTCACAGAAAAACAGCATTTTCTACCCTTTCCTGTTATATTTAGGACTCAATTTTTTTTTACAGAGCATTCATGAAACATTGAGGATTCAAATCATTGAAGACAATTTTTTTTTTTTTAATTGAAGTTTTTCACGATTTGCCCAATTTTCTCAGGTTCTAACCCAGCGACTTCTGTCTCATTTTGTCATGACGGGTCACATATATACAAGCAAAACTCACAGTCCATGTGCAGAAAAAAAAAAAAAAGATTTAACGACAGTGGATAATGAGCTGTAAATTTTATTCAATGTGATGATAACCTGTCCTTCACAGGGTATTAGAGGTGCTTTTAAAAGCAATCAGTATCATCACTTCTCCCTCATTATAGATGTAGGATACATGTACATGTAGGTGGACAAATGTTCAATCTGTTTATAGAGAAGGTAGCCTAACAATTGACTTGATATTTGCCAGCCAAATTTGGATTGTTTTTTAATAGCATTAGTATTCTTAAATTAGAAATTGTTCTGTCATCTCAAGATTCATTACATGTACATGTACATTGTAAAAACACACTTGATTCCTAAATTAGCTAGTGAATTAGTGTCTTCAAGTTTCACATTAAGTTACAATAAGTTATTGGCTGTATGCCTACTGTATGTACACTATCATTTTTTTCTTTTTGTTGTTGTCATCTAATTGACTCTAGTATTATGTTTATGTAGAAAGTAGAGTCTAAGGACTTCTTACAATACAGGCTTCCACCACAGGCAGTAGGGAGCACAAAAGTTGCATAGTCGTGACAAAAGAAGGACCCTTAGAAAAAGCAGTTTTCACACCTCCGTTCTGTGCCAGAATGGTATTTGGTGATGTTTATCTTACTATTCCATTATGACGTGAGTGTGAAACAAGTCGGTGAGCTGTGGACCAAGTGGTCCTTGCTCTGTCACGCTTGTGCCATCGTTTGTGCCATCCCGTGTCCATTGTCATCATGGCTATGGTAAAGACGATGTTCGGGATTTGTTCCTATTAGAATACATGACTACATGTCCATACTTAATGTTGAAGTTTAAATCATGTAGACCTACATGTACAGGTATCTATTACAATCCGTGGGTGGTCTGCATTTGGTTGAGTTTCAAATTACACCTGAATAATCTTACAAAAATCACATTCCTGTAGCATTAGCAGTGAACATGGCTTTAGTGTAACTTTACAATTATACCCTGGAACTTCCTTATTTTTGCAAAAATTGTGTGGTATAGGTTAAAAAAAACATTGATGTTTAAAAAAAAAAAAATGAAATATGTACAAGTGCATGTACATGTTATACCAATATTGTCGTTTATACATGTAAGAAAGTACAAGCTCTCTCTGTTCTCCAGTAGTATATATTTTTATCAGAGAAGAAAAGATTTACAGTAAGTGAAGCTTGAGAAAATGAAGATCAAGTTGTCAAAGTTTGAATGCACCCATCTCTTCTACTTGTTATTTGCTTTCCAACTTCCAACCATTGTCCGCTAGACCTCTCTTCCCATCTCCCTTTTCTTTTGTTCACCTTCAGCCTCACGTGAACGGGTTTCAAGTACAAGCCTATTGTGAACATGTTCAAGGGTGTCAGGCCTGCATTCTTCTTGAAATGAGATTCATGCTGTACTCCCCAAACTTCTTTGAAAAGAGTATAAAGCAAAAGTGAAATAACCAATGTGTGTCTTTTTCACCTCTTTCTCCTTTGTGTACCACAAAGTTTAACAAAAGCTTGGTTAGAGTTGGAGTTAGTGTTGATTCGTCAGTATGTTTGTCATGTCTTTGGTACCACGACCAGAAAAAAGATTATCAGTATTGGGTTACCAACTTCCCCATCACAGTTTCACATTACCTAGAAAGTTTCCATATGAAACCTGTACTACACTTTGGACATCAAACAAAATGCAGTCAAACCTGTGTTAGCGCCCACCAGTATAGAAAGACCACCTGTCTATAAAGACCATAATTTTTGTTCCCCTTGAAAAGTGTTTCTCATTGAAACGTGTATTAAAAGAACCTGTACTTAAAGACCACCTGCATTTGCACCTGAAGACCGCTTTTCTTGTCTCCCTTGACCGGTCTATACAGACAGGTTTCACTGTATGTCAAGTATACCAGAGTTGAACCTGCTTTAGCGTCCACCTGCCTCTCCCTATGAAGACCACATTTCTTTTATTCCCTTGAACAATGTTTGTCCTTGAAACATTTAACAGAACCTGTGCATTCATGTAGACATCCTGCCTGTGAAGACTGTTTTGCATTCCCCTTTTGAGCGGTCATTATATACAGGTTTCAGTGCAGAGTAGTTAAGATTATACCCTGAATGTCGTCGTCAATCTCACCTTAAAACTCAGCTTGAAGGATCAGGAAATTTTTTTTTAAAACAAACTTTATGGAACGTGACCCGTACAGCTCGCCAACCTGACGTCGTCCTGCAGAGTGGCTCATTGTGGTTGTATTTGAAATGCAAAGAGCAAGGTGGGAAAGCAACTAATTGTTAAGTTGACCTCAAAGAACTGTTTTCCTTTGGATGGATGAAAAGGCTAGGAGAAATCTGAAGATGACTGGGGAAAAATATGTGCTAAGAATCCAAAATTTGTGTGTGGTAAAAATGTAAATTGGCCATTCCTTGCTCATTCAGTGTTCAGTTCCAGCCCTTGTTCATTGGAACTTTTTCCATGGTCCACGAATGGATTTTCAGAATTTATACAAGATCAATTAGTTGTAAGACTAGATAAAAACAAACTTCATGGAGGAAACACATTTGTTTTCTTTGAAGAATGTAGAATAACATGAGAATGAAAAATGAGAATTTGTAGGTACTGATGTTTTTTAACCAAGTAATCTGTAGTTTGGGACATACCTTGTTTCCTTCTCGAGTATCCTGTTTAGGAACGGAAAACTCCCACGAAAGGAAATAGCTCAAATATATATCCCCAGAGTTTTTCTTTGTTCTCATTTTTATTGCATGGTTTAATCATCACATGGTTATATTTAAGTGTTTTTGGCAAGATGAAAAGTATTTTTATGATAACTTTTCAGTGAATTAGAATTTTCACAAAGGAATATGAATGGTTTCCATCTGAGGTGATAAGGGGACTTTGATGAGTATTTGTGCAGTCCCACTCTAGGGAACACGTGTTAGTAGAAAAGATTGTCCAGCTGTGATAGTCGATCTTCTACAGTCAAAATGGAGATTCATTATACTTTGAATTTTTCTACTGCGATGTATGTGTACATATTTAATGGTAATAAGGCTACAATGTATACTGTAAAAGTCAGACATTTTTGTAACATATGCAAACTGTGAATGACAGCATTTTCATGGCAAGGAGGTTGAGTGAATTGCAAAAATTCAGTGCTATGTCAGTTGTGATTCAGTGATTTCAAGGCATGGAATTTTTACAAATCTTCGTCCCCTGCTAAATTCATGAACATTTTTATGTACTTGCAAAAGTTAATGGGTTTCACCATACTGTGCAAGTACAATGTAGAAGGATAGTCTATATTTTTATGAACATTCCCTTTTTTTTCTTTTCAAGTAAGAATAATTTTAGCAGCGGAGTTTAGAGACTTGGTATTGACCTAGAGTACCTTCTTGTGTTCTCCCCCTGCTGTGTTTGGGAGGCACAGAGGTCTCATTGGTTATTTTAAGGGGGCATATCACAACAGGGTATGACCAAATGAAACTTTGCTGGAACAAAACTTTGTCCAGCTGTACATAGCGCGTTTTGTATGTCTACAAATCATTCAGTAAAATACCAATTGATTCTCTTTAAATTTTGAGTATATGTAATATGATTTTCAACCTGTAGATAAAAAAAAACATATACATGTATCCATCTACATTTCATTTTGTATGTAGGCCAAATTTTCTGAAAATTAGCTGAAAATAACAAGGAATAAGGAAATGCCATGTACATGTACATTCCGATAATGTCACAATCTTAAGTTACATGTACATGTAGTTTTGGAAGTGGTAGAGTTCCCCCCCCCCCCCCCTTCCCCACAAACTGTATATACCAGAGTTCAAATGAGACTGATTTTAATGCCGATTGTAAAGGTTTTTATGGGCATGCTTATATTTTTTGTTTTGGCATTTCATTTTGTTTATCAAGTTCTTACTTGGAATATATTTTTATGGCGAACTCAACTAAGCAAGTCCCAAAATGTTGGAGAAAGGTCATAGTATACACTACAGTTACATGTACATGTACATGTTTTTGTCAGTCTGGGTAAAAGAAGAATTATTACAGAGGTACAGATGTTAGAGATTGAATTTTCTTGCTGGTTGCTGTGGAGTATTTTTAAAAGTCAGATAATTGTTATCAACTTCTTTTTACATGCTTTTGTCAGTCTGTTTTATCAACTTATTTTTACATGTTTTTGTCATTCTGGGTAAAAGAAGAATTATTACAGAGGTACAGATGTTAGAAGTTGGATTTTCTTGCTGATTGCTGTGGAGTATTTTTAAAAGTCAGATAATTGTTATCAACTTCTTTTTACCTGTTTTTGTCAGTCTGGGTAAAAGAAGAATTATTACAGAGGTACAGATGTTAGAGATTGAATTTTCTTGCTGATTTCTGTTAAGTATTTTTAAAAGTCTGATAATTGTTAGTTTGTTACCAACTTCTTTTTACATGTTTTTGTCAGTCTGGGTAAAAGAAGAATTATTACAGAGGTACAGATGTTAGAGATTGAATTTTCCTGCTGATTTCTGTGGAGTATTTTTAAAAGTCAGCTAATTGTTATTAACTTCTTTTTACCATATAGGTACGAGTACGTGTAGTCCCAACCCATGCAATGGAGGAGTTTGTATACCTCCAGAAACACAGGATGGCGAGGTGACATGCCAGTAAGTAACCCTTGACCTCTTTCACTTTGAAGTTTAACACACCAGCTCTTGATTTATCTGTCTCATACTGTTAACCCATCCAGGACAATAACTAACATCTTGTACTTTTTGGCCCAAACTCACAAGAGAGGTTTATCTAACCGATGGTTTAAACCTCCATAAGCGTAGTACGCGCACATCCTCGTATTGAATGGGTGGATAGATTAGTAATGCACTTATCTAGGCTTATTGTAGTCCACAACAGAGTTTTACACCATGGTTTAGACCATGGCTTAAGATTAACCTCTGTCGTGAATTTGGGCCTTAGTGAATAAATTTTGATTCAGTGTTACAAAATTGTACGAGAAGCATGAGCATACAGGGAGAGCAAAGTTTCACCACACACAATAGTCAATTTCTTCTCTTATTGCCATAAGGCATTTTGACATCAGGGAATTTAAAAAGGTTGAGCATCCACATCTACAAAATTGGCAACATTTTGAAAATTAAATAAACACTGTTTATCCAAGATTCAAATTGGTAATTTATCTTTTAACTTTAACTTCCATGTAACTTTGTCTTTTGCTTACAGCTCAAAATGATATTTTTATCTTCCAGCTCTGATTGTGGATATTGCTATCTTAGAAAAGAAATTGAAACAAAAGCCACCTGTGGGGACATTCCAAAACTATGACCCATTTCGATCTGTAATTTTGAACCAGGTTGATTTAGGGAGCCCCCATTGTAGTTGATAAAAATTCTTATCCCAGAAAAAAAAAACAACTTTGATTTAACATTCCTTGATGTGTCAACTGTAATGGCACATGATAAAATGTACATTTAAGTTGCCAATTTTTATTCCTCCTGTGAATTTTGACCCTCAGTATATCACAATTGATAAAATATTTTGCAGGTCAATGAGGTCATACATGTGAGGTAACTTTTTGTGCTCAGTTGGGTTATGTTAGAATAAAATAACATGTCAACAAAGATAGATACATGTACTTTTGAACTTCAGAAACAATGAGTTAAACAGTCGCCTTATTCCCATGAAAGATACATAAATTTGTGTACATCTGTTGATCAGTAATGTGAGTTAAGATCTGTACAGTTCGATAATACAACATGATAAATAAATAACATGTCACAAACTCAATCGGACACAAAATGGTGTCCTTCTTTTCAAATATTTTTGGAAGTCCAGAGACCAAGAGGTATTACCTTGTTCTGTATCTATCTTCAGGCAGACAACAAATCATTGAAGGTTGCACGAAGGTTGTCATTTGCTGGAAGTATTGTTTGAGTCATTTTGTTGTCCTCCTAATCTCTTCCTCTCTGTGTTTCTTCTCTTCTCCTCTCCCTTTCTTGCTCTGATGTTTGACAGCATTTATTTCCTGTCCATCTCTGTCAGAGATTGCCTGTCAATTATTGCCCTGCCCATTTGTCACTCAATACTTCTTTTTGATGCTGAAGATTCTGTTTTGGACATAAAATATTTGGATCTGTCAATCATCAGCCATCTTAGACACTTGTTCTTCCCAAGAGAAGAGAGGGATGCAATTTTTCCTACAATTTAAAAAAAAAAAGTGGATCTCAAATTTGAAACTCTCATTTGACAAATATGATATTCCAGAAGTAACTGACAAATTCGTTGTAGCATATTAAAAGAGATATTTTTGGTATAGTATTCAAGTGAATGAGACTCTCTGTGACAGAAGGCAAAGATATAGACATCTCCCTTTTTTTAACCTGTTGTCCTTTTTATCTATAAAATTTAAAGGAAACCAAAACCCAAGCAGAGAATCAATGTTATTGGAAAGTGAAAATTCAGAGAAGCACTTTACAAAAAGTTTCATTAAAATTGGTTAAAAAATGAGAGAGTTATGGAAGTTTGAAAAGTCTCGTTTTACTTTCTATGGGGATCCTCAAATTGGCAAAATTGCTTCAAAATGGCTGATTTTGTGAACAACTCTCCATTTGTTTTGTACATAGATTTTCCGATTTTCCCCATTATCTCTCAGGGTGCTCCTTGTCTCCTCCTGAACTCGACATATGTGGTGTAGAATACATTTTCCCATTATATATGTTGAGCTCAGAAGGAGATTAACTGCACCTTGAAAGATAATGGGGAAAATCTGAAAATCTGTGTACAAAACAAATGGAGAGTTGTTCACAAAATCGGCCATTTTGAAGCAATTTTGCCAATTTGAGGATCCCCATGGAAAGTAAAACGAGACTTTTCAAACTTCCATAACTCTCTCATTTTTTAACCAATTTTAATGAAACTTTTTGTAAAGTGCTTCTCTGAATTCTCAGTTTCCAATAACATTGATTCTCTCCTTGGGTTTTGGTTTCCTTTAAGGCTAGCCTGTTAGAAATAGGATGTTGGAAATTTTCATTACATGATACAAAGGACACAAGTTTGATTGAGGAAAATTAATTCCTAAGAAGGGTATTTTCCTTCAACATAAAGTCAAAAAGACAAAAGAGCTATTGGTCAGAGAAGTTTGGACCAGCTTGAATCTCTGGACATATGCTCCTACTCCTAGGTAAGTTGGAATCCATGACCGATCGATCAGTCTGAAAACCTACTGGTTGAGAACTGTCATGGGAGCTTGGCTGATAAAATAAACATTGCATACCTTTGGGGAAAGGGAATGCATTTGAAGAAATATTTCATTGCTTAGAATATTACCGGTAGTATGTAGTCTGGTTCAGAATTCTATCACCTGGGTAAGTAGGCCCACATGTAAATGTAGGAATGGGACTGTAGGCAGACTTATGTTTCCTCAAGATTTTTGTTTGATGTGTTTGTTTTTTGGGGTGTTTTGTTTCAATTTCCCAAATAATGCTCAGGGTACTTTGAATAATACTATTCAAAGTGGTGGAGAACTATTGAGTGTTTGGAAAGATAAGCTACATTTTCTTTGCTTTTGCATGTAGAGCTGGTTGGTGGATATGATCATGTGCACTAATGAGGTCACATTACAGTTTACATTTATGTCTACCACACTTTCCTGCTCTGTGTTTACAGAGAACAAACAATAAAAGTTCATAAAACAGAGAGAGGGAGAGAGAGAGAGAGAGAGAGAGAAAGAAAAAAAGATATAACAATGGGAGATGGGAGAAAGGCCTAAATGTATCAGATGTATACAGGAAAAGTTAAGATCTGGAGAGAAAGAGAGAGGGAGGGGGGGGTATGAGAGATTAGAGATATGTGGATCAGATAAATAAGAGAGAGAGAGAGAGAGAGAGAGAGAGAGAAAGAAATGGGAGATATAACAATGGGAGATGGGAGAAAGGGCTAAATGTATGAGATATACGGGAAAGTTAAGATCTGGAGAGAAAGAGAGAGGGAGGGGGTGATATGAAAGATTAGAGACATATGCGGATCAGATAAATAAGAGAGAGAGAGAGAGAGAGAGCGAAAGAAATGGGAGATATAACAATGGGAGAAAAGAAAGGCATAATTGTATCAGATATATACGGTAAAGTTAAGATCCGGAAAGAAAGAGAGAGAGAGGGGGATATGAGAGATTACAGATATATGGATCAGATAAATAAAAGAGAGAGAGAGAGAGGGAGCAAGTGGGCAATAGTGGGAGATATAGAATAAAAAGTGGAAAAAATGCTCAGGAAGTGTCTATCTTTTCCTCTCAAAGAATTTCCTGTCATTATGGGCCAACTGAATCAACTGCCACAAAGTGCACATAAAACACACTCATATTAATTGTGAGCTTGTTTAAATACATACATGTGACTTCAACATTTCGAAATAAAGTCATGTTAGAGGTTTGGTTTTTTTTCTTTAGTATTAGAGGCTGCAGAATGGATCTTGTTTCAATTCATGCCTTGTGACTTTATGAGAAGAGGATTTCGTTTTCACCACATTGTGATTAACCATGACAACAATAGACTATGATCGTGATGCATTTGCAAATTATAGGTCTTTAGATGCAGTTATTTATAGTACAACAACGTAGTGCATGTAAGTGGGACGAGTAATCTATTATCGAGATTAGCATTCTGAATTTCTGATTGCATCATTAGCAAGTAAAATTTCACCATGAAATTCCCCTTTCTTCATAATCTCACCTGCTGAGACCAAGAGGTAAAGAGCTAGAAGGATGTTAACTAATATCCTTCAACACTAATGCCCTTTAAGCCTCCAGAAGAGAGCATTATCTGTGATTTTGTTGCAGTTAGCGTTCATGTATCCTCTTGTCATCTTCTTTGTACATGTGACTTGTCCCTTTGTCGTTTTTGCTTGATTGATTGCCCCATTGCAGGTACCTGTTTTCTGATGCTTTTCCTGTTCCTTTACATGCAATGGGTGGGCTAATTGTTAGTTTAACCAATCCACATGCCTGTTGTAATAATAGCTAATTAAAGTGCCAATATCCTAAGTGTGTCTCAGTCACCTTCCCCTGCTTTCCTGTCGAAGGGCTAAAGCTCGGAAATTTACTTTCATTTTTGTCCTTTGGGTTTGAAATCTACCTGTATCAAATCAATGCCAACCCCATGGTGGAATTGATTCGTGCAAGTCCAACGTCAGCAAAAAAAAAAATGAAAACGAAATAGGTGGGAGCCCTGATTAACTTTAGCTTTGGAAAACTACGGCAGAACTCTCGTGAAAGAGTAAGAAAATAAAAACATTTAAATTGATAATGAAGAAATCTCAGTGTAGAAAATCCCCCAAAGAGCATCCATGAACAAAATTCTTTTACTCTGTCCAAAATGAAAATGGAATAAAAGAATTGTTTTGTGACACCTCTTCACGTCACTGTCAGATGATACATGGAGGTGTACATTAAATTGTCATATGTACATGTAAATGTACCCTGAGACAATGTATTTCTTATGACAAAGTGTCAATCAGACCAAAGGATCCAATTATTTAATATACAAAACAGATAGCATGCAATAGTTGTTGTCTCGTTGCTTTTTCAATATTTGAAGATACCCTACCCCTAGTCTGTTTTGAGAACTGTCTGATCCTTACTACCACTTCACAATATTTTCAACTTTAAGGAGATAATAGAAGCTTCTGTTTGCAAACATCATTGTAAGATGTGAATTAGAAAGATGATCTGATCAGTGATTGGCAGGTCATTTGGCATAGTACTTATTGTAATTGTACTAGTTGTCTCAGGTTTTTGGTACATTGTAAGGCTTGTTTTTGCCAATGGAAATAAAAATTTCCATTTCAAAATAAGTAAAACTAATTAGCAACTAGTAGGTTTATGATGTTATTTGTAGAAGAAAATCTTTTATAACAAGAAAATGGTTACAACACAAACTGTGTGAAGTTAATATTTCTGTCAAAAACAAGCTCAGGTAATTGCCAAATGTTATAATGATGCATGTGAAATAAAATCCATGTCCCAGAAAGAGTGAAATTCAATATCATTTTGAAGATGCATCTCACCAGTATCATTTACATGCAAACATGTCATGTGTGGAGGACTGAAACTGAATATATATTTTTATCATTCTTCAGATGGCAAAATGACAAACATGCGCTTTCCAAATCAAACAAGCAGACACAACATTGCTTTCATTCTGACCTTCTTGCCAATCTCTGCGTCTTTTGAGTTATGAAATAAGAACCTGCATAACTTGAGTGAAATTGCACCCTGTTTATTTCATGAGAAAGATGTTGAGATTCCAAGAGTAGGGTTCACTTGTAGGGGAAAGAGAGTTTGATGGTCGGGGGAACAAGTTTTTAGGGGAAATGGAGTTGAACAATTCAAGAAGACCAATGCCATACATTTCATTGCAGTAATCAAATTCACCTAGCCTATCAGAAGACATCAGGAATAGTACTTTTGATTTAGATTTACAAATGCTACCATTCTGTCACCACCTCAGTAGGCTGTGGGAAAACTTTTTCAAAGTTGTGATGTTGTGTAAGACCTCTCTTTATATCGGATTTGTAGGTCCTTAACGAGAGAGGCATGCGGTAACTTCTGCTATCGTTTACTCTGCATTGAGTAAAGTTAATTATGGCAAACCCCATGGTCCTCTTGTTTTTTTTGATTTTCTCATTTTTTATAAAGATAACAGAATCTGGCTTCATCATCAACATGCTTGCATGCGTGGGTTGAATCAGAAAGAATTTGCTCTTACATGAAAAAATATGCTGAAGAATTGTACACTAGATCAAGAAGCGACCTGAAATTGCATGATATGTCATCAAGAAACACCTTAAACGTAGGAGTGAGCAACAAGTTGACAAGAACAAAGCAATTACAGAAAGGTGTGGAGAAGCTATCAGCGTCAGAGATCACTCGATACCCCACTAAGGTGTATGGAACGGTAAATAAGGCCAGTTTAGAGATGCTTCTCAGTCAGTAGGACCTGTGGGTTTCAGGTCTGTCATCGGGGTTCAAAACACCCACCGATGCTGCGTCCCTGCATAAACACTCAGGAGTGGGGTAGGGATTTTGGCGGGAAGCGGGGAGCTGCCCCTACTTTAAATCCAAAGCGGGTCAGTTCTCTCCACCCCAGTCACATGGGGACAGGGATGCCAGCCGCAGATGGAATAAGATCCGAGCTAACGATGTTAGAAAGTGGACTGGGATGATAGATTTGAAATTTTAGGATGACATCTAAAGTTTATTCTATATATATATATGCCTCATAATATAGATTATTATTTGTGTTACATTGAGCTAGATAAGAGGTAGCTATCCATCTGTGGATTATGTATATGGTTATTGACCAATGTCACATATGCAGAGCTCTTGTAGATTATGATGCAAATTAGGATGCTATTAAATTTAGCTCTAATGTACATGTAGGCCTATATGAGGAGAGGTCATCTTCAGTTGTATTTTCTTCTGTTATTTCGGTATCAGTATTGATTACTCAAATAATATTGATGAAAAGATGATTAGGATCATGTTGTCCTGGCTACAATCGTCTAATTTTGCTGATCAGTCATATGTAGATGATAGTTTTTGTGCCTATCATACATGTATATACATATATGATAATGATCTACATTGTGTGTGTAGAAAGATGGTGTGCAGTTCCCATATCAGTATTTTTGAGATCTTTGAAGATAGCTGCGATAGTAGCAGACAAGCATCATTACATTTTCCTGATCTGATATCTTTCGCTTCCTGGTTAAACTGCATCTACAAGTGTGAAAATATATTCGCTACATGTATCAAAAAGTGTTTGAACTTCGGTCATCAGATAAGCCATGACTTATTCCGCGCGAATACCTCGTAACTCATTTTTTTTTTCATCCCCCAATCGTGGGGCTTCATGTGTCTCCAATGCGAGCTCCATTATACCCCGCCATAGCGAGTGTGGGAAAATGAGCTGTTCGGACGAACCTTTCACACCCCATCTCCCAATAAGAAAGGGCTTAGGTTCTGCCTGAAGAGGCCCAATAGCGTTGGGAAATAAATTTACTTATTCATTGTGACAAGCATTATTTTGTGCCCTTTGTTTGTGTTTAATATGATATTTGGTTCTCATTTTTCACCCCATTCAAGCCCAGGAACCCATTGCATTGGTGTTGCCCATTTGGATTGTAGTCAAGTTCACGTATGCAATTCTTACTTCTGCTCAAAAGAATTTCTATTTGAAAAAGCAAAGGGGGAAATGACTACAGACCTCTGCGTTTGTCAAATGCAGTGGTGTCTTTGATGTGCCGACTACAAATGTATGTCCTGTTGCTTCAGTGAAGTTGAAGAAATTAAAATGAATCATAGAGGCAAAGATATGTTTCAATTTGATAGCTGGAATCGTTTGATGTGTTCCAATTTAGAAAAAGTAATACATAGTTCAAAGAGATATCTAACATGGACTTTTCTGTATCACGCACATGGCTGATGCCAATGTAAAGCCTTAGAATTAAAATTTAAATAGACTAAAATTTGAAACAAACAACACTGTTTTTCTGTCGTTAGTGTACACAAAAAACGAAACCATCTTCCTAAAAACGTGATTATTTAGACATATATTAATAGTCAAATTAAATGCACAAATGGATACATCAAATCATCCCTGTATTGAGTCACTATTAATGAGCCTTGCGCTGTTGCGACACCGTCCTCTCCATTTAAGTACCTAAAATGAAAATCAGTCATATTTTCTTCAATTCATGGCGATAACATGTCAACAATTGCCACTGAATTTACACTTGTGGATTTGTAATCAAGTTTCCCTGTGGCCAAGGCTGTCCCAATTAAGCCTCCAGTTGCTATTGGGCTTCTACCCCTGGAGCGATACCGAAGCTGCAGACGCCCAATTACTGTGCCACCAGCCTCTGCCCTTGTGGCCCGCGCACTGCCTACCATGAGTCAATCAAGTCTTAGTCGTCATGCAAGTCCTCTGGCAATTTTATCAACTCTAAAAATACTTCCCCTCTGGGTTTTTTTTAATTTTCCTCAAAATTTAGACCCCCAAAAAGAAGGGCATGTAGAATCTGATGTTTTTACAGGAGGCTTGAGGGTGCTATGTCAGTAGCAAGAGAGAGAGAGAGGGTGGGGGGCTAATTCACTTTTGCCCTGCCATGTGTTCAGAATATTGATTTTCATGCAATCAAATTAAGCAATGAACCAATAGAACATTAATCATTGACATAAAATGTGGACTTCACAAATTTCAAAACAGTTACAGATAGATTGCACCTTTTTTTTTCAGTTCATAAATTCAACATGCAACATTCTTGTAGGGATCTAATATTCAAGTTTTTCACATTGTACGCTCTTTTCCCCAAAAAGTATGTGAGCTGTAGCTTGACATTGATTTCAATTCAGTAGGCCTAATTATCAGTTCAACGATTCCTCACAAATTTCAGCAAGAGAAAGTGTAACAGTTGCCACGGATTGGTCTTGACATGCATACGAATACCATCTACACGTGTCCCACAGGCAGGAACAGCCAGATAATAGACCTGGCTTGAAGGAAAAAAAAAATTTGCTCCAATGGCTGCTTATGGAGGGAGCAAACTGGGGAAGATGCTGGAGGGAGGGAGAGTGAGCGAGAATGAGCAGGAGAGTGGAAGAGAGAGAGAGAGAGAAGGTTGAAACTTTGGCCAAGTTTGATGCCTGTAGACTCTGTCCACGCTCACTCTATGACCAAATATGGAATGGTTTACATGTTGTAGTAGCGTTGCTTGCAGAGTTTGGGGACACAGGCAGGCATCCTCGGTCCACAATATATATATGGAACTTGCAAAACTGGGATATTTGGGTTGTTTTTGAGGCAGAAGAATAACAAATTCAGAAACTCTGTAGGCATGTGGCGCCCATTTGGAATCTTAACAAAGACTAGATATATACTTACATGTACTCAAGTTCATAAAACTGGACTACCTGAATATATAGAAGTATTAAAAGTTTATATCAGATGCATTATGTTTCATCCATGCAAGCAAGAATAGATAATACTAGATTAGTGACCTATGATATTTGTAGTTAGGGATACACAAAGACTTTTAATTACAAGTTTGATTGTTTTTTAGAGGATATTGCACTTACTGAATTGGTGTAAACTGTGAGGTTTTGGAATCATCAAAATGATAAGAAATTGACCCAATCTCGTTGAAAAGCTCATGCTCTGCACACAGATATGGGTATATGGGACCGCACACACATGTGGCATTAATGTTCGGCCCAAACACTTCAGCTATTTCTCTTCGTATTTTGAATATGAGGGCATTTGAAGACCAATCTTTTTTCAGGGGATGTTTCTACTATGATGTTCTCCCAAACTGACATAAAAGGAAATAGATAGCTCACAAATTATTTTTCACCTTTTCCAGAACCCAGCCTTCCCTTTAACAAGCTCATGAAGAGCCTGTATTGATGGCTATGTATGATGATTACATCCAAAATCCCAGGGTAGCTGGTATTACCCAAGCTGCGTTTTTGATCCAGAAATTAATCATGTGCCCATTTTAGCAAGCCGCCTTGTAATAAGTTTGCCAGTCTTGGGAATTTTTTTTATCGCAATAGGATGAGCAATGTTTCCCTTCTGTGAGATAGCATGTGACCCCCTGTTCAGACTACCTAAATTAATCGTATGGCAGTACAAGAATTGTATAGCTACATGTATATGATAAGTAATTAATATTTCATGGTCTGAACACGGCGTATAAAGAAACGTTGTGTAACGAAGTGTATAACGAAATGTTGTATAACGAAACAACTTATAAAAACACATATTTGAGCATCGTTTCGGACGAAAACTCAAGAAAGAATCAGCATCCCCTTGTAGTCTGAACATCCTGTCATTAGAGAATAGTATAACTGGGCGGGGCTTATCGTGTGTGTGCGCTGATGTGACCAATCAGCTGCAATATTGTATGCTCCATCGCTGTCCTTGACATTACCTCATACAAAACATATGGTGCCTGCTGACTTCCCCAAAACCTGTTTCTTTATATGATGTTGTAGTCTGTACACTCCTTTTGCTAATAATGATTCTTTATATGATTTTTCTTTATATGAGTCTCGTATTACTTTCCTGTCGTCTGAACAGGCGATGAGATACAGTTGGATCTGTGCTCTTTGGAGGAAGATATTTCATGGTGAAGATATGCTTTACTTTCCATATTGCTCATACTACATGTATTTGAGTTGTACTCGGTTAAAAATAGAACACTTGGTGAGCTGATGGGTGTAGCATAGTGGTTTGCTGTACATAAACATAGAAAACAGTGGAAACTGCATACTCACTGCAAACTGCTGAAGATATGAACTATGTCCATTGCTTAACACTTTCATTTTGTGAACAGTTTTCATTTTGAAGAAGTATGACGAAATGAAACAAATATCTAAGATTTAAAGTATAATGATGATCAGGAGTAGCGGAAAGAGAAGAATATGTCAACAATGATGACAAAGTGAGAAAAAAAAATTAGAGTAGAGAGAGATAAATGTTCCAAAAGAGCTCCTGTGACCAAATAATACTCTCTGTAAAACTGTAACTTATGTTGTCAACAATCAACATGACAGGCCAGATATTATCCGCAACAACCTTCGTCTACTCTCATCCTGAACTTGAACTTGTACCTGTTCGTAGCCAAATCAATATTAAAATACTGACATGGTAGACGGCATGCACACTCGAAATAGGACTGGAGTAAAAAGCGCAGGGAGTGAGAGAGAAGTTGTGAAGTAATCAATAGTTTCGGTGAAAAGCAACACATGTCATTTGCAGGGAGAAGGCAGCCCAAGCTTCTATTCTGCACACGTCTTGTGCTAGGGCCAACGTTGAACTGGCATTGTTTTATTTTAGTTGCTGCTGAATAGAAGGACATGCACATGTCTTGTGTGTAGGAGTAGGCTACATAGATGCATGCACTCATGCAGGTTTCCCTTCACATGCATTTTTTTCCTAGTAAGAGGGAAAAAGTCCGTGGCATTTTGGGTGAGAGGAACTATTGTGAGCGCCAGTGCAGCTAGGGTGCCGGACGTCGGCCACCAATTATATCAGGCGTTGAGCAGCGGGGGATGCCTCTCGACCATGCAATTTGAGCATCCTTACGTTTGTTCCAATTTGGGGTTCATCACGTAGATTTGGGCAAAATAGAAGTATGAGGATGATGCAGAAAATATCTAAATATGACTGTTTTATAAATGGACGGATCAATAACTGAATGATGCAGCTTATAACAAGGCTAGGTAGAGTCATCGTTTGTATTTACTGTGGTTTTGAGGTATTGGTGTAAAAGGGTAAAGAACAATTGCAATTGATTTTTGTTTGTTAGATTTGATGAAGGATCCCCAACAAAGACAAATGATTACTCAATGATGACATTGAGTATTATTAAATACTCTGGTATCAAGGAAACCTAACTACTCGAATGAAACAGAGTGTGATGAAGAGGTAGTACAGCATATATGTGTGCACGTTATTTTTAAAAATGCTTTCACGTCTTGATTGGGTCACTAGCTCTCGGTCCTCTTTTTGTTTCTTTTTAACGAGGGAGGGGAAGGAAGAGATCCAGATGTGCATCCTGGTTGGTTTGAGGCTTGACACTATTTTCTCCCGGTGTTTCCTCACAAGACGCACGCAATCTTCATTAAAGGATGGCTAGAATGTTACATCCTTGTAGTTGTATACGTAGCTGTACGTGAACTTTGTGTTGAAGCATTAATTTGTTGAATTTGAGGAAGATGTAATATCTTGATCAAATAATTGAAGCTATTGGTGTGTTTAACACAGTCTAAATGATCTTTAAGATATGAATGTTGGTCAGTCTCTAGCCAAATGATGATTGTTTGGTCCTTAAAAAGAGATCTTTGGCTCTTTTGTCTCCTCAGCATGTTCATAAAACACATTCTGAAAAAATGATGCCACAATGAATTACAAATTTATCTTGGGGTGGAACATTTCTTTGGGTGTCTCTTTTTCTTAGTTTATATTCCTGTCTTCTGTAACCTTTTGCATAGGTTACTTTTGAGTCTTTAACCCTGAAAGTGAAAGTACAAGTACCTTTAATCCGTGAAGGCCTACATGTATGTCATCAGAACCCTCCACATCTGCATGCAGACACTGTTCATTCAGTGCTTGCCAGATGGGCCTGGTAGTGCTGACCATGACTACAAAGCAAATCACAAAGGACTCCTACTAATAGTAAGGAGTTCTGTGATAACTCCTTGCTAATAGTGGCCATTCAAACCTATTCATATTTTATCCAGAGCCACAAGAATAGCTTTAGATTGAGCCGTTGGAAGGAATCTGGTAGTTTGCTGAGGGTGTGATTTGGATTTATGAAGACTGGGAACTGGGTACAAATGTAGCAGTCAGAGCACATGTAGAGTTCTCTTCTTCAAAGAGTTTTTTGAAAATCGAAGAGCCACTTGGATCGTTCTTTATTGAGCCAGCCATGTGATCTATGCTGCTTTCACTGGATCTTGATAGCACTAGGAAAATAAGAGCTAGATTGCTCTTCATTGTAACAGAGCACTTGCCCTTCATACTATGAATGAAAGCCAATGTTATTGTTGGCAAGAACAACTTGTCATATTGCATTGCATTTCTGGGGGATTTAAACCAATAGGTCTTACCAGGTCTTATCTCATGCATGCCAGCATATTGACTTGACCATCTTCATCAAAATTCTTATGTCTGTCTTAGGTTGTATCTACTACTTCCTAGGTTGGACTATAGGCCTGAATTTGACTTTGACTGCATTCACAGTTCCCATGGGCACTTACTGTGACCTGTAGATCGGTCTAGATCGTTCTATTCTGCACCAGCATGCCCATGTGAATCAGCCCTTATCTTAGTTGTATCAAATCCATGATTTAGACCCAGTTCTAAGGATAAGGATTAGTTGAATAAATTCTGTGTTTCTTGATAAAGGAAGACTGCTAAGCCCCCCTCTCCATTGGCACATTTTGTAAGCCTGTTTGCAAGAGGTGGAGGGGATGTCTTGCTGATAGGGAAACCATAGAAATTACAGCCCATTTTGTCCGACTGGTTACACAATAGTATAGGAACTGGGGAAAATTTGAGCACATCTTACTAGTTTCTCTCCCTATCTTTTGTTGCTATGTTTTTGCCTATGTAATGGTGGGCATTTCACAGTCTTCTTTGTTTTGCCTCAGTAGTGGAGTCAAGTAGATACATTTCATCATGGAAAGGTTTTAGTTCAGTGAAAGATTTTCAGAGAAATGATCACAAGTGTGTACTTAGTCTTGACACTTGTAGTATTGTGCTGTACTGTTAATGATTTAATCAGTATGTTTGTTAAAGGGCAATCCAACCTTGGTAATGAGATGATTTGTGTGAAAGCAGAAATATAAGAAAAACTGGATGGTGAAAGTTTGAAAGAAATCGGACAAGGAATAAGAAAGTTATGCATGTTTGAAAAATGAGATCACTACATCTATGCGAATCTCAAATTGGCAATTTGGTGATTCAATTGTGACATGTTTGTGGACAACTCTCCCATTTGTCGTACACAAAAATATCATTAATTTGCGGTTTTCTTCGAGGCGCTTTTACCCTTGGGGCAGTACTCAAAATATATTGGAGATAGCACATTGTTATAGGTCCTCATGAAAGAAAGAGATCCTACTGAGTAATACATTTTGAAAAAAGTGACATTTTAGTCATTTTGTGTGTTGGAGTGAATAGGGGAGTTGTCTTAGCTACATCACAGTGACATTACCTATTCGGCCAATTTGAAATTCCCATATGTATAGTGATTACAACTTTCAAAAATTCATAACTTTCTTATTGCTTGTCCGATTTTGTTCAAACTTTCACCAATCTGCTTCTCTGATTTTTCCTCTTTCTTTCAAAGCAACTTGCTATTAAGGTTGGATTTCCCTTTAAGGGTATCACATTCATTTTAGTTTTACTTTTAGTTATAGTTTAGTTAGTTACATGTATAACTGGAATGAAATTTGAAGGATGAGTGTTACATCCTAAGTTTAAAAAAATAAAATCTCTTTTGGTGTGTGAAGTGTATCAGTCTTACAAGCTTCTCAGACCATCTTGCAACAGCAATTGCAGTGTGCACAAACACAATGCTCTGCAAATAACTAGTTGAATCCTACGATAATCTATGATGGGAACGTCATGTACCAAACAGTGTCATTTCTATTCGATGGTAAACAATGTGCTCTATCCATTGGCCTTTTCCTTTTCTGCTTGGATGATTCATTTGTTACCTTTTTTCTTCTTTTTTGTTTACTGCTCGCAAAAGTATTTGTGCTTGTAGCTAAAGGCGGGAAAAGCTCTGTTCCACCTGTTTTGAAAGGGATGAACATAGCGGGACAACCTCCCCTGCAACTATTATTATGCACATTAAAAATCATTTATCCAGATGGAATGGAAATATGTTTCTTTCTATAGATCTGTATTGCGTGTGAAGTTGGAGAATGAACAGTTCTTTGATTTGGGGAGCATTCCTTGATATGTTTAAAAACAAGAGTTTTATGAAATGTGGAAAGAACCACTGGAAATATTAAATCTGTGTTACCATTTTGGTTTATGCCTGGTACAAGTGGATGTTTAGAGGGAATACTTCCCTGGGAATTTTTAAAGCAAAGCTGTGACAAGCTGAATGATTGAAAGATGATACCCATTCAAATTTGCTTAGTCAGCCAGAACTTCTTGCTACAAAATGCATAAAATTTGGGAACATTGTTATAGGCAGTTCCTGTTGATAGAATTACCTAAATGTAGAGTAAATCTGTTGATTGGCAATGTCACTTGTTGAGGCAGGATGTCAGATAAATCAGCAAGAACAAAATGCTATAAAAAAAAAAATCAGCAAAATCTTAATGTCCGAAATCTGGTGAAATGATAAGGAATAGAGGGGAAGGGTGAAAATGTTTGCTATGCTGAATCATTTTCTGAAATATGACAATGCTCAGCTTTTGGGACTTAAATTCAATACACGATGTAAAAGAATTGGAGACCTATATTTAGAATTCAGACCGACACCATGTGCCAATAATGTAATTTTATATATGACATTCCAAAGTCACAATCCAGACCAAAGTCCCTAATCACTGATATTTGACTTGCTCTTGAAAGTTTGGTTTTTGTTTTTTTAAAGATCTCTCCAGCTTCCTTGGCCCCTGCCCTTGTCTCTGATCGTTCCTTACCAAGTCACATGATCCGTCGGAGTCTGGGCTAGCTCAAATCATTCTAAATTGCTCTTTGAGTTTTGAATCAGTTGAAGTGTTTGTTCAAGTTTTGAATAAGCACCTCGTGGCTGGCTGCTGTTATTCATTGTGATTGAGGTTTAAATTCACCTGAGGATCCTAGCGATTGGATTCTGATCATGACCTGGCACTCTATTGTGGGCTGACCTGCCGTTAAACTAGACCGCTTTGAGATTACATTGTTCAGAAAGTTAACCAAGTGCTCCCCTTGCACCTGTTCGTGAACAATACCAATTCACCTGTACTGCCGTCATTGGGTGCCTATACCGTGGTCCACCAATGCACCCCTGTACCTATAAAGGTACCCCCTTAACGGCTCTTGTTCCCCAAGCACGTGCCCTTTCTTCCCTAAGATTCAAATATGCTAGGGCATTCTTACAAGGCGTTCACTCAAAGGACAAAGAAATCAATGAGGATGATGATTACATGAAGCGACCCCGACAATGCTTGCGTCTTACAACAAATGGGCTCCCCGAGGATACTGCTGTAATTAGTTATGTGTACTTTACTTAAAAACCACAAGTCTTGTAGTGCTTTAGCTAATAGGTATCCCTGAAACTCTGACTTTGACATAATCTAGTCTCTGTCATCACCTGGGCGTGAATGTTGTCTTCCAAGGAGCTTGGAAGATGTGAAACCATGTGCTCCCATAGTTGTGGTTTGAATGTACATGTAAATGGCTAGTTTACGTGGCCCATTCATGTTTCCTTCTTTCAGTAATGTGCTGTTGCGGTGGAAGGACAGAAGTCTTTGTCCTCAACTTTCTTCGGTCCTTGGTATTGATCTGGCAGTGACAGATCGATACAAGTATTGTGTAATGGGAGGATAAGGGAATTTACTCTGATCAATGAACGAGGAGAAGTGCTCTGAAGAAGGGTACTCGGACAAAAAGAAAAGGGCCGGGGCACCGTCCTTTCTATGTGTATTCTGTATATAGGCATTAGGTGCTACATGGAAGTTGGAAGTAAATAAATGCAAAATGGCGGGAAGACATGATATTTGACTGTAGAGGGCTTTCCTAATTTGCCTAATCAAGTTCATGAGCTGTTAATTACTCCGGGGTTGTTAAGCCAGGAATTATGTGGTTTATTAGCTTAAAGTATCTAAATGCAAAAGGTTTATTCATGCCATGATCTATTACTTTGTTTAAGTGATTGATGTGGATTTTAAGATCTTACAACCTGCACATAATTCGATATTCAAGAGGCTATATATAAGTGCTTACAGCTGATTTATGTTTAGATTTCCTTGGTCTTACATGTAGTAATGTAACAGAATTGAAACTGAAGGACAGGCTTGGTTTGTTGCAGTGTGGACAAGTGTAGTTCTGCTTTGTCCAACTCGTTTGGGATGTAGTTGCAACTTGCAACTACAGCAACTACAGATTTAGATTTTTTTTTCTATGATGTGTATCATGCATTGCCCCTTTGGGATTACCGCATGCATCAATTTTCAAGATTCAAGATTCAAGAATCAAGATACTGTTGACTAAGTGTTGATTGATGAGATCATTTGATCTTTTGTAATTGGCAGTTGGATTAAACAACATAAACTTTGGATAATAGATGGATAAGGATATCCTTATCGTAATATTGAATCTGGCTACTTATAGATTATATCCAGTTTGTTTGTTTCTGTTGCAAATCCCCTTTTCTTTTTACTTTTTGAAAAGAGAGAGACAGACACACTGAAAAATGACATTGTCGGAGAAGTAATAAAAGTCTTATTGTATTGAAAAGAGGTTTTGTTGAACAGAATGGCGTACCAATTCATCCCTGATTTCCACTTGTCACAAGCGCGACAGCATTTCCCACGGTTGGCCTGCTCCCCCTCGGGGACTGGCATATAGTATGAGCCATGGAAGATGAATAGTATGCTTTTTAAAAGGAACGGGGTGCATGGAGAGGAATTTGGGGAGGGAGGGGTAGATGACGGTGGAGAGACGGAGGTATGGCGCAATGAATACTCTTGCACAGTTGCGATATTGTGAATGAAAATACAACTGCGAGGGAGCCCCACTGGTGGTTAGTAGTCTTGGAAAAGAAGATATTTATCAGAAAAAGTGGGAAGAATTCACAGTTTTGAAAAATAAAAAAAACAGCTTTAAAAAAAGGATAAATCTTCTTTCGCTTCCAATTTGCTTCAAGGCTCAGTATAGTGCTTTGTAATTGATTTTTTTTTAAAAAGCTGTAAAAAAAGGATAAATCTTCTTTTGCTTCCAATATGCTTCAAGGCTCAGTAGAGTGCTTTGTAATTAAAAGAAATATGTTTGTACCAGAAAGAGGAAAATGTTCCAACTTTGTTTTCACTGCTTACTTTGATGAGACTACAGGTATGTACTGCTAGGGATAGCTTGCAGGGTATGGGGTCTGCTTTCATTTTTCCAGGAGCTCAAGTTGGATTAAATATTGAATATAGGATTTGGGAAGAAGCGAAGCACGGATAAGCGTTGCTTCATCCAATTTGAATATCAGGTATAGATGTTTTTGGGGTATGAATTGTGACATTGAATACCACTTTACTGTACGTGAAGAAATGTTGGAACTTTTCACCACTTACTTTATTAAAAAAGATGACCCTATAAGTTTGAAATGATACAAATTCAACAGTAAATATCAAATGTAAGACATGCAAAATATTTCTAGCAGTTGGATTCCATTGTAGCATTATCTGTAAGATTTGTTGGCATCTTGGCATTCTGTCCTTTTTATGCCTCATAGAGGTCAATTCTGAAATTGCAGGTTTTAGCCTTAACGTGATATCTCAAGAACCATTTGATCCATTAACTTCAAACTTGGAACTAGTATGAAACACCATAATGAGACAAACTGATTAGATTTTTGTTCATGTAGGTCAAAGGTGACAGGTCATAGAGGTCATTATACAGGTGTATGTGAAATTAATGTTTTTTTTACCTTTGTTATCAACATATCTCAACAATTTTGTATTCATGACTAGGAGGAGATAAAGGGATCAGACTTTGGGGTTATAAGGTGTAAGGTCAAATGTCAAAGAGGTTAATTAACATGTAATTAGAGGCTTTTTATTCTGGTTATCACAAGATTTCAAGAACGGTTTGAGCCATCAACTGAATTTAGGCGGAGGCATCTTGTTTATACTTTTTTTTTGGTAAATACAGCGAGATTGGTTACTTAACATGCCCAGCATTGAAATGATGGGAGCAAAATGAAGCTTGTGAGAGTGCAGGAATAACTAATAAGGAACTCCTTTGCCAATTATTTAAACCTCCCATTAATTGAAAATGATCATCAATGGAGCATGATGATTGTGTATTAGCAAACAGAGGTCTTGTATTTTTTAGTTAATTGCACAGGAAATTGTTGTTCATGCAGATCGTCCGAATATCTAGCGTGGAGAGTGCACGGTTCACGGAGTCTGCAATCAGTTTTCAAAAATTTTATGAGAAAAATGGGCTTATTATGTAGTGGGCATTATGCTGCAGCAGCCATGTGTGACGGGGGCGATTTATGCTGCAATCATGCAGAAATTGTTGCCAAGATTGAGTAGTGTATATGAATTGTACTTTCTGTGTTATTTGGTCCCTACCACACGAAATGGCGACATTGGCAGTGATGGCCATGAAGAAAAAAAATTGTGTAAAAATACAGCCTCGGCCAGTCCGTGTTACATTGACAAGTGAGCAGGCATATTGATAGCATGTACATGTATTTGCAGTCCCACATATTTAATTGTAGGTTATGTTGTTGGGGTTTTCCCCTTTGTTTTGGTGGGGGGGGGGGGGGGGGGAGGGTCGCTAATGTTATGTGCTCTAATAACAGAACATAAAGGAGTGTGGCTGATATTACCTGATCTTTGTTTGCTCATTATTATAGTACAAGTTCTGTTGCTGACAGCTGACCAGTTAACTCCGTTAGAATATTTATAGCTGTTTTCCATAAATAATTTTTCCCCCCCAAAAAAAGTTGGGCTAATTGGTCATTAATCTTCTCCATTTGCCTTATTTTCTTCATATCTGAAGCCTCTTTTCAAGATCTTCTGATATTTTTCAAAACTGACTGTTCAACACCTTGTCAGGGATTTTATGATGGTAAATTGGATTTAATGTGTCTTGAAATGTGCTGTCAAGAAGACGGATAACTCTTACCAAGAATAGATTGTGATAAAGAGATAAATGTCTTCTTGTATTACTGCTTTATTGCCAACAAAGGATAGGATTTGTTGTTCAAAACTCATTCCGTAGATGATGAAGCAAGGGGGGTCTTCTCGGAAGATCGAGTTCAAATTTGGTTTTTCGCCAAATAATCGCATGTTTTATGCATTACAAGGGTTCTCCGTGGCTGCTGACGAGTGCAACAGACGCGACCTGTACGCAGTATGAAAGTGGCTAGTGTCTCTGATCGTGAGCGACTTGCCGATCTGCGCCAAGAGATGCAGCATTTAACCATCTGTAACCGTCACCTTTTGGTCCCCCCTGCCAACTCTTATACCATGCTTTCATCATGGAAGGCTGTCCCAAACCTACAAAAGCCATCATCCAAGCATCATCCTTAACCCTCCCATACTTCTAATACCTGGATTCAATACATAGGTCTGGTACTTTCATCATAAACAAGTTAGAAGGGAGATCATGGGTTAATGAGAATCAATTGCTGGTTGGTACTACAATGGATGCTAGGATTGTCTTTGTAAACAACTTTGCAAGTAATGTTTGTGGTATGATCTAGTTAAAATGCCCCTAGTTTCAGAAATTCAGTATTTGTCAAAACTTCCTGTTTGTGCTAATGTGGACAAAGCACCAACAATAATTCATGAAAAATCAATTTGAACCAAATGTACTTGAGTATGATGAGTCTAGAAAAACATCCATTGTTAACACAATTGGGCACATGCATCAAAGAAAAGGAAAAGCAATCTTTTGTATTGATTGTCTTGATGTGTCTGCATTTGAAATTGGCCCAAAACATAATCATGTTTGTCTGGTAACCTGGCTGTTGCCTGAGAATTGAGATCCTGTAGAAGAAAGCTATCCATGACCCAATATTCACCTCTCTCCTATTCTCTTTCCTCCTCATACTCTGGCTTGACTGCTTTTATTCGTCACATATTTTTATGTGATTTCTCATATTCCTTCTAGCAAATGTGTCTCTTGATGACTTCATCATGCTGGTCTGTTTGCTTCAACATCTGGCTTTCTCTAGTCTATTCTGTCCCAAATTCTCTTAATTTTCCTTTAAATGCAAGTCTTTTATGGCCTCATAATCTTTTATTTGTTCTGCCTCTCTGTCTCTCTCTGTCTCTCTCTCTTTTCCACTTTCCCTTGTCCTTTCACCCTGCCTGAACTTGGACTATTCTTGTTTCTTTATCATCTTTAATTCATTGCTAATTGAGTCTTGATAGCCAGCGATCAGTTCCTTCAAAGGTAAATTGACCCTCGGTGGGTCACGCTGGAGGCATGACCTTAGCCTCTCGTATCAACACCTTACCTTTAGAATTCAAATACTGCAACCTGTTCTGCTCTCCTTGCAAAAAAAAGCGTGTTCACTTGAGCAAGTAGGACACCACGTTCAATCATACAGTGAAAAGGAATAATTTGAAATCTAGACTTGGATTTTAATGTTATAACCATTCAGTTTAAGGTAGTAAAAGCATGTTGAAAATTAGTCCATTACTGTATGTTCTTGAAAGCAAGATTGTTTGAGTGGTGGCTACATTAAGAAAAATGAATCATTGACAATAAGCACACTTCCTGAAAATCATGATATCACCCTCTTTTTTTATTGCTATACATTGATTATTTCTTCCTAACACTTACATTCTATGAAAAAATAATGTACAACTTAGGTACTTTCATGGACATGTCAGGATCTGAAATAGTACACTTAATAAAGAAAGTATAAAATATTATAAAGCAGAAATATCGGATAAATATTGATCAACCTTGAAATCAAATTGGGATTTGTGTTTTGTGACCAATAGTATGCTGCATCTGTTGTGTCACTTCAGCAAACCCTGTTGCAATGGAGTGACTTACGCGCTCTGTAAGCCTCCATAGCATTCGTGTGCAGAGTTCCCTACATGTCGATTCAAGTAATTCGTTGTTTGAGGGGAGTTTCTTTTTAAGCCAGGAGTTTCAAACAGTGGCATCATGCAATATTAAATTTTCACAGGTAATCATGATGGGCTACATCTCAATCTGCCTGTCTGAACTCCTTTTGAAACACGAGCTGTAAACTGGTCCACCTCACCGAGCTATTCAGACTCTCTTCTCTCCCTTTTCATAGAGCAAGTATACCCGGAGGAAACGGAGAAGTTCGGCAGGGTGAAAAGAAAACATGCAAGCCATAGAAAACTTTCGTGGGGGTAGAATAGACAAGTTTCAATGGTAGAGTTCAGTCTTTTCATAAGCTACAATGGCATTGGGTTAGATTTCTATGCTTGTGGAATAGCTCAGAGTGCTTTGAAATGAAGGATTTTCTTCCTTTTTTTTGGGGGGGGGGTGCAAGGGTGGGGAGGGGTGTGTGAACTAATGTTTTACACTATAGCGGGGTAATTGTACATAGCTGTTTAGTCTACTCTGCTTATCGGCAGTCAAGAACGGGTTTAACTTTGTAATATAAAGTATAACCAGTTAAAATTTACTACGTGTGGACTTTTATAATATGAAATCATCCCATATCATTATTGATAATCTATATGCTGATTTTTTATATAATTACATGAGAGGCCTATAAATCGAAGGTGCATTGACAGCCTTTCTGTTAATAGGCATGTTGTTCATCCAACTACAAAAATTGAGGGTTTTTTTTCTAATGAAAGTTATCATAATTGCAATAGAATGCATTTCTGTTTAAAAAAAATAGTCTTTGTTGATAATGTTAAAGAAAAGGGACTCCCTGGTTAATCGTTTTACCTGTATCGAATGTAGCTCTATAACGTGCTGATGTATGGAATCAGCAGAGTACTGCTAATAATGTTGTTTTAGAGGTTAAAAGGTCGATGGGTTCGCTTGCACTTTGCAATGTGGAGCTATGTGCACCTTTGTTTTATGCCATAACAGCAGAGAATGTCTTTTGCAGACATGTGGGTGATGTACCAAACAGGACGCTTTAAATGAATTAATTAGAATCATAAATGTCGTTACAGCATTTTCATCAACAGGTCCCTCTAAATTTTCTCAATTTGATCATAAATTAGGAATATGTAGGCACGTATATGTGGGGATGTTAAATGTTGGAGATAGTTTGAAACTTTATGAATTTATTGATCTATTAAGCAGACTTTTGGGGCCCAAACTACCCTCTCATTCCTTACAGAAAAGGTAAACTTCCAATTACATTCATGTATGTTGAAGATAAAGTTAAGTTCTGGTCATGCAATTACATTGTGACAGAAACTGTCTCAAAGCAATTGGGAAAGGTTGATCATTTCTACATAAGAATTGGTGTATACTGTGAGGTTTTGGAATCATCATAATAAGAAGAAATTGACCCAATCTTCCTGAAAAGCACATGCACTGCACACAAAAATGGGTACATGGGACTGCACACACATGTGGCATGAATGTTCGACCCAAACACTTCAGCTACTTATTGTCATATTTCGAATATTAGGGCGTTTGAAGAGCAGTCCTTTTCAGGGACCATTTCTACTGTGATGTTCTTCCAAACTGAGATGAAAAGAATGAGAAAGCTCACAAATCATTTTTCACCTTTCCCCAGAACTCAACCTTGTCTTCAACATGCATTTCAGGAAATCAAATCATCTCTACTTACCTGAAACAGACTGTTCCTGAACTCACCTTTTATCTTCTGCATGCCATTTGCAATAGGGTTCCCCCCTTTCTAAAGTTTTTGAACAAACAGGGGCACACAAAGACTGGGTAAACACGCACTGCAAATATGAAGTGCCCTATCAAGAAAATAGTGCGCCGAAGAATAGAATGGTGTGGACCCTAAGGGGGTCAAAGTAAAATAGCTATCAGTAGCTGAGATAATAGGCAGGAAACAATTCATTTGGAAAGACATGCTTTTCAAATTTATTCATCATTGCTGTCTTGACCTTGAGTTTGAAGCAAATTCTTGTGTCTTTGTCAGTCTTACAGTGTTTGTCATTGACAAAAGTATCGAAACATGTGTATGTGGCATAATTTATATATATTTTCTTCGTTATGACTAAAAAACATGATGTGCACATCACTTCGAGGTGACAGATGACCTGTCATGTTTTACTCATGTGTTTTGCTAGATTTGCTCTAGTTACCCTTTATTTAAAGCTGTGCAAAGTCTTTCTTCGAGTGAACTGTACATGTTACATGGAAGAAAATGGTAACTTGAAAGCACAGGCTTGGTCCTTAATACTGTAAAACCAGAAACGTTTGCGACATGAAACTTTCACGATTTGTAAGCGACTGCCATTTTCACAGCAAGAAACTTTTGCGATTTTGCAAAATTTTAGTGTTATGTCAATTACGATTCAACGATTTTGCCGCATGTAACTTTCGCGAATCTGAAGTACTCGCGAAATTCGTGAACTTTAAATGCGTGCGCATGTGTTTCTGGTTTTAAAGTACCCTAAACCCTAGCTCAGGGCTCCTACATTTAGGGGTTTCCTACAGCAAAACCTTCAGTAGTAGTCCTACATGTATGTCTATTGCCTACATCAAATATTTGGCTGTTTGATGGCTCACATTATAAAACGGGTTCAAGAATGTAGCCATCCTGATTGGTCAAATAACACCACGTGACCGTGCAAAAAAAAAGTACTAACGCACGGCGAGGGGACTAATGCACGGCCAATCCGGATCAAACACTAAGATTGTAAGAAAACACTAAGATTGTAGACCCGTTTTATAAAACTATTAATACATGGTTGTGAGTTCGTGCGTTAGTGCGATCCAGCAACACGCAGGCTTTTATAGTGGTGTCTAACACACTCGGCTACGCCTCGTGCGTTAGTACACCACGATAAAAACCTTTGTGTTGCCAGATCGCACTAACGCACTCCCAACCATGTATTAATAGTATATTTTCACATCTTCATGATCCATAAAAACAATGTCAGCCCTAATGCTTAATTGTTGAGAGGTAATTTCAAGAAACTGTATAGTCATATATTTCTAGCATATCTTCTTGAAAACAGATAATGTAAAAATCGGTAAGTATACAACATCGCTCCTTTAAACTTCAAAGGTTGTGTTGGTGTTGCATTTCTGTACTCATTTTCATGTCCTGTTGATGAATCACACTGTGGTTTGAATGTAGAAAGAAATTCTGTATAGGAAATTTTGTATTCAAAGAAGTGTTTACAAAAATCAGGACGAGAAATTTTACAAGGAAATGAAGAGGGGTATAATTTCCAAGGTCTTGTGACTCTTGTCCCTATAATCAAAAGTGTTTTAAACATACTTTAATAATGATGGTAGGATAGAGGTCTATCAGTGTCATATAATTGTCCTTTTGCATGTACGACAAAGTAACAACAATCACACTCTTTTGCATCAGCATGCAGTATTGAAATATCTATTTCATCATAGTCATAATTGCCTAAAATTCCTTGTCTGTCGGGTGGACGATCATATATTATGGAACCTAAGACTAGACCCTCTCTCAGTGACCTCTTTCAAATTGGAGAGGGACCTCAGAGGTCCAGAATTTGACCTCCGCACTATCAAAAAGTTAGCATTTTCGTGCCCTCTGCCATAAACTGAAGCTCCCACAATCTGTTTACCTCAACTTCACCAACTCTTAAAGTGCCTCCCCTCTCATTCTGGCCAGTGCCACATCGACTCGACCGACCGACCGACCAGCCAAGCCATATGATACTATTTTACTTCCATGGTTATTGCTATATACTTGTTTATTGAGGGAGTAGGATATGTTTTTATGCTCCCTAGAGGTGGAAAAGTAGGTTGGCTAAACTTTGTAAAAATTGTTCATCTGATCAAGGAGTTATCACAGAACTCCTTGATCTGATCTTTGTCTCTACCTTTGAGCCAATACCAAGACACTTGTATTCTCCTTTACTACCTGCACGGCTGCAGATAAGACTTGTGAATTTGAGACCTGACATTTGGAATGTAATATCAAAGATACATCTGTAGGCTTCTGCAGAGGCATTGGAAAAGGAAGTGACATTTTGTTAGTATGATATATACAGCATACTGGAATACATGTATTTCACATGTGTTTTTACACAAACCCAGTATGAATTAGATCCTTCATTAACAACCTAACTAATTGGGTGAGGTGCTTGAAATATATGTCACAGAGTTTGCGTTTTTCAGAAATTCTTAACCGTATTGTTTTTAATTGGATTTTTTTCTCAAACCTTTACTGATATGTTTCCCTCAATTTTCTGCTATTACTACATGTATAACATCAATCTAATATCAGGTTGTACTTCTCTTTGATGTTCAGCATGTTAAAATGTTATCTGTATTTCTTTCCTGAAGATAGACACTATTACCAAGGAGGCACTTATGCAAGCTCCCTGCTATTACCATGCTCATGTAGTATTCAATACACTTAAATACAAATGTAAACAAATGTTTTTGAAAGCATCCTCTTTTTCTACCAGATTCCAGCATTACCGGAACTACTTCCATACAAGTTTCATCTCTTTCCAACTCCCCCACACTCCAGTGGGTTAGCCCCGCTGTATAAAACAAGCTCATTATTTATGCACACCTGTCTGGCGCACGACCAGCTGTTTCCCCATTGGTCACTTGTGTCTTCTCTCATGCATTATGCATGAGGGGTATTGTAAACTTCTGTGGTACTGTTGACCTTTCTTCCAAGCAATACTCTTCCTTGGTTCCTGTTGTTTTTTTTTCATCAGTGGTGTCTTGCGTATTGGAATGCCAATGGCTGCTTCCAACACAGTGGCACCTGCAGCCAGCCGGAGAACAAAACTTACTTAGGAAGTGGTCTAGAGGTCAAAGGTCGGCTCTAGTTTGAACATAAACATAGGCTGTGTGCCCAATTCTCTGCTGCATTGTGCGCCCCATGCATGTAATGTTTGTTCTTGAACTTACAGTGATTTAGTGCAGGGATGGATAAGCACAAATTGGTGTGTGCACATAGGCTTGGCAAGTTTAGTGTGCAAAGAAAGAACAGGTTTTTGTGCAGGATAAGGTGATGACAAACTTAGTAATAGAACAGGATGGATGTGAATGCTATAGGAATTATACTCAGATTTGGAATTGGAATTGGATTGAGAAGATGAACTAATAAAGCATCTTCCTCTTAATAAAGGGGAAGTTCACATCAGCAATAGAGCAGTACATGTAGGATGACCAAGTTCAATTGGCTTAAATGTCTTGGAACACAAACCCATAAGAAAATTGCAAAGAACAGCATTCACAAGAGATAATATTTTGACACCTTTCTTTTCGTAATAGGCCAACTATTCCTGCATGTTATATTCACACAACAGTTATTCATAATGACTTTGAATTTCCTACCTGCAAAAACATAACAAAAATAGACCTTTACTAGTGACAGCTCATAGGAGCATCTACAATGTTTTTGTTTTGAAATGAAATATACATATGAAGGAATCAATATGACATACATGGAGGCCTACATGTAGGATTGGTAGAGGCTGAATTCAAAAGCATATTGATCTGGAACTGCATTCACTGCATGTGGTCATGAACTACCCATATTAGAATGCCTAGAAGTCTGTGGAGTTTTCACTTGTCATCCACTTGGCTCTCGAAAGAGGCTCAATATTCTCTCTCCCCCTCTCTGTCTCTCTTTCTCTCTCTGTACCTTTCTTTTGTGGAGCCTTTGTTAGTTCAGTGCATGCATGACAATAGCCTCTAATAACTTAGGAGCTGGTAGGCTATTGTTGTTTGGCCATGGAGCCTCTGGAGGCTTATTTTCTTTTGACGGTCCTTTTAAAATGATTTCTTCCTCCGCCCCATTCCCTTCTTGATCAGAATATATTTTCTTCTTCGTCCAGTGTTCTTCATCCATTCTCTTGCAATACCTTATTTTCACTTTCTATCTCTCTTTATATATAGGCATATAAATCCTCATATTACTTTGTCTGTGTTTTAAGTTTTACCAAGTTCTAGTGTATATTGTTTAATCCTTTCTCATCTTATTACCTGTTCACCAGTGTTTAAAATCATTCTTCATTTCTTTAGTGAATCTCTTTTCAGCTCTTGCACAAGTTTGTGCAATAGGCCTAAAGATCCTATTGTAAGCTGTCTTTTCAGACTGTTGCTACAACATATCAGTCAATTGTAGGTTTGTGTCTGCCACTGTTTGCACATCAAATCACATGAACTCTTTCGCAAACTTCCTCTTTCCTTTTTGTTCCGAACTTGATTCATCTCCTGAAAAGTCTTTCTGAAGCCCATAGTCATGCATGGGTATGGATGACACTAGCTTGTTGTATAGTTTGGGGACATGACTTATTTTTTCGCTAAGAAGAGCTGCCATTTCCCACGCTAGATGGCAGAGTATCCCCCCACAGGATAGTCCACGTTCTGTGTTATCTTGATAGACATTGTTCTTCTTTTAAATGGGAATAATTGGGGTGGAACGTGTTGCGAAGACAGAAATTGAGTTGGGTCTTTTGGGGAATGAATGGGTGTTTCGCAAAGTAGAGGATATATATTAGCTGATTTTGATCAAAATGTTTGATGACTGCTACTGATAAGTTGTAAAACCAGTGTAACAAATAGTATAATATTGAGTGAATTATAAGTGTGTCAACACCTACAGAAGAATTGATTTACTTGATCAGTTGGCTGTTGATTTCTCTTTGTGGATAGGTCTATCTATATCTGCCATAATGGTGATTTACAAATAAAAAAAGAAATCTTTAAGTTGTTATGCTTATTTTAGCTTGCAACAGTGTAATTATATTTATTTCCACATTACTTACAATGTTTTCTTTTTTGCCAACATTTTGATTAATATTCTAATATGTCTTTCATTACCTTTTTTCTTACTCTTATACACTATTAAAAAAGAAGCATGTTTTTTCATTTTTCCTCTTTTTTTGTTCTCTTATTCTCTATGAAATTGAATCTCCTCAAAGATTGCAAAATTTTAAAGAATCATGAAAAACTGAGAGAGTGAGATGATTTTATTTCATGTGCCTAAACAGTATATGTATTAATAACCTTAAGAAAGTAAGAGAGAAAGACAATTCTCATGGGTTCTTGATCATGAAATATCATTTGTTTTTAAATTCACTCTTGCTCCCTAGCACCCTATAGGCTTGCCTGTACAAAGCCCTAATGATCTGCTAGGACCAATCAAACATATTACTGTCCAGCAATTATTGCTACATTTGGAGAATTGCCAGAGGCAGAGAACTTGTTTATGAGTTACCTTGCTCCTACTCCACAGTGTGCCAAATTAGTTACACCTTTATTTTGAAAATACAATCAAAGATTGACATAGACCTTACCACATAATTACATACAAGAGAGGTGGAAGGCGAGAGGGGGGCAGGGGTGACCCTCTATGCCATCAGGGGTCAATGACTTGTTTGGGTTTATTTTTTCTTCAAAACTAAGTCATAACAATAGGATGCAATTCATCGGATGGATTCTTTGTCAAAAGTAATACATGAGTATTAATATTATTAATTTAATATGCAGCATTATTTGAATGATTTATAATTTATAGTTTTCTCCTCTTGCTATCTCTTGAAAAGGAAATATCATATGACAGAACATTGTCTGTTAATCACAATGAAAAAAAATTCATCCATGATGTATTTATTTTTGAGTAATCAGCTCTGACAAGCTTTTATTTATAAATGGCGATTGCCTTAAAATATGGGTAAAACGTGTGCTTTCTCCAAAATGGAAGCATTGGAAAGAAGTGTGTTTTAGGTTGTACTATATCTACCCTCAAAGATCGGAACATCTAAAAATTGAAGCTTGATATTTTACATCTTCGACTTGTGCAAATACTCATGTATTACTTTTGACAAAGAATGATATGCTTGAAGATAAAACGTCAAACTTCTAGATTAACCCTCGTGGTATTGGTTTGTGCTAATTTCTCAATCCTTTTCTCCCTCTTTTCCTCTTCACTTCAGGTGCAACTCATTACATGTAGGGAACCGCTGCGAGTACGACAACCCATGTTATCGCAACCTATGCCAAAATGATGGTTTATGCGAAGTCCAATTCTACAGCGATGGGAGAGACCCTTCATTCTACTGTAATTGTCCACTTGGGTATGAGGAAAGTCTATGTGAGGTTGAGATGGACAGCGTGTGTAAGATCGAGCAGCCTTGCCAGAGCGGCGGAACATGCCAGCTAACAACATCGCTCTGGGAGTATGAATGCTATTGCACTCCAGCAAAAACAGGTACAGACAAGAAACAAAAAAATCTCTTTGAAGATTAAGTTGAGTTCTGATCGTACGATGATTTTGTGAAAGAAACTGTCTGGAAGGAATTAGGAAAGGTTGATGAAAATTGGTGTGTACTGTGAGGTTTTGGAATCATCAAAATGATAAGATATTGAATCTTGCTGAAAGTCACATGCACTGCACACAGAATGGAACTACACACAAATGTAGCATGAAAGTTTGGTCGAAACATGTCAGCTATTTCTTATCATACTCCGAATATGAGCGCATTTGAGGAGCAATCCTTTTCATGGAACATTTGTTCTATGATATTCTTTCAAACTGACATATTTTTCACCTTTCCCAAAACTCAACCTTCTTTTTAAAGGGATCAGTCAACATTTAAAAAAAAAAATTATATATTGTAAGAAGACATAAAGTCACCCCAAAACTATATGAAACATTCAAATGGTTCAGGATTAAAGAGCATGAGCATACTAGGGCATCGTGTTTTGAATCACTATGCACATATGAATGAAGTATAGTATCATTGGATTCTGATGCTGAAGTAACGTAAAATAAAATTCAGATCATTTTTTTTCTGTTTGTGTAAGGCTTGAGGTGTTATAAACAGCTTTAATTTATTATATTTTGTTATTTAAGACATTCTGTCATGAATTTAGTAAGTAATACTATAGTTAATGCGTGAAGCAGGGATATCCACAGTCTCTATACGTCTGCACAAGTCCCCCTCCCCCCAAAAAAATAAATAAATGAAAAAAAATAAAAGAAATATATTTTTTGTGATTATCTCTGAAAGTTTTCTCTTTTTTCTCCTCAGGTGTTAATTGTACAGAAGATAACCACTGTGTAAGCAATCCATGTCTAAATGGTGCCAACTGTATGTCATCCAGCGAAGGTTACACTTGTGATTGTGCCGAAGGTAAGCGCTTATGTAATTTCTTCAGTGAGTGGAACACAGCACACATCTTTTCTGGATAATAATTTTTCAAAAATTTTATTTTTATTTTTTTTCAAATATATTTTTAAAATTTTATTTATTTTATTTTATTTTTTATTTATTTATTTATTTATTTATTTTTTTTTTTTTGAGGGGGGGGGGTAAATCCTATGAAGAATTCATTTGATGATAGGAAGGAGTATAATTAAACATAAAAATTATTATTACTTTTGGCAGGAAACCCAACCTAAGGACATATATACATGTATAGTATATTTTTCAGCAAATATTAGCTAGTTTTGGATTCCTGAAATGGAAATAGGTACCTGCTTTGTGAAGTTTATACAAATGGAAAAATAGTTTATGCCCATTTATACAACAGAACAAGGAATTTGAATTCAAAATTTGTCCATGGAAAGAGCATTTATAATAATTTTTCATGAACCTGCATGTAAATGCAAAGAAGGAGTTAAAGCAACACTCCCCACTAATGCTCAGTTGATACTGGAACCAAGAATATCTATCATCATTTAGTTCCAATTCCTTCCATATTCTACGACAGGATTCGAGGGGGAGACGTGTGATACCGATATCAACGAATGCACGAGACCCAACGGACCTGACGTCTGCTTCAACGGGGGAACCTGTCAGAACCTGATAGGGGGGTTCCGATGCGAGTGCCCTCCTGATTACACAGGGGATCAGTGTAAATCCACTTATGCGCCATGCTCCCCTGACCCCTGCAAGAACGGGGGCCATTGCGCTTCTACCGGACCCTACTCCTTCAGCTGCACCTGTCTTAGTGGTGAGTAGGATTCTCTTCTAGGGAAATCCAACCTTAATGGCGAGTTGCTTTGAAAGAAAGAGGAAAAATCAGAGAAGCAGAATTGGTGAAAGTTTTAACGAAATCGGACAAGCAATAAGAAAGTTATGAATTTTTGAAAGTTGTAATCACTATACATATGGGAGTTTCAAAATGGCCGAATCAGTAATGTCACAGCGATGTTGTGGCGGACAACTCCCCCATTTACTCCAACACACAAAATGACTAAAATGTAATTTTTGTCAAAATGTGTTACTCAGAATCTTTTTTTATGAGGACCTACATTTAAAACAATATGATACAATATATTTTGAGTACTACCCTGAGTGAAAAGGCACCTTAGGAAAAAAATGCAAATTAATGATATTTAAGTGTACAACAAACAGGAGAGTTGCCTGCCACTGTCACAATCGACTCACTAAATTGCCAGTTTGAGATTCGCATAGATTTAGTGATCTTTTTTTTCAAACTTTCATTACTTTCTTATTCATTGTCCGATGTCTTTCAAACTTTCATCGTCCTGTGTTTCTTATTTTTCTGCTTTCACACAAATCATTTTATTATCAAGGTTGGATTGCCCTTTAAGGATAAAGCTGGGTACTAGTCATGCGATTACATTGTGAAAGAAACTGTCTGGAAGCAATTTGGAAAGGTTTATTATGTAGTACATAAGAATTAATGTCTGCTGCGAGGTTTTGGAATCATCAAAATGATAAGAAATCGACTCAATCTTGTTTATTTCCTAGTTCATGTTCCATGTTTTTTGTAAAAACACTAACATTTAATGAGGCAGCTTTTTGTGCGCTGTTCCATTTTTTTTAAAAGTTCATTTATTTAACTATCCAAAATGAAACAGGTTTGAGCATACAGTTTTATGCACGTAATTATTTTACACTTTTTATAATAATAATGATAGTGATAATGAAAATGATAATAATAATGATAATAATGATAATGATAAATAGCTGGGGCTCCACAATTGTTCATCATTATTCGTTTCTCCCTTCATTTTTCATAGGATTCATGGGAGATACTTGTGAGATAAACCTTAATGACTGCACCCAGCACCAGTGTTTGAACGGTGGGACGTGCCAGGATGGGGTGAATAACTATACCTGCTCCTGCCCAGATGAGTACACAGGTAGGCAGTTGTAGAACACATTTATGTTTTCCTGTTGAACACACTTTTTATCTCTGGAAAAGGCATTTTATGAGTGAAATATCTCTTTCAGTGCCGATGTCACATATATGTGACAGATAGACTTGTCATTTTCATTCACCAATTGCTTGACCTCAGGAAAGGTATATGGTGGTCATTGTATATCAAAATTTTGAGCATAAATTAAACATTCTAAATATATGATTATAATTATATGCTACCGTAGAAATGATTTTTAAAAAGATATCACCTTATTTCAACATTAAATAATGGTAAACAAATGAGAAACCAAAAAATAATGGACAAAAAAGAAACTCAAATGTAATTTTCAATAATTCTTATGCTTAAAGTTGGGTAAAGTAATAATGTTTGGTATCATAAGAAATGGTAATAAATTTCCTACAAGTTTTGTACATCATATTTTGTGAAATAATAGATGGTTAAGGGATTCGGTAACTTTGTGGAGGCTTGATTTAATAAATTATTAAATTTTGATATCTGTCTTGTATAATGATGTTCAGAAGGATAAATAAATAGCCAGGCATAGAAAGGTTTTCAAATATATAATGCTATTATTAAGATATCTATGACTGAATACTCCCATTTATGAAAGCGTATGGCCATACGCTTTAGTCTACTGAGTCTATGGGGGAAAATGAGTCTGGCATTACCGTCCACTTGCATATATTTACTTTTGTACATATATTTACTTTTGTGAAGCACATGATGATTTTGAAGTGCTTTTTTCCCCTTGGGCTTCATTTTTAGACCATATTACATATACTGATAGCATGCAAGGCCAGGCATCTCAGATTTTATCAAACCTCTACAAAGTTACCAAATCACTTTAATGAGGTGCAGACATTTGAAAAGTAAGCATTGATTACATTTTGGTAAAAATTTGAAGAAAACTAAATCCCTTGGGAGTTGGCACAGTGAGAGAGATGTTATCATTAGTATTGATAACTTGACATGCTTGATTCGCTTTCCAGGTCCCTTCTGTGAATTTGATGTTGATGAATGCGACACCCCAGTCAGCCCCTGCTGCAATGCAGGTACCTGCTTCAACACGTTTGGCAATTTCTCCTGCGTGTGTGTGGCTGGATGGAAGGGGCGTTACTGCGAAATCAACATAGACGAGTGCACCCCAAACCCCTGTAGGAACGGAGGGGTGTGTACCGATGGCCTGTATGCATTCTCATGCACATGTCCACCTGGGAAAACGGGTAAGTAAGGCCCTTTAAGCCCCTGTCATATATTGGTATTACTTGGATTGAGATGTGAAAGATATGATGAATGTGTTGAAGAGAACTCTTCCTATGCACAAAATATGTTGAAGAGAACCCTTCCTATGTATGAAATGTGCTTTTTCCCCACTCCAGGGAGCATTCCGACAAGGCACCATTTTACAAGTGCGTACATTGGGTTTGGTATATGCATTGTGTGCATTTTAGAAATGTGCACTGTGCTTACCAAATTCTAATGGAATTTGCATCTTCAAGGGGACCCATTCACACATGTAACTGAGTGGCATGACATGAATTCAGAAATAAAAGGCAAATTGTAATATCCTCTCAAAAAAGTGGATTATTTTTTATCATTTCATGTTTCATTCATGTTTCTTTTCATGCGGATTTTTGTGTTGCCCGTAGGTCTCTTATGCCACCTGGACGATGCGTGCATAAGCAACCCTTGCCATGGAACAGCGGTGTGTTCCACCTCCGTAGTGGACGGTTCCTTCGACTGCTCCTGTGGCAGGGGATACCAAGGCTTCAACTGTTCGGAGGATATTAATGAGTGCAATCTAGGTATGTACTGTGAAACCTGTATATAAGGACCACTCAAGGGAGGGAAGAAAATCGGTCTTTATGAGACAGTGGTCTTTCTGTACAGGTTCCTTTGATACACGTTTCAGTGAGAAACACTTTTCAAGTGAAACCAAAATTGACATGTGGTCTTTATATACACAGGTGGTCAGTAAGGCAGGTTTGACTGTGTTTCATTACATTTTATTTATTGATCCGCCATACATTTGACATGGCCGATTATTTTGAATACATAGAGAGCCTATTCATAATTATGTTAAGTATAAAGAACAGACCAAACATACCAACATGGACTAAAAAAAAGAGTTTTGAGTCTGTATATAATGGATCCTAGATGCAGGAACCATTTGTTTATATGTACAGTTTCCTGTTCTGCGAAATGCCAGCTGAGTTTCTCATAACAGAAGCAAATGTGACCAAGGCAGACAGTAGCGAAGACACCATAGCAGACAGAAAACAGGATGCCACACTAACTTTATTTCATAAGGGGTCCATGTTAAATCTTTTAGGATTGTTAAATTTGTGATATTTTGGGGATCTGGATGTAGATTTTTAGGGTGCCCATATGTCCTTTGTCCATCTTAGTGCTGAGACCTGCGGTAACCATGAATTTTGACCCACAGGTACAGTTTGTGAATCGGGAGGCACATGTCAGAACTTTGAAGGCGGCTACGAGTGCCTTTGTGATCAAGGGTTGACCGGCGAACGGTGCGAGTCTGACATCGATGAATGTTTGGATGATCCTTGCAGTAATGGAGGAACCTGTTACAACAGGCGAGGCAGTTTTCAGTGTGTCTGTCTAACAGGTATGTCCGTGCTTGAAAATCTGGGCCCTCTAACACAAAATACAATTTCGCAATTGATTTGCTAATTTGCGATTGAAATTCTATGTCATTTTATATGCAATTGATCGCACAATATCAATCATAGCATTGATTGATTGATCCTACAATCATTTGCCAAGCCTTGTGTTACTGGGCCCAGAAGGATATAAGGTGTAATAAGGACAAAGCTCCTTAGTTACCCTTTTTCCCCCTTTTGAACCCCTCAGTTTACTCCTTTCTTCTACTCTTTTAATAAATGCCACATTGGCAAGTTGTCTGATTTAAACCATTTTTCTTTCATAATATGGAACCTTTGCAAGGACTACATGTATATGTATAAATGTTATTCATATCTGCATTATGAGACAATAGCATGTTATTTAGATATTGCAGACAGGTAGTAAGTCTTAAAGGTAACAGATAGATTTGGGAAGCCCTCAAAAACTTTTCATGAGATTTCTTTTATTCTACTTAATAAATAGCAGGGTACTAACATAACTAAGATGCTGTGAAGTTTATTCCTCCTCAAGTGAAATATTTATCGAATGAGAGGTGAAAAGTAATAAAAATCCCTGGCCCCAAAAAGAGGGGATGTAAATTCAAACAACGGCCACACACTACATGAGGATTGCTGTGTGTATATATAGAATACGCTACACAGAGTGCGAAGCGCTGGGTTTATTGTGCGAGGTACCTTCGGGTGGATGTGGTCTTAGTGTGAGGCAGTGAAAAGCCATTACCAGTGTTTCTTACAGATATTTACACTAAAATTTGTTCGAAATCGTGAATGGGATGTTAAATAATCTCGTCATGTGTCTTATGTTGAAAGGAGAACAGTGTGTGACTATATGTTAGATAAGTTTCTTGCCAGTATGATTTTTGCTACCGAGACTGTCTATGAGCTTTAAATGATCGTCAGAATTCTGTCATTGTAGTCCATTAGTAAGAATGTACAAGTATGAATATTGCGCCTTCTCTCTTATCAAGTAAAAAAAGGTCACCCAGAACTGGACTTACATGTACCTCCAATCAGTGGTGTTTCAACTTTCATAAGTCTTGGGAGGAAAATTTTGTGGTTGCCAAAATGCTTGTGGAACAAATTCTTAGGAGGTATTGAATCTTAGAAGAATATCACAAATGTCATCATTAGACCCTGTACAAAAGTGTTCTTTCTGTCATATTCAGTTTCATGTGATAATTGAAGAGAAGGTCGGGTTCTGGTAAAGATGAAAAATCAAAAATAATTTGCAACCTTTTTTCATCCCTTTTATGTCGGTTTTGGACCATATCGTAGAAGGAATATCACCTAAAAAGATTTGCTCTTCAAAAGCCCTTATATTTGAAATCTTACAAGAAATAGCTGAAAAGTTTGGACCAGAGTGTAATGCCACGTGTGTGTATATGTGTAGTTCCATATACACACTTCTGTGTGCAGTGCATGTGACTTTCAGTAAGATTGAGTCATTTTCTGTAACCTCTCGGTACACACCAATTCTTGCGGACTACATAATCAGCATTCTCCAATTGCTTCCAAGACAATTTCTTTCACAATGCAATTGCTTGACCGGAAATCCACTTTCTCTTTCAGTAAAAAATATATTCCCCTTTTTCACCCAAGGTTATGAAGGAGACTTATGTGAGATTGACATCAACGAATGCTACAGTAACCCATGCTTCAATGATGGCTCCTGCCAAGACCTTATTGCTCAGTACCACTGTGATTGCATGCCAGGATACTCGGGAACACGCTGCCAGGACAACATTAATGAGTGTGAGTCATCGCCTTGTGATAATGGAGGGACTTGTCTGGATGGCGCCAATCGATTTTCCTGCTTGTGTGCAACAGGTGAGTGAAATCTGCACGTGCTCCTGCAAAAATCGCTCCACGATCAGTTTCTGACACAAACCAAATGCCTAACTTCAGCCCTTGACCACAAAACATACTATACTTATGTCCTAACCCAGATTTCAAACCTAAGCTAAAATCCAAACCCTAACTTTATATGAAGATTGAGCAAGTGATGAAGAATTTATTTCATATGGGGCTTAACTTTATTGGGGGGGGGGGGGAAGGAATCATTTTTGTAATGAGAAGTGCTGTGAAATAAATTACAGGGCAATACAGTGTGCATGCAAGCTTTCAAAGCAAAGAATGTAGATCAACTTTTTAAAAATTTCTGTTATTGACTTTGTGAATTGAATACCAAAAACTGATCTTGTGATGATGTTTGTATGGATTACTTACAGGTTATGAGGGTCCTTTCTGCAGTCTGGAGACTGACGAGTGTGAAGGTGGACCATGTATGAACGGAGGAACTTGCGTTGATTTGGTCGGAACGTACGAGTGTCAATGCCCTACTGGGACATCAGGTTAGTCGTGGGCTGCTCTTCCCCCCCCGTTTTCACACTTACTTGAATCATATATACGTGAATCAGTAGCCATTTTTTTCATTTTGAATGTAGTTATATGCTGAATGATCTCTAGCATTCTTTCTCTTTTGCTCATTCAGGAGACAACTGCCAGCATAATATCTATGAATGTTCTTCCAACCCATGCGTCAATGGTGCAACATGTGTGGATGATATCAACGAATACAGGTGCATGTGTCGCGATGGTTACGATGGCCCACACTGTGAGAATGATATCAATGAATGTGCATCAGAGCCTTGCCACAATGGAGGAACTTGCATGGACGAAGTCAACGGCTATCGCTGTCAATGTCCTGTAGGGTATCATGACCCCTTCTGCATGTCAGACATCAATGAGTGTTACAGCGATCCCTGCCGTAATGGAGGGTCATGCAAGGATGGTGTCAATGAGTTCAGCTGTGACTGTCTGGCAGGCTACACAGGATATCGGTGCGAGAGTGACTTTAACGAGTGCTCTACCAACCCTTGTCAGCATGGTGGCTCTTGTACAGATGGTCTCGCCTTTTACAACTGTTCGTGCCAGGCAGGATACACCGGCCAGAATTGCGAAATAAACATCAATGACTGCGCCATGGAGCCATGCTTGAATGGTGGAACGTGCATCGATGGTGTCAATTCCTTCCAGTGCGTGTGTCCCCAGATGTTCACAGGAACCTGGTGTGATGTGGAGAGCTCTCCTTGTGAGGACAATAATTGCCAGAATGGGGCTACATGCATGCCCACAGATGACTATTCAGATTACTCCTGTCGCTGCCCCAGTGGGTTTCTAGGTAAGCAGGCTGGAGAATAAGTGCAGTCATGTAAATTGAGGGATTTTTCTACATTTTCAGCACAGCGCATAGTACATAACTTTCCAAAAACTAAGAATGAATGTCTCATAGAGAACAATAAAAGAAGTTTGATCATAGAATAATTACTGGTATACGGTCAAACCGCAGGCCCCCAAAAAGTTCTTTATTTTATTTCCAGTTCCGCTTTACTGGGTCAGCCTCTGAATATATATATATATATATATATATATATATATATATATATATATAGAGATATATATATATATATAGATAGATATATATATATATATATATATATATATATATATATATATAGATATATATATATATATATATATATAGATATATATATATATATATATATAGATATATATATATATATATATATATAGATAGAGAGATATATATATATATATATATAAAATGACCAGGAACATCTAATTTGCAAATGATTGAATGGACTAGTTAACATTTACCAATTTTCATGATTTATACATCAAATTAAAGAGGATGACATGCTTTATTTGTCTATGAAAAATGTGATAGCATAGGTGAAAAATTGTGTTATTTTATGAGAAAAAATTGGAAATGACATTAAAAGTAAACCTGTATAAAAATCACATAGTTTTGTTATGAGCCAGGTTGAATTTGACATGTGTGTAAAGGGCAATATCTGTACTTTATAAATATTGAAATAATATGAATGTACACTTAATGATAGGGTCAGGATCCAGCAAAATGTAACCAGTTGATTCCAGCACTCTGATTGGTTACTTCACAGACCCTTTCCCCAAAATAGATCAACATGTTTTCTCACAGTCAATACCATGTTTGCCCAAGGTCAAGATTTCACCTAACAGGTGGCATGTGGTTTCAGATATCGCGCCCTATCTTGCAGGATGGCCTTGCCAGCCAATCACAGTGCTAGAATTCTATGGTCTTGACAACTTCAAGGATATATTATGTACTTGGTTTGAATATTGCTGGATCCTGACCCTATCATAAATGTATGGATGTTTTGAATATGATAATGTAAAAAATGGAACTTCCAATGCTTCCATACATATGCATTTTAAAAGTGGCTCATATGCATTTTGTATGTCTTCTAACAACTTGAAATCTTATAAAGAAAAATGTTTTGTTTTACTATTTCATCACTATTTTCTACTACTCATTCTTTGAATTGTAACTTAACCAAGATATGTTTGTGTTGGGAAACCATCTATTTATCTTTCCAGAAAAGTTGATGAGCATAGCATTAATTTTTCTTAAGTTACATAACTTTGAATATGACCATGCCAAACAGCCCACTGGTTGCAAGGAGAGTGTGCTATTTCAGGCACTGGAAATGATCATTTGCATATGACCTGTGGTCTGAGTGTGTATTGTCACAGCGAGGGGTTCAGAACAAGGAAACATAATCATTGATAAGTTTTGATGTGGGGAATCTGACAGATTTTAAAAATCCATACTTCAAAACCTAATTTTTGTATGCATTCCCATCAATGAGCTAGTCCATGCCAGCTGTTCTTACGGATAGCCATTCTTCTTTCTTCTAATACCAGGTCGGTACTGTGACAATGACCGTGATGAGTGTGTCAATTCCCCCTGTCGGAATGGCGGCTCATGTACCAACCTTGAGGGGACATATGAGTGTACTTGTCGGGATGGGTTTGAAGGAGACACCTGTGAAGTAAACATTGACGAATGTGCCTTTGGTAGGTCCAAGTATTGTGTATCCATTTTTTCTTTCCAATTTTTTTCTTTTCAATTTAGTAGATAGCTTAGCTTCAGATATAAGATCTTTCTGTAGTACAAGCTGTATATCACAACTGTTCATGCTTTTATCTTGCTAGTGCAGTGCATAGTGTTAGTGTACATAATAGTCATCGAAGAGCTGAAAATGTGCTAGAGGACTCATCCAACCATTATCAGTATTCAACAGTCAGTCAGGCTTGGACATGTTCAACATTTCTATTGAGAGATAGGAACGGCTGTGACTTGTATATTTACTTCAACTTGTGTATGAGATATTGTAATGATTAATTTGCTTTTTTTTTACATTTGCAGGACCCTGCACCAATGGTGGCATCTGCACCGACGGTATTGCAGAGTACACCTGCTCCTGTCAGCGGGGATTCACAGGGAATGACTGCGAACACGACACGGACGAATGCCTTAGTTCACCTTGCAGCAACGGCGCCACCTGTCATGAATATGTGGACAGCTATACTTGCTCTTGCCCAGTTGGTTTCAGTGGCATGCACTGTGAGATCAATGACCAGGACTGCACAGACAGGTAAGAAATCGTGTAGGAACCAGACAGTTGATAGATGTTTCTGTCTTCAGGGATGAATTAGATTCCCTTAACTAAATCCGATGAGTGCTAGTCTGTGTGTGTGTAAGTGTGTGTTTTTACAGATGTGTATCAATAAGATATGATTATTTTTGTTTGGGATCAAACTTTTGCATCATCTGAAAGAATCGACTTGGTTTCGAACAGGGGTCCAATCACAGTCAGTTTGTAGGCAAAGACAGAGAGTTGACTGCACTCCTGACATTACTGCTGGGCCAACTTGATCACATCTCCCCAAGATGGTAGTTAGTGTTACCATGTCAACAGCATTGGATTTTTCTCTGCAGTCATGATGATGATGATGATGATGCTATTATTTTACCTGACTGCTAGGAAAGCAAGTGTATACTTGTAGATAAACAATCAAGGTCCATTCTTCGATTAATAAACAATTTAACTACTTTCTTGATTGTGTCAAAATATCAAATAGTGGTGCTCTGATGTATGCTCCGGCGACAACTGCTTTGGGCTTCAATTCATCACAGATGTAGGGTTAGGGGTACAGTTACAATTGGGTTTTATGTTAGATTGGGTTTTATGTTAAGTTTAGGGTTAGGGTTAGTTTTTGGTCCAACAGAAGTAGAGGAGCAATTGTCACCGGAACATGTGTCGTGCAACCCAAATAGTACCTATTGATAAAATATTGATATCTCCCTAATAACCTCACTGTTGCAGCTCTTGTCTGTACGGAGGCACCTGCATCGATGGCGTCAACAGCTACACCTGCCAGTGCTCCACTGGGTATACGGGATCAAACTGTCAGATTCAGATCAACGAATGTGACTCCAATCCCTGTCAGAATGGAGCGACTTGCCTGGATCGTTTTGGCTCCTACTCTTGCCACTGTGATGTGGGTTTCACAGGCCTGAACTGTGAGGTAATGTATGGATTTTTGATACAAGATTGTCTCAAAACCTTTTCAAAAAACCTGAGAAGAACCAGCAGGGAAGACATCAAGAATCAATTGTTAAAGTGTTTTATTTTTTATGTTGATATCTGCATTAGGCATAGTCTCAGGAAAGTGAAATGAACATGAGGTGAAAACCTAAATGAACGTGTCATCCTGTTGCAATGCCAAAAGGGTGATCGGATATCTGCTCTGGCGACATTTGCTCTGACTTTATTTTGTCAAAGATAGGGTAAGGGGTACATTTCCTATTGAGTTTTAGGTTAGGTTTAGGGTTTGGACTAGGGTATGGAATCCTGTCGGGTACAGGGTTGAAATTTGGAATTTAATTGACAGCAGAGCAATAAGCCAGTTCATTGATACATGAGCATGAGCAGATAAAGGTCATCTGTGACAAATTCTAAAACCCACTGACACGAATACTTTATATGTGCTCATGAATGTCATGTAATCATTATTCAACTATGCCCCAATTGTGCATTTTATGATACCCAGATGGAAGTATTCTTTTCAAAAGGTGAAGCAAAAAGCTATTCATGAGGCACCTCTGTCACTTCGAGAGTGATTATTCTTAAGTGCACAAAAAGGGACCTCTCCATGTTTAAAATGTCTGTGGATATTTGGGGTCATTTGTGACACATGCTAACTACGAACTGGTCTATTGTCGCTTGAACATGTGTCGTGCAATTATCTTGTAATTGGATCTGCTTCACATTTTTACATGTCAAAAAATATCTGTATCATTCACTTGTATTTGATATTTCTCTCTTCTTTATGACTAAATATCATTCTTTGTTTTCCATCCAGCTTGTCATTGACTGGTGTAGTCCACAGAACAACCCATGCTACAATGGAGCTACATGCGGTGCAATGGGTCACCTGTATGAGTGCCACTGTGCTTCTAATTGGATAGGAAAGCTATGTGATGTACCGAAGGTGTCCTGTGATATCGCTGCCTCCGACAAAAGTAAGTCCCGATTCAATGCCAATGACTACACTTAAAGATAAAGTTAAGTTCTGGTCTTGCGATTACATAGTGAAAGAAACTGTCAAAAAGCAACTGGGAAAGGTTGATCATGTATAAATAAGAATTGGTGTATATTAGTATTTGGAATCATGAAAATGGTAAGATATTGACCTAGTCTCGATGAGAAGCACATGTGCTGTATACAGAAATGGGTGTATCGGACTGTACACACATGGCATGAATGTTCGGCCTGAACACTTCAGCTATTTCTCATTATATTTTTAATATAAGGCATTTGAGGAGCAATATTATTTTTCACCTTTCCCTGAACTCAACCTTCTCTCTTTTAACCTGTGATCCGTAATATCTAATTTGTATGAAATTGGCTTTGTCATGTCATCTCCCTTGAGTTTGTGATACACAGTACGTGTTCGTATTTGAGTTTCGATTCTTTGGATTCGGAAAGAGGGAGACACTCTCCTGCAGAATAATTGTTAACTGGATTTTTAGCTAGAGCTTTGATTCTATTCATCCCCCAACCTTACGAATTCACATTTGGTTGGATATGAGAGATTTTGAAGAAGTGCAGAGATGGCGAGATGTGGCATGAAGCACTATGTTAAGACTTCTATTTGGGCAGTAACTGAGACATTTGTTTGTAAATACTCTATATCACACACTTTCAAAACAAGCTAGTTTTCAGTTATTGGTTCTTGTTAGGCAATGCTACATTGTCCACAAGTTTGTCCCATCCCAATGACATTCCCATCTAGCAGCATATTTCGGTGGAATATGAAAGATTTTGAAGTATTGCAGAGAAACAAGACTGTTACGATACATGCAATCTGTATACATTTCCTTCAGTAGTTATAATACCCCTCTCTGCATTTATTTCCAGATGTGTCAAGAAGTGAGCTGTGTTTGAACGGAGGAACATGCATAGATGCAACGAGCAGTCACTCTTGCTTATGCGAAGAAGGCTATACAGGATCCTACTGTGAGCTAGACATAGACGAGTGTGCTTCGGCCCCATGCCACAATGGTAAGTTATGACGAAAGAAAATGTTGGATTTCCAGTTACACTGGAAATGTGTCAGTAAAATAGACAAACAGCACCATAATGGAATATGTGTTTGCTTAAATTGTATGGATATATTTTTGGTTGCGAGAGTGAGGCAGGAGAGAAAAGAGAGAAGAAGAGAAGCAAGATATAGAGAAAGGATAAGAAAGCAGTAGAGACACATAAGCAGAAATATATAGGAGTGACAAGGAGAGAGACATAAGTGAGAGAAAAAGAAATAAAGAATAGTGAGAGAAAAAAGAAAAGAGAGACAGAAGAGAGATGGACATGTGAGAGAGAGAGAGAGAGAGAGAGACTCCCACATAAACAGACAAACTAACAAAGGCAGAGAGAGAGAGAGAGAGAGAGAGAAACAGTAGAAAACAGAAAAATTGAGAGAAGGGACAGATATTGAAAGAATAAGAGAGACAGACAAGATAGACAAAAGATTGGTACATACATGTAGATAGGGAAAGATTTACTGAGGTTTTTTTTTTCTTTTGCTTCCTCAGGCGGTACTTGCACAGACGGTGTGAACAGCTACTCGTGTTCCTGCCTGCCTGGATTTGAGGGTCCACAGTGCAAACAGAACATCGATGAATGTGCCTCCGACCCCTGCCATAACGGCGGTCAGTGCCACGACATGGTCAGCGGTTACACCTGTTCATGTCCAGCTGGAACACAAGGTAAAGACAGATACAACTCCTGTCAAACCTGTGTATAGCCCAAAGACCACTGAAGGCAGACAAGAAAAGTGGTCTTTTTATTGGCAGGTAGTCTATATGTAAGGCTCTTTAAGGTCAGAACTCAATTAGGGACATTATCCAAGGTAAACAAAAAATGCGGTCTGTATAGACAGGTGGTCATGGAAGCATGTTTCTCTGTAAATTGCCTGCGTAGTTTCAGAAGAACGTCCACTCTTTGTAAAGTGATAGGAGTTAACACCCTTTTTTGCTCCCTGCAGACAAGGTCACCATATTCATATTATCTTCATTATCTTATTCTTTTCCTTTTATTTGTGCTTGAGGCTTTTGCAGTGCATGTCAGCATTATAATTATTATTAGAAGTAGTATTAATAGCTAATTCTGTATTTATTCTTGTTCCAAATCACAAAAATTCTGGTCTACTTGCCTCTAGGTACGGACTGTTCCATCAACCTGGACGACTGCTACGCTGGAGCCTGTTACCACGGAGGAGTGTGCGTAGACCAAGTGGGCACATACACCTGTGACTGCCCCATGGGGTTCGTAGGTCAGCACTGTGAAGGTGATGTGAACGAGTGCCTATCCAACCCTTGTGATGATGTGGGAAGCCAAGACTGCGTTCAACTTATCAACAGCTATAAGTGTATCTGCAAGCCTGGTTATACTGGTGAGAAACAGTTTTTTGTCACTGATACATTTTATGTTTTATGAGTTTCTTTTTGTTGTTGTTTTTGTTTCAAGCTTTGTTTGATTTAGGGAATTGGGATTAAAATAAATTAATTTGATGTATACAACATAAGTGATGTCTTTCTTTCATATCCACTTCCAACTGATGTCCCCACACGTTGCAATTACATAGCGCAAGAACTTTAAGTGTATGGAGCTGAATGATTTCTCAATTCCATTTAAAATGCTTTAGAACAACAACATATCTCATTCTTATGTGATGTGTTCTTTTCATTTGATGGAAGATTGATCTGATCTCCTTTACTCTCCTGCAGGTCAAGATTGTGAGCAAGAAATTCCAAACTGTCAGGATCATCCATGTCAGAATGGTGGAGAATGCTTACCAAGTGATGAAGGCTATTTCTGCAACTGCCCGATGGTAAGTTTTTCTGGCTGTGCTTTTTTGCTTTTTTTTGAGATTCCAACGATATTGAAAAGGTTCATTTCTCTATTGCTCTCCCTCTCTCCCTCTCTGTTTCTCTCTTCCTCTCTCTCTCTCTCTCTCTGTATATATCTCTCGCACAGCCTTTTAGTCTCTCCCTTCCCCACTCTTTCTCTTTCTCTCTCTCTCTGTATGACTATCTCTTCCCTAATTGAAAATTAAAAATTGCATAATGGATTACTTTCTACTTGACATTTTCACTTTGTTGATACTTTTACCCTCAGGAGTTTACTGGAGTCCACTGTCAAACAAGACTCAGACCCTGCGGCACTGTCCCTTGCCAGAATGAAGGCACTTGTGTGGAATCAGGCCTGGAGCTCAACGACTACACCTGCATCTGCCCTTCTGGCGTCACTGGCATCAACTGTGAGATTGACTACAACGAGTGTGATTCCTCACCCTGCACCAATGGAGGGACTTGCCTGAACGAGTACGGCCAGTATCGCTGCGACTGCCCGGCAATGTGGAACGGTCGCAACTGCCAGTTGTTTGACCAAACGTTTGCAGGGGGTATTGGAATGGACCCAGAGATCCCGACTTTACCTCCAGAAACAACTCAAGCGGTTGTACCAACTACCACAGTGCCACCTAGGTGCTCTCAAGAATGTCTTCAGCAGCAAGGGAACTATATCTGTGATGTAAGTATTGCATTTCCCCCAAGACCTCTCAATAGATCTTCAATTGACAGTAGACATTATAAGTACTTGTTAAAGAATCTGCAGAGAAAACTATGTGCTTGGATAATTAATTTGACCCTAATCTGTTGTTTAGTGCAATGTTCGTCCATTTCTTTGAATGCAGTGTTTGTCCATTCCTGTATCGTTTTTGATGATATACTTGAAATGTCTTGAACTCTTTGAAATCTCTCAGGATCACTGTAACACTCATATATGCGGGTGGGATGGCAAAGACTGCTCTTTGAACTTGGATCCATGGGAGAACTGCACCGCTGTCGACACCCTGTGCTGGAACCACTTTGGTGATGGCAAGTGTGACATAGAGTGTAACACACAAGGATGTTTATTTGATGGCTTTGACTGCACAGATACTATGCCAGAAGAATGCATGTAAGTATACATGACCTGACAGAAGCCAAATTCCTCAAAAAAGATATTCACTGTGTTCAAATTGTTCAAGTCAATATTTTGAGAATCCTTGCTGTTGAAAATTACCGTCTAAAATCAGAGGGTTAGATTGAATGCTGATAATTGCTCTAATGATGTAAATTGCTCTAGTGACAGACTACAGATGTGGTAGAAACAAAAACTTTGGTGGTAGACAAGTGGTATACAATTTTTGTTATGAAATTAAGACATGTATGTTTCTGCCATCTTTATTTAAAATTGCGAGACCTATGTCTCGATATTGAAGATCTTTTTTCTTCTAGTAGTGAAACTATATGTGTTTCTGTAGCATTTGCCAAAAGAAGATATGTGAATCTAATTGATATTCCTGTGAACTCTATCCAACAGGGACAATGCATTTTGTTTGGAGCACTACGGGAACGGGTTCTGTGATGAGCAGTGCAACAACATTGGTTGCCTTTACGATGGACTGGACTGCGAGGAAAGCCCAGAGTACGCCCATGGTGTGCTCATCGTATACGTCATGATCCCCTATGAGGAGATGCTCACTTTGAACCGGTCCCAGGTATTCCTCCAGGACATGAGCATTGTTCTCAACACTGTTATCCTCTTTGCTCCGACGGCTCAGAACAAGAACAAGATCGAGCCGTGGGAGAGCGATCCCAGAGCTGTCCATGCACCTGTCAAAAGGGATGTTCTCGTGGTGAACGGAGACGGAAGACTCACTGTTGAGAAAAGGGATATCACTTCCGAAACAGATGATGGGTGAGTTCTTTGTTACCAGAAGACATCACCGAAATCCATCTTATGACAAATGCTGTCTTTATCTCGCTCTGCTTCTATAAGGTGCCCCAAGAAATTTATTTTAGATGCCAACATATTTATGTACATGTAGCACTTTATTGATCTGTTTCAGCAATTTTTGCTTAAGTATTGTTCCAACGTTGAGCATGCATTCTGTATTGTGTATGTTCTCTACCCATGAAGTACCAAATAATATGATCATCAAAAATAGTTCTAGACTGAAAAGCATTTTTAGGATATTGATACATTTTTTTCTCTCTTTCAAATTCCAGATTCATTGTTCTGTGCCTTTTATACCATTCCTCGTTCCTACTGCTTCCCAGTAATGTCTGTTGAAGACATCTCCATGTTGTACTAGTAGTAGTGATGAAGTAATGTGACATTCACCATCCTCTCTCCAATCTCTCCTGTATCAAGGTCTGAATGTTTCCTGCTGCTTGAGAATTCCAAATGTCACATTGATCGGCCTGGTAACTGTTTTGAGAGAGCCTCGGATGCTGCAGCATACCTGGCAGCGTTGGTAGCAAACCATCTCCTCCCGATAAGTCTACCAATTGCAGGAGTTGGAAGTGAAGGTAAGATTCTCTGCCAGTTTTTGCTTTCTTTAAAAAAAAACTTTGGCCAGTAATCTGCTGCTAAGATTCAAACCCATCCCTGGGTCGAAATTTGCGTTTTATCAAAGGAAGTCAGAGGGAGGTCTAAGTTTTCCTATTGTTGAATATGACTTTAGGCTTAGCATATGGTTTCCATGAATTATTACATTACCAACCTTTGTCTTCTTATCAGCAACTGATATAATGTAGTTCTACAAACAGTTCTAAATTCTTTCAAGGGCGTCGGAATGTTGCAAGAACGTTTTGTTGGTCCTTTTGTGTATTTAGATACAGGTAGTGAGGGAATACGATACACTCCATGTCTTTTCTTCCACTAGTACAGGACTCTCGAGCACAATTTCTTTTCATAATTCATAGAATATATTGCAACTGTGCACAAAGTGTGCTTCCTTCAGGTTAGTAAATGACGCAAGGGACTTTTTCACGAACTAAGAAAGGGTTGATTAAGGCAAGTTAATGGCTTGAATACTGTCATTCGAAAAGTACATTTTTTTATTCACCCTTGGCATTATATTATGACATTGTGTGTTTGGTACAGATCCACCTGTGAAAAGTCCAAACTTGAATGTACTGATAGCTATCGGCATTATAGGAGCTTTTGTGATTGCCGCTCTGTGTGTGATTGGACGGAAGCGCTTGCGGACCAATGGAACATGGTTCCCAAGCAACTTTGTCCGCACCTCTTCAACGAAATCAGAAACACCAAAGATAGCAAGGTATGGAGAATTTTATTGAAACTGTTTTTTGTTCCAGATGAATGTTGTTGTTGTTGTTTGTTTCTTGTTTCTTTCTTTCTTCTGTTGATGTAGTAGATATATTGTTATTTCATCAGCATTTTTGTCCACGTGCCTTTATTTGTCACGTAATGAAAGGCCTATAAATGCATACAACTTAATGCTTATTGTGAAAGAAAAGATACTTAGTGATAACGGAAAACATGTCGAGTCCTTTTGATCATCAGTTGTGTTCTCTGTACATCATGACTTTACATTAATAAAACCTGATAACAATACCAGAATTTAAAAGAGAACTGTCTTTTGTCCCCAAACTGTTGATGTTATAGGGATTCATTGAGTGATGTGCCTTTTATTTCCTCATATACATGTCAGATATCATTGCTGTATGTTTTCTTGATTTCTTGATTCCTCTCATCAGGGAACGTCCACAAGGTAACGAGTCTCCTCCTTCCACCATCTGCTCCTCCATCGATGCTGGTGAAGATGCCTTAGAATACAGGCTTCCCAAAAGACAGAGGGTAAGTATCCCTTTCTTTCATTTCATTGGTACCTCTTCAAACAACAAACTAGTGCAGGTTGCATCGAGTACTAATAATGCAATCTTATCGTGAATGAAAAAAAATTGCCAGAAGTTATGCGAAATAGTATCAGATATAAGTGCAATGAAAAATACATTATGATATTACAGAAGTAATAAGCAATGACCAGGAAGGACTTACAGAAATCCATGTACCTCGTATCACTGCAATTCGATAATGCATTTTGTTGCATTTTGAGCAATTTGTGTGGGAGCTAGTGTTGTCATGATCAAAGTACGTTGGGTTAATGCTTAACACTATTTTTGTTGTTGTTGATTCGATTTGATTTATTCATTTCTCTTCATGATCTTTTTTCTCTTCAAACATATTTTACAAACTGATTACAACATAACAAGTATTGATACATTATCAAGTAAAGTAATTACATTGTATAGTTTACGTAATTGAATTATTTTTGAAATATTTTGGATTCTAATTTCTATCCTCCCCTATTTAGATCTCCCAGCAAAGCCCCACCAATACCATGTATGGCCAAGGCCACACCACCTTGGAAATGGATTCTCCTTGGACCACTCAGACCAGCAATGGACTGCCACACCCCTCCATGGCCCTCACACCACCCCGAGACCAGGAACCCTCACTCATCACCAACAAGGGCCCCGACGGCCTCACCCCACTCATGCTGGCTGTCATGAGGTCAACGGCCATGAGCGGTGACCAGGAGGAAGAGGCCAACGCCCACTTCATTGAGGACCTCATCACCAGGGGGGCGGACATCAACGACCGCACAGAGACCAGGGGCGAGACTGCGCTTCATCTGGCTGCGAGGTATAACCTACCGGTGGCAGCGAGGAAACTCCTGGAGTATTCTGTGAACACCAATGCAGAGGACAATATGGGAGAGACACCACTACACGCTGCTGTGAGAGCTGATGCCATCGAAGTCTTTAGGGTGAGTACCATAAGTATATATATATAACTCTTATTCCAGCGTTTAGGGGAATCCTTTTATCTCAGCCTATTGTTATCATTCGCCTTAACGCATGGTCGCTTTCGCCGTAACGTCGAATTTCTATTGTGACGAAATAAACCGCATTGATAGGATTCCCCCTAACGTAGGAAATAATCACTGTATATATATATATATATATACAGTGATTTTAACAGTGATTTTAATAAAATTAATTTATTGTGAACTTTTTTTATATATATATATATATGTATATGTATATATATATACATATATGTATATGTATATATATATATATACATATATGTATATGTATATATATATACATATATGTATATGTATATATATATACATATATGTATATGTATATATATATACATATATGTATATGTATATATATATATACATATATGTATATGTATATATATATACATATATGTATATATATATATATATATATATATATATATGCAGACTTATTCTTTGTAAAAAATTAAATAATTATATAATTATATATATATATAATTATATATATATATATATATATATATATATATATATATATATATATATATATATATATATATATATATATATATATATATATATATATATATATATATATGCAGACTTATTCTTTGTAAAAAATTAAATGTCAGTTACCACATTTTATGTACTGCAATGTGCCAGTAAACCTTATCAAGGCATATCTGCATTAGTGTGTAAAAACTCATAAATATAAATATGCTCACAGAGGCGTAAAGGTAAATAAATATAGCTTCTCTAGTAAGTTGCACAGGTCATGCAATGTACTGTGGATAAGAGCCCAATTCTTGTATGATGGCCATGTAAAAAGGGTTAGTTTATTTCCATGAGAAATTTGTCACGATTTGGATTCATCAATTCATTATGGTTCATTTAAATCACTTCTATTGCAATTCAAGGGACCAAATCGTTAACAGTTTACAGTATCAGTAATCAAATATTTCATAGTTTAAAATATACTTTATTAGACGAATAACAGTATTGTAGAGAACGAAAATTTTTACTTTGATACTTTGAGTGGCAGTTCCTGAATATCTTATCCGTGATTAAATCCATCCCATGTTTTCTCCCTCATGGTCAGCTTCTGATTCAGAACCGGTCTACACAAATCGATGGTAAGACGAAGGCCGGATTCACCCCTATGATCATTGCGGTCAGACTCACGGTGGAGAACATGGTAGAAGAGCTTGATCTCGCAGGGGCCGACATCTCAGCCACTGATAATGATGGTGAGATAGCAATATGAAATGTCCTCTTTGCTTTAGTCTAATTCTTTTGTGATCATTGACCTTCATCATACAATGTTGATGTTTATTTTACATGTATTTTCTTGTTGCGATTCTAATATTTAACATACTTTTCAGTCGTTGCCTCCAAAATCGAAAGTTGACTTGATTTTTGCCATCAAAATTGTCTAAATATATTGGTGTCTTTTTGTGCACATAAAGTTTGATCTTCTAATGCTTCTAATTTTTCCCAATACACAGGCCGATCTGCACTCATGTGGGCCGCAGCACTGAACCACATACCAGCCCTCGAGTTTCTTCTCAAGAAAGGTTCCAACAAGGATCTGCAAGACAATCAGGTATGATATCAGATTTCTTCAAAACAATGTTAGCATTACTTGGACTTATCATGCCAACAGGAATAGGTATAATTAGAATGCTAGCAAAAAGAGGGGGGGGGGGGGGAGGAGGTGGCTTTGTACATTGTCTAGATAATTATAAGTTAGATTGAATACATTAAGTCTATCCATGCTGTAGCGTGTCATAAGAAACTTGTAGTTCATGTCCTACTGGACATATGTGCTGTAATGGAATTGATCTATGATGACTGATTATGTTGTCTTTCATTTGTTTCATCCAGGAACAAACACCCTTGTTCCTCGCTGCCAAGGAAGGCCACCTGGAGGCAGTGAAAATGCTCCTGGATCATGGTGCAAACAGGGAGATCACGGATCATCTGGATATGTCTCCGAGAGAGATCGCCAACAGGATGTGTCTCCACAATGTTGTTCGTCTCCTGGATACCTACAGCATGATGAGTCCTGCTCTGACCCCCAACAGCCACGTGACGAGTCCCGTGGATATCAACGGAGAGTTAGTTGCTAATGGCTACACCAACGGAGCCAAGCCAAAGAAGAAGCGAGGCACAAATAAGAACGGGGATGTGAGGGAACGCGGGAAGGAGAAGCGTAAAGGGAAGAAGCGGCCGAGTTCGGATGAGTCTCTGCCGCCACCAGTACCATCGCCACCAGAATCGGTGGAATCGCCTCTGAGCTATAACAGGACTCCGCCTCCAGGGACCATTTACTCGTTGCCCGTGACGACACAAAATATGATGATTCCGCAGGATCACTATCAGTTGAAGGAAGTCGGAAGGCAAGCGCAGGGACCGCATGTTGTAGACATGCACCCAAATACGATCATGAATGGGAGATTGTATAGCCCTGGGAATAATCCAAGCCCAGCTAAGGGGTCTATGGGAGGAGAGGAGATATCTATGGACATTCCACGAGGTTCCGATTTGGTCTCGCCTACCATCTGGCCTCAAGGTCGTACAGCACTGCGCAACGGCATGACAATGCACGTGCCTGATTCACAGGTCATGGTCCAAGTCAACACCTCTCAGCCTAGGCCCATGATCAGGCAGGCACCTAGCACACAGTCCCTGCAGACCATGAGCCCAGAGGCCCGTGACTCTAGCCCCAAACCTTGCACCATGGTTCCGAGTCCCGCCCTGTCTAACCACTACATAGCTTCCAGCCCCAATCTTCCTGTCACAACCAGCCAGCAAGCAACTCAGTATGCCATAGCCAACAACCCCATGTATGCGTGCAGTCCTCATCGGGGCAAAGTACCTCAACAGATTCATAGTATGTATCAGCACCAAAACGGGATGAATCCCAATGCTTGTATCAGTGAACTGCCAAATGGCCATCCCAACTCGCCTGAGAATTGCATGCAGGAGTACCTACTTAGAGAACCTGAACTCTTAAACCCTGGCAAACAGAACATGTATTTGGTGAATGGCAAGTTGCCGAGTGGCCAGCACAGAGACATGATGACAACAAAGTTCTCAAATCCACACAGCCACAATGGGAGCGCGATGGACTCTTCAAGTACGTACAACATGGCAGCTCGTATGCCGGATCACTCCTTCCCGACACCCTCGCCAGAATCCCCAGGCAAGTGGTCGAATCCGTCTCCGATCTCTGCATCGGATTGGTCCGGGTCAGAGGCCATCTCCAGCCCTCCTGTCCCTGCCAACCAACAGCAGATGAACAGTCAAGAGTTACTAAATGGACATGGGCACACCAGTGGGATAATGAATGGACATGAAATGCCAGTCGGTATCTCGTTACAAGGAACTTGTACCGAAGTAGCGTACATCTAGAGGAATCATGCTTATTGCCAAGGGAAGAACTCTTATTGGAGAGAAATACTAGAGGAAGAGCAGTTATGAAATATAATCTGATTGTATTGTTTTCAGCGATGACAAGTCAAGAAATTTTGTAAAATCTTCAGATTGATGATCGTCGTCTTACGTGTCTGGAGACTGGAGTACAGTACTTTGTTATTAAAATTTGCTTCTGTCGTGCTTGGATAAAGCTGTAAAGAGATTTAAAGACATTAAGAATAATGTCATTATCTTGTCACCAAAATTTCTCCTGATCCTTTTTCCTAAATACACATTCCACTGTTCAATTGACCATTGTGAAAACCAATGCAACATTCCTAATGTTCTACAATGGATAATCCTTCTTCGGACCAAATTCACTTTTTTTTTGGTTCCATTCACAAAAGCTGTGAGATAAACTTATACCAAATATATATGACATTCCATATGGAATGCAATTTTTTTTTCCAGTCACATTTGTCCACCACTTTTTTCAGACCAAACATTGTTGTTTTTGTTTCAGTTTTTCCTTGTCGTAAAATGGAACACTGTTGTTATGACTATGCATATCCGTTTGACATGAAAAGCTTTTCAGTTCTTGTTGGAAGAGGTTGGAAGTTGAAGATATTCTTTTTGCAAACACAAGTATCAAATGCAGGAGATACAGAACGGAGAGCTGCCACTTCAATCCAAATGGTATTATTTATGCACACAAAGATGTTAGGAATACTTCTGACTTTACGTAAAACGACTATGAGTATATTGTACTATTTACAATGAGGCTGTGTACCGTAAATAAGTGAAATGTACTAGTGATGTTGACAAAGTACTTAAAATTTATCATGCACTCTGTACTTATATCGTTCTATGCGTAACTACCCAAATATCATTTTATTGTTGATTGTACATGTATAATGTTGTGTAAGTTAATGTATATTATCCAACTGCCATTAAAATGCTATGTCATTGCTTTTTTCTATAGGGGAAAGACTCATTATTTTGTTATTATATATAGAAGATATTTTTAAAGTATCATGTATTGTAAATTAGGGCAATTATGTACATTGAATGTTACTGTTATGAATACTAACAGGCTGGAATGGAGTAAATGTTCTCTGCCTTTGTCAAATTTTCGTTGTAACCTTGAAACTTTTATGTGTAAATTATCAAAATTGTGCCTTGTTCTGAATAGGATGGGGGCTGCAGTAGCTGCAAAAAATAAGCAATATTATCGGAGGTAATTGGAAAAAAAGATGTTATTGGAAAATGGGGTAAATATTGTACAGTCAGAATGCATTTCATACTTTTTAAACTTTTTCCTATTTCTGTTGTAAGTCATAGAAGAGTGGGTTTTAACAGAACAGTCATATTGAGTTCTGAAATATGAGCTGCATGTATCTGCATACCTGGTCATTTTGGTTGAATTTCTATCCTGTCAACACATTAAGATTGCATTTAAATCCAGTTTCAAAGGTTGATTCCTGTATTTTCTATCTTCATTATGTAACATTTGGTCAGTTTTGTGTCCTTTTTAAAGTGCCTATATATGTGTAAATAACTGCAATTGTACTTAAATGCATTTTTTTTAAAGATGACAACTCTGATAAATAATAAGTTATGTTTATGTTCTTAGACGGTGAAATGGAGGGAATGTATACAACAACCATCGATGGGAATTTTGAGTATTTTCCTTTTTGTTAAAGTGACAGCCCTGTTTTTGTATTCAAGAAAGAGCTCCCCTTTTATGAAGTATGATTTTTTTTTTTAATAAGTGGCAAAGGCTTTTTTGGAATGATTTTAGAATGGTACTTTTGTATATTTGTATATGTAAATTATGTTATATTATATATAGTATCTCATATGTTTTGTATCTGTACATGGCGTAGTTGATGGAGAATACCAATGTAAACTACTGTAGAACATAAAAATGTTGAAACTTATTTATCCAAAAATGGGTGTCTTTAGAAGGCATGAAATCTTCACAAATTAAGAAGGAACAGGGTAGATTAATACAAACAGCTTTTTTCATCCATTTGCGTTCTCTAAATTTCGAAAATATCTTATATGTTTCTTTTATATCTTTATAAAAGTTTCCCAATTCATAAACATAAATTTATATGTACACCAAAGTTTTTACTAGAGAAATAAAGTTGTTTGAAATTTATGTCAAATTAGAAAAATATATCTCTGTTGAAATATGGATGTGCATTAAAAATGTGCATTACTATTTTGATTACGGACATGATTTTCTTTTATATTGTTCTGGAACCGATGAAAGGAAGTATTTTTCGAATAAATTTCTAACCAAGATTTTTAAAGAAATAGTCAAAATGATATTAGATTTGGCAGAGATGAGAGCAAGATCAAATCTTCTATGAACATGTTGCAAGAAGGTATTTTTACCGTCTTGCGTGTAGAAAATATATCATTTTTTGATTACGTAAGTTTGACTTTTTTTACTTGCAAATGAAGAATCTTTCAAATGTTGTGCCTTCACTGCCTGTGTACCTTGTTGAATTTGTGTTATTGTATTTTGTATTGTATTAGAAATGCCCCTGAAAAGACCTCTAGTGTATTTAGTATTTCTAAATTTTGATGTTAAGCTTGAGGATTCTTGATGTGTTTCTAATGTTAACCCTTTCTTGCGGTAGTCTACCTTTTGTTTATCGGTTTTCCCATGTCACTTTATAGATACCCCTTTGAAATTTTTTTTTTTTTTTAAATCAAAATCCTACTGATAGTTCTTGTGAAAGCTGTTTCATGCAGAATTAAAACACTTAAATATTTTCAGCTTTCAAGTATTGGTTTATATCACTTCAAACAGCACCAATTTTTGACAGCTGCATGTTTGTAACAGCGTGAATACTTTCTAGCACAGTTATCCTGCATTTGAGGAAAAATCATTTCACATGTTTCTTTTAAAACATGCAGGAATGTACTATATCTCATTTCCACGGTAACACGATATTTGGTGTAACTTTGCCAAACTTAATGAAACATCTCACATTTTTAATACATTCAATCATCCTTTGTAAAATCTTCCAAAATGTGTTGTTCATGCTGATTGCATTGTGAATTAAATACTTTTTGACATTCACGTCATTCAGGAGTTCTGATGGTATTAATTGTTCCTCTTTGTATTTGCCAAAACAAATGTTCCCCTTTTTACATCCTTTTTACTCTGACGCTTGATTCATAGTTGAAAGTTTTGTGTGTACTGTTAGACACCTTGTTGAAATGTCATCTCTCAATTATTACACATCATGCTGTAGTAGAATTGTAATGCCATATTGTGTTTCAAAGTACGTGGGGGTGTTTCAGTGAACAATTAGAACTAAGTTTGATTTTGACGGCTGTAGATTTGATTTTGGCTTCATCTAAATAATCCAAGTAGTTCTAAGACTTTGTGAAACACCCCCATTGTTATGCCATGCAGTGTTAGTTGGTCAAAAGGCCACAATGCTATAAATGCTTCGAGATCATGTACTGTACCCTTCAGTTTGGGAAATCTGTTTGTTAAATGTTCAGTTTCCACTCCATCATTCGTTCAATTTCTTTGAGTTGTTTATTCACTCTTGAGGGCTACATTTATATCAGGTCTCTTGGGACAAAATGCTGGTTGATGCTTGATACTCATGATTATAACATGCCATGCTAGATGGTATCTCATTATTGTTATTATTATTATCATAGACCAATCATTTTGTTATACAATCATTCTATCCTGTTAACCTGTAATTTTTGTGAAGGGTTGTCAATAAAGTATCTGGATATTCAGATGATTTTAGATGAAAGCATATTTAGTTGTTGGGTCCCATTTTTTTCTTTTGTGTACAGGTATTTGAGAAGGGCTTAGGGGTTGTTAAGATGAGAGTGCTTGAGAATAATAAAGTATAACAGAGAGAGAGAGAGAGAGAGAGAGTAAAGTAGGAGGGAGAGAGAAAGGGAGGAGAGAGAGAGAGATAATGATGCTGATGATGGGGTGTGTATCTGGATATGAAAACGAGGCAGAGTCTTGGAGTTGGTCAGAGGGAGAAGCAAGAGAGAGAGAGAGAGTGGACGGAGAACATGTAATGATTGTGGGTAAAGGGGGGGGGGGGATATCTTTCAAAAGAGAAAAAAATGAAGTCGAGAAAGTATATAAAATAAAAGAGACAGGGAGATACAGGGCCTGTGTGGAGAAGGAGAAAGATAAAGAGGGAGAGGGATTAAACTTAAAAACTTACCCTTACTGTAGAATAAACGATAATTAAAGCTTTATAAAAAGAAATTATAGTTGATAAGAGAGGAACATGAGGAAATGCAGTTTCCCATTCGTTTTGTACACAAAACACAGAAATTCTCTGTTTTCGGGCTGACATGAGGTCACAAAAGGTCACGTGACTCGGTAAAAGTATGTCCGATTTTGATCGGGTGTCAAAAGAAATAAAGTCAGCGAAATCCGGGGAAGGGGGGGGGGGGGGAGAGAACATGTCTCATTGAGGCCTGTACGGCATCCGCGTACGTGAAAACGAGTGAAAGAGTTGTTTTTTCACCACCAGATGGGTAACACGGGGATCTCGTTTCAGGGTATCAAAAACAGGAAAATTTCTGAAAAAAGGGAATCAAATTCACTAGTGGGATGATGAGAAAAGATCGTCGAAAAGGGTAGGAAATTTGACAGTACCATCGGCATCTGAAAATCTTCCCGTGGATATTTTTCATGAATCCAAAGAGGTTCTTTTCTGTTCATTAAAAACATCATTCTGTAATGTGTTCCAAATTAAATATTTGTCTTTAACTCTTCCTTTTGGGCCAAAAAATTCCAAGAAGAACCAACCCTCGAATAGGGTGTAGTCGGTGTACAATACTGTGCAAGATCTAAAAAAAAAAATCTCTGTTTTAAAGGGATACTTTGGTAGGCCTGCATGGGCGATTTCCGATAAGAGAGGAAAATATACTCGGAGCTTCGTGTCACTTCGATACAAGGACTTCCATCGCACGTGCTAAAACATGTGATTCATATTGGACCACCTCTGAGATAAGACTGGCTTGTGTTTTAAATTTCGCGCGGTGGGAAAGTAATCAAACATATGGAAAAGTAATTACAGAGCCAGCTCTCTGGTAGAGCCTGGGATTATTTACGTAATCGTGGCGACAACGAGTCGCGGCAGGGCAGTGCAGAAGCGATGGCTAGACTAATCAACCAGAAGTTAACCGTGTTTTGTATTTGGAAATATTTCAGCATTACACTAAACTTGTTTGGGGGAACGAGGTTACAACCAGTTACAAGACTAAGAGCCCGGGACTGGTTAAACCCGAAGTATTCGCCGAGCTCCAGTTCGGTCAACTTCGTGCCGTCCGATCATTTATGACCTTAGTCCGACGGCCTCGCACAACGGGCGTGCTATGTGTACAAGTAAACGAGCCTTTTGCAAATTCAGCACGATTTCATTTCCCCATGAGTTCTCATTAGACTGCCCCTTTAAGGATCTAAAAATCAGGAATTTTTCGCGGGTTTCCCTGAATAGGGTATTAAAAACCTCTAAAATTAAATCCTCGTTTAGGGTGCTTTTCAAAAAGTCGTGGACGCGGATTCCGTACAGGCCTCAATGAGATATACCACCCGGGGGCGAAATTTGTCTCTGATTGGGGGGGGGGGGGGGGCTCCGAGCCCCCCCCCCCAGTACAGTGGTCAAAGAATAGTGTAGGCCTAGACTACAATGAAGAAACGAATTGTGATTAAGTTTATTAAGTTTATTGAAGAAAAAGATATATGACTAACAGAAATGACCTAGAAAACACCGGTGACTGCGCCTGTGCCAGAGCCCAGAACAATTAAGGGACCACTGGAGGTCGCACCCACTGATCTCGACGGAAAATCACTGGTCACACCCCAAGTATGTCATGTAATGGGGCCAAATATTAATAGAATGTCTTTTCATGGCAAATATACAAGGAAAACCACATGCTTATAATCATCATCACCCGCTAGACATGTACATTCATTTTAAAACAATACTATTTAAAACAATGGCTTTGCGGAGGTCTCATGACGGAAAAGCCATCCTACGACAAAGCCTGATGTTGCTGTAGAAAAAAGAACTTTGTGGTTACCACTCCTGTTTTGAATGTTGTACAGGTATATTGTTCTTTGAAGTATTTAAAAGGGCTAGTAAAAAATGGATCACTAAAGCAGAAAATGTTGGCCTATTGTGTGTATGTATGGAGAAGAAGAAAGGGGGGGGGGGGGGAGGAGGTGAAAAGAATAGTGTACTCTACAAAGAATTAATGATATTCAGCTTGTAACATCTGCAGTGTATTTTGCTGTTGTTGTTGTTGTTGTCATGAAGAAATCTTACTGAAATTCCACCTTTTTGCCATGCTTTGATTTTTTTGTTCCTCTGACCCTAATTTTTATTGCCCTTTGTGGCCGATAAGAAATAAAAGGCCTATAAAACTAAGATGTAGGATGTAGGCTTTACCTTACCCTGGGCTCTAGTATATAATTGCTGTTATATATTACGTTATCCGAGGACAGAGTACAGAAAAGTTTTATTTTACCGTTACAGTGCAGCCGCTAGGTATTTCTATTAAAAATCTCACTGTTCAAAAAGTTATGCGTTGTAGCATTCTGGTATAAGTTTCAAGTTTCTAATTTTTCTAGTGGCTATTAGAAAAAAAAAAAAAATACGTCGCTCATAGTACGTTTTGACTGCTCTTATAGTGCAGGGCTTCCGGGCACGGCTAAAGGTTTCTAGTGAGCGATCATAATTTTCAGTCTTATAAAAAAAAATAGAATCTACAAACTTTCTATGAGAATGCTACAAAGCATAGGGCTAATGTATAACTTTTCAGTAATATTTTTTTAGATAAATGGCTGGATTCTATTCATTCTGAATATTTGCCGGTGTCTGTACACTCCAGAAAAAAAGAACACAATGGACACCTCTACCTGGTTTGATTAGGATCAAGTTTGAGTCTGTGCACACAGACTAATAGTCGTAACCGAGTCACATGATAGAATAGTTCGAGTCACCTGACTTTCTCACATGCATGCAGTATAGAGTGAACTGCAGATCGACCGTACCGTATCGGCTAGATAACATTTACACATTCACTCTATCTCTGATCGTCGATGAATTGTTGCTGTGTAGTTTGCTGTCAGAAGGGTAGTTGAATTCAAGCTTCCAGAATGGAATTCATGAAAAATTTACTGATCACTTCTATGATTTGCTTATCGATTTCTTCATGGTTATGTTCAGCAAAACCATTTCCACGATATCCATACAAAGAGAAATATTTCGACCAATTCATCGACCACTTCAACTCGGAAAGTTATGGAAAGCAGACATACAAACAAAGATATTTCTACACAGGTAAGATTGTACATAATAGAATTTTAGAAAGTAAACTCATTACCGTTTACTTCTAGAAAAAAATACAGTGTAGATGAGTGACCTTGTTGCATGTGCATCATGTACAATATTCAAAAGATAATTATTTAGACCTATTGCGTTTATAATTTTCACTTGTTGTGAGAGAGAAACATGTCATGAGAAATGTTTAACGTTAAACATGTGTAAGACTCGGATTCTAACACAATTCCAGCACACTCTTAAACAGAGCAGAGACAGCACAGCAGAGGTGTTGTTCAGATCGAAGTCTACTGGCTAACTCCCTGTAACCAGGTTTTAATGTGTAATTGCATACCATACAAATTCCATGCAAATTATAACAAGGAACAAATATTCATGTAGTCATATCAACATCACAAAGTGTTCTTGAATATTCAAACACCTAAACAATAGATAAATGTTAACTATTCATAGTATATGTTAATTATTCTTTAAGCTTGACTGCATCTGGTGAATATTCATAAAGTACAAACCAATCTGAATCAAGGGAAAAGGAGGGAAAATTCAAACCAATCAGGAAGAGAGGATCCAAGATGATAGATGATGGTGAAGTGGTTAAATACAAAGGAACCTGAGTGGGAACTGTGTGTAACTGATAATGTGTACAAGTGTATGAGAACTGTGAGTGAAGGATGACAGAATAGTATGAAAGGGGTGAATCAAGGATATGTAAAGAGGGGGAGCAAAGAAGTTCAAAATAAATCCCTACAAACTAGTCTTCCTCTCACAAATAAAATGTCCTCATTTTATAAGGCATTTTCTGTTCTTAGATTACCTATAACACAACTTATATTGCATTGCAACATGTATTGAAACGACATCTTATTTTCTTTTCTTTTTTTTTTTTTTTTTTTTTTTGCAAACAGAAAATTACTATTGATATATCCTTTTCTCTTACAAAAAAATTGTTACTACCTGTAAGCATATATCTATATACATTAAATTTCACAAAATAAATGAATTTCACTTCGTATATGAATCAATTATGACTTTACATTATTCAAATGTATCAAGCATCTAAGTTGAAATATCCGTCAATACACATGAATATCTGAGTTTGTTTTTTTTGTTTTTTTTCTCACGTTTTAACTTTATCTCTGGGAAGCATCATTTCCATGTTTCAATGTTAAAAAAAAATCAAACATCTATTTATGCTAAACACAATAAATTACCAGATGTTCTAGCAATCCTAACAAAAATACATTATTTTTTTTTTTTTCTTTTATAATATATAACAAAATAAATATCGTTGATCCGAACAAACTTGTATAGGCCTTGCAATACTGTTACCTTTGTTCTATCATAATAAAGTCCATATCTTTTATGTAAATACTTTTTTTTTTTTTTTTTTTTTTAAATGTAGGCTTAATCATCCAAAAGTCAATCGATCAAAATGCATCATTCTTGTACTTTTGAGAAATGTATACATGTAATTCTATCACTTGAACGACTTGATAATAGTTTCCAAAAGTTACATACATGAACATACATCATAAATCAAATAACCCTACATGTATAAACCATGCATAAATTGTATTTACTATCATAATATCATATCAAAATATATTGTGTCGCCATTGCACAAAACAAACCTGACTTTTACGTGTAGCTGTCTAGCTTTTAACTTTGTTTGCTTTTGATAAATTACAATATAAGATATTTTCATGTGAGATTGAGCTACATGTACATGGAGTATACATGCATTGTTATTTGTAAAGAAAAAGAAATGGTTCAAACATCTTGCATGTAATTATACTTCAATAACATTATATCGGCATACTTCATTAATATCACACTTGCATATATACATGTAACTTCAATAATATTCCATAATACTATACTTTTGAATGCGGCATACATAAGTGATCATACATTCAAAGATATAAATCTTTCCTTTTCTTCTTAAAGTTGTATAACTAGTACTATGTATAACTGACCTCAAACAAAATACTTGTCAACAAACTTTTCTTAACCATTTTTTTTTTTTCTCATCAATAATTACCAAGTGAAAATATTTCTCTTTTGGCAATCAGTAACTTTCCACTGTCTAGGTCAATATACATTTATGCAAAATAAGTTCTGATTTGGAGGAAATCCATATCTTTTGTTCAATCCTTTCAAATGATGTGTATTACAGTATTGATAAAATAAACAAAATTTCCAGTTTTGCCTTCTCATCACGACAAACAAACTAAGGGATTTACATGTACCTTGGAATATCTTGTACATGAACAAATATACCAAAAAAATTATTTTAGGCTTGCTACACGACTTTTCAACAATTAACAGTCCATGAGCTGTAAAGTATTTGACTCATTATACATGTACACATTGCCAAGTTAGTTCAAAGTTCTGTATTTTAACAAAATTTGCGTGAAATGTCCATTTCAGCATTAAAAAAATATCACTCGAAATTCCTGTGAAGTTGCATAAAACAGTTCACATTAAAGTTCATTAATAATTTAGTTTGAACGTCTCTGTCATTCATAATAACAGTCCAATCAAAATTTGCCATTTTCCATAAAGTTGAAGCGTCCATGCACTTTTGTGTTAATGTTCTTTTCCTGAAGAAAATGTCCATTTCGAATTAATGAAAAGTCCAAATCGGTTCAATATCAGTAAAAAAAATTCACATTTGATAATCACCATACTTTTGCGGTTTGTGGATACGTCTACCAGAGCGAGTTTGGGGTAACTGTGTGGTGAAGATGTCCTTTTGTGTACGGGTTGTATGTTGGCTTGCTGGTTCACCAGTTGATTGTTGAGCAGGTAAAGGTTGTGGAGTGGGGCACTGCTGGTCATTGACCTCAGGGTCGATGTCTGGATCTTCTCTAGAGGGCCCTGGTCTCTGGAATTGGAGAGGAGAGTGAACCTGTTGTTCTCGAGGGTTAGCCTGGATTGGTCCCACATGTTGAAGGGGTTGGTTAGGAGTCGGTTGGCCTATAGTATGTTGTTGTATGGAGTGAGTTGATGACTGTCCAGTAGTAGACTCCTCTGACCATGATGGTTGGTCAGAATTGTCTAACCTCCGGCGTTGAGTGGATTGGTCTGGGCATTGAGAGGATGAGTCTGACCTTGACTGGTGGTCAGTCTCATTTCTCCTAGGGTGGATTGGTTGTTGACCTTCTGGAACGTGGGGGTCCTCTGGTTGCTGGAACTGATCAGCTGGTGTTTGAGTGTTAGCTGACCATGGCACCTCTATTGAAAAATGAGATGCAAAATGAGATGGAGGAGGGATTTCAGGCCTTGCCTGATTACTTGAAGAAGGATGTGAGAAAGGAGGGATGATTTCAGACTTTTTCTGACCATCTGAGGGAGGACGTGAGGTTGAAGGTCCTTTCCCATGTAGATAATCTCTGGATCTGAAGAGTTTGAGTCTGTTGTGATGAACTAGTTTCTTTACATTTTCATCATGGATGTCAGCTATCCTGTAGTTCAGATCATCAGGTGAAGATGAAATGACAATGAAAGGTCCCTTCCAGTTGGGCTCTAGTTTGTGCCTTGCGTTGACAGGATCATGCAACCAAACAAGATCTCCTGGTGTATACACTGTAGCTGATGGTCCTAGTTGAGGCATCATAGTCCTTTTTCTGTCTAAGCTGAGCTTGTTCTGCCTTCTGCTGGGCATGTTGGAAAGCCTTTCTCAGCCGGGAACATACATCAGTAACATACTCCTGAGGAGAATCATATGACTGAGTCATGACAGGACAAGTAATACTTGCTGGTGTCCTCGCTTCACGACCATGCATGATGAAATAGGGTGTCATTCCAGTGCTCGCATGGACACTGGTGTTGTAGGCTAGTTGTAGTTGATGTATGTGTTTATCCCAGTCACCTCCCTGGTCTGCTATGTACTTAGCGAGTTGTTCTTTAATAACTCGGTTCGCTCTTTCGACGATGCCTGCTCCCTGGGGGTGGTATGGGGATGACCGTGATTTACGAATACCGAGCCTCTTGCAGAGATCTTGGACTAACCGGGATTCAAATTGTCTTCCTTGGTCTGTGTGTAGTGACTCAGGAACTCCATGTTCTTTGATGTATTCTTCAAACAGATGTCTAGCCACAGTCTGGGCAGTCTGGTCTCGCATGGGGTAAATATTGGTATATTTACTAAAGTGATCAACAACGACCAAAATATAGTGGTATCCACTTCTCGAAGTTGGGAGCTCTGCGATATCAGCGAAAACCATTTGAAGAGGGTGATCGGTCTTAATGTTCTGGAGAGGAGCTTGGTGTTTTGGATTCGGAGATCTGATTGACTCACAGGCAGGGCAAGTTCTGCAGTACTTGGTTATGTCCTTATGCATGAACGGCCAGAAACACAATGATTCTGCACGGTGTAGTGTACGTTGAACTCCAAAGTGTCCAGAGGATGGATTACCATGTATCTCTTCCAGGACTTGAGGGACAAGAGATTCTGGTACAACTACTTGAAGTGAGGATGAACCTGAATTGTCTTGTCGTTGTCGGTATAAGAGACCATTCTCAAGTACGAGACGAGGAAGTTGCCACAGGAGACGTCGTAGACGAGGTGTTTGCCGACGGACTTCTCTCACTGTTGGATGATGTCCTGTCTTGATGTACTTGATTATTCTTTGAATGTCTTTGTCATTTTGCTGATGGTATCGCAAATCATCATAATGGTTAGCAAGGATGAAGTTCACAGGAACTTTGTTGACCGTCGAGTTGCTTGACTTGGGGATTGTCAATTCTTGGTCTGGTTGGGGCGTAGATGAATTCCTTGTAGATGAGCGTGTGTTCACCATACTGACAAGGTGTGGAGCGTCATCTGGTATACTGTGACATGGCGTCAGCATTTTGATGTGAACTACCCTTCCGATGAGTTATGGTGAACGAGTAAGCATCCAATTCTACAATCCATCTTGCTCTGCGACCTGTAGAATCATCTTGGATTGGAACTTTGTTATAACTCAACAGGGGGCGATGGTCTGTTAGGATGGTGAACTCTTGGCCTCTGAGATAATGTCTGAAGTGGCGGATTGATGAGATGATTGCATAGAGTTCCCTGTCATATGTTGACCATTTACGCTGGGTCTCTGTCAGCTTTTGGCTGTAGTAAGCAACTACTCGATCGTTGTCCTCTTGCATCTGAGAGAGTACGGCTCCAACAGAATCTTGCGAAGCATCAGTGGCTAAGTTGAACTTGTTGTTAAAGTCTGGGTATGCAAGGAGTGGTGGGCTTGTGAGTGAGAACGTCAGCTTGTTGAAGGCTTCCTCGCAATCATCTGTCCACATGAATTTTCTGCCTTTGTGTGTCAAGTCCGTTAGTGGAGACGCTACTTGAGCAAAGCCATGTATAAATCGACGGTAGAAAGATGCAAGTCCTAGAAATGATCTCACTTGAGTTGCATTCATTGGTCGGGGCCAGGATGAAACTTTCTTGGTGTTGGCTGGGTCGGGGAGAACTCCAGCAGGACTGATCACATGTCCCAGATACGTCACTTCTTTTCGAAAGAATTGGCATTTCGATGGTGTAAGCTTGAGATTAGCTTCTCGGAATCGTTGCAAGACTTCCTGGAGATTGTGTAGGTGATCTTGGAATGTTTTCCCGAGGACAATGCAATCATCCAAGTAGATAAGACAAGTAGACCAATGTAAACCGTGGAGGACAGCTTCCATTACACGCTGGAAGGTCATTGGTGCGTTGACTAAACCAAACGGCATTACCTTGAACTGGTACAGACCTGTCCCCGTGGTGAATGCTGTTTTCTCCTTGTCTTTGGGGTCTAAAGGGATCTGCCAATAGCCTGAAGATAGATCAATGACACTGAAGTAGGACGAGGAGGATAAAGCGTCGATAGAGTCATCCTGTCGTGGAATCGGATGGGAGTCTCTTACCGTGACAACGTTCAATGCTCTATAGTCAACACAAAACCTGTAGGTCTTGTCCTTCTTTCTCACCATAACGATGGGACTGGCCCAAGGACTAAAGCTTTCCTCAATGATGTCTCGTCGAAGCATCTCATCAACTTGGTTCTGGATTTCGACTCTCATAGTTGGTGAAGTTCTATATGCCCTTTGGCGAACTGGTGTTTCTGTTGTCGTAGTGATTTCATGGTAGGTGAGGTTAGTCTGTCCGATATCTTCCGCTGTGCTGCTGAAAACATCAGAAAATGACTTGAGTAGATATTCAGCCTTTTCATATTCAGTCTTGGTCAGATCAGAAGTAGGGAGCATAGAAGAAGCTTGAAAAGCTGAACTAGGCTGTGTGCCAGCTACAACACTGTCAAGGATTTCATACTCTTCTTCACTGTCTCCAGTTGTAGAATAGAATTGCCCAAGGGTGGTGTTTGCAGACAATTCAACTGTCTCACATGTTGGATTAATCAGCCTGAGTAAGATGATGCCATCTTGGGGTCGAGATAGGGATCTTGCACCTGCTACATGAAGATGTTCATGAATGGAGGGCTCAAAGATTCCATCGTAGTCCTGTGGAATCACATCAGGTTGTGGTGGTATAAGTCGGCCTTGGACATGTACCTCACTCATTCTAGGGAGAGTTGCCTTTCCTATCAGAGAAACATTGCACTTCAGTGGTACTTGGTGTTGATGACGGTCGACCAGCGGAATACTCACACCAGGCATAGAGAATGATGAAGTACGAGCAGATAAGGAAGCATCATGTTTGAACATGAAATCCCAACCAAGGATGAAAGGATGAGTAATGTTCCTTGCAACACTGAACAGATGTTTGGTTGTTTTGTTTCCTAGATGTATGGTAGGTGAGGTTGCGCCAATGATGTCCATGCCTTCTCTGGTTATCGTCGAAGCCAAAGTTGTGGACTTGTGCAATGGACTTCGCTGACTCTCTTGGATTGAGTAGTAGAAATCTGCGCTTATCAGTGATATAAATGAGCCACTGTCAATATAGGCCAATATATATGTGTTGTCGACAATTGCTGGAATGTATGGCGGTGAAGATGAAGGATGAGACTGGTTATTGACAGCCATTGAAGACGGAGGATGAGACTGATATTCAGTTTGGGTCTGTTTGGTCAAGAGTGGCATAGTTGGTGACTGACCCTCATCACCAACTACCAGTAGTTTCCCTGGTCGTCAAAGTGAACTTTCCTTGAAGTTGCATGGTTCATTGGATGATAGGGTGAATCTCTTCTGTCGTAGGGATGGCAGACATCGGACCGTGTAGGTTGCCAGTTAGGTTGATTCGAGTTTCGCAGTTGTCGCTGTGGACTAGCTGATCGTCCAACATCATATGCATTACGTCTGGGTGGACTTAATCTGCGAAGCGTGCGATGAGTTGTAGGACTCAGTGCAGGGCTCTGTGAATGGTAGTGCCGTTGGGGGCTTGGTGACCTGTAGTGTCGACGTGGTTGGTATGGGCTGGGTGATCTAGATGGCTGGTGCCAACGATCTTCGGAATATCTGTGCCTTGATCTAGATTGGTGTTCGTATGGGTTGTGTAATGGGCTGGGTGATCTCGATGGTTGGTGCCAACGATCTTCAAAATATCGATGCTTTGGTCTAGAGTGTTTCTCCAGCTTGAGTTCCAGATCATCCAAACGCTGTAAGACCTTTTCCAGTGTCACCGAGGTGGTATCATTTCTCTTTGGTGAAGTAGAAGCTACTGTTTGGTCTGGTACTGCTGACGACTGTCCCATCTGGTTTGCTCTCTCAACCCTCACGGCAATATCTAGTGCTTCATTAAAAGTCTTTGCACCCATCTCATGGATTTTTATTTGCAGGGGTTTGTCGATGCCGGCCAAAAATCGGCGAAATTTTTCTCCATCTTTTCCTGCGGCGTCATAGTCAGGGAAGGCTTCTTCCACTAAGGTTGTTATCGCTGCTGCGAAAACTTCCAGAGCCTCGTTCCTTAGTCTCTTACGTGCATCGATGCATGATTTGAAGGTAGTTAAATAATTGGTGTTTCCAAAGACAGCTGACAGTTTCTTTCTCACCAAACTGTAATCTTGTTGCTCTGTGCGAGGGATGCTTTCCCACACTGTGAATGCCGAACCAGCCAATCTGGAAGGTAGAATTAGATGAAGTTTGCGTTCTGACTCGGGAAGAACTTCAGCTGCTACTTCTAGTCTGCGTACCCATTGCCCGAAGTTCCTTCCATCTTCTCCATTAAAGACTTCAGGGAGATCGAGTCGAAATGTACTCATGATGGCATATGAATACGTTGAAGAAGGATGGAAATGGTTTGCTGTATGCGGTAATGGATATTGAAGGAAGAAGTACCGCTACAGCAGTATCACGACTGGTAAAATACTATGTCTTGCAAGAGAAGGGAAAATACATCCCCAATTACACTTGCCAATTGAAGAAGGGAGAGCTCTTGCAAAATGAAGGATTGGCAAAATACTCTGCTGTCTTGCAAGAGAAGGGAAAATACATCTCCAGTTACACTTGCCAGTTGAAGAAGGGAGAGCTCTTGCAAAATGAAGGAGAATGAATTTATGAACAGGAGTTAAATTTAAGTGACTCACCAATACTTGAAAGTCAGCTTTGTGGTGTAAGCCTTGACAAACTTGAAGTTGTGAGAACACATCTAACTCACAGTGAAAAGTGTTGAGTGACTCGAGTCCATTCAGGTTTCATACTGAAAAACATGGATCCTAAGTGCACAGATTCACTTGAAAATTTCACCAACTCTAGATCATCAATGTAGAACAATTCGCGATGAAGGAAGAATTCTACTGAAGTAGGATGAAAAATAACAGAAGCATTCATAAACTGCATCTACTGAAGCAGGGTGAAATTAATTGCCCAAAGTAGGATGAAAATACTTGAAGCAGGGTGTAAATGTATCAATCGAAGCAGGGTGAAAATATAACCAAACATTTGGCTATCAGCCGCTGCTGGTCTCTACTGCCTGAAGCTCTGGGGTAGAAGAGGGCTAGAAAACACCGCTGCCACCAGTTGTAAGACTCGGGTTCTAACACAATTCCAGCACACTCTTAAACAGAGCAGAGACAGCACAGCAGAGGTGTTGTTCAGATCGAAGTCTACTGGCTAACTCCCTGTAACCAGGTTTTAATGTGTAATTGCATACCATACAAATTCCATGCAAATTATAACAAGGAACAAATATTCATGTAGTCATATCAACATCACAAAGTGTTCTTGAATATTCAAACACCTAAACAATAGATAAATGTTAACTATTCATAGTATATGTTAATTATTCTTTAAGCTTGACTGCATCTGGTGAATATTCATAAAGTACAAACCAATCTGAATCAAGGGAAAAGGAGGGAAAATTCAAACCAATCAGGAAGAGAGGATCCAAGATGATAGATGATGGTGAAGTGGTTAAATACAAAGGAACCTGAGTGGGAACTGTGTGTAACTGATAATGTGTACAAGTGTATGAGAACTGTGAGTGAAGGATGACAGAATAGTATGAAAGGGGTGAATCAAGGATATGTAAAGAGGGGGAGCAAAGAAGTTCAAAATAAATCCCTACACATGCATGTGGAATCAACAACATCATGATGAATTTACAAACACCTGTATGGATCATGTTGACAAAATGATATTATCAAAGAAATTGCTAAGTTATTAATAGTTACAATGTGTTGCCTGGAGTGGGTGCAAGGTTATTTTACTGATGCAAATATTTTGCATCAGTCCACTAACACTTATGCGAGGTTAATGGAGATAACCTGGCATCAGTCAAGTCACTCACACATATGCGAGGTTATTGTAGATAACATTGCACCCTGTACCTACATGTACGTACTGCAAAGAATTGCCTCCTATAGCATGTGTGTGATCTTTAGCACATATGTGGGCTGGAAAGGAGCAAGATCGCCGGACAAAAACAGCCTGAAAATTTCACTTGATCAAGATTATAAAGATCCCATTGAAGAATCTGGCACAAAATCAAATATTCTATTATACTAAAATGTAGAAGGAAGTATTTTCTCAAAAGTTTGCTGATTACATTGGTGTTTTTACCTCTTCAACTTGAAGGTTGTGACCACCGCCGAAATTGACACAGCCCCACATAGTAGTGATGGTTCCGTGAGTCCAGTAATCCTCGACTTTGAATTAACCATTTCAAAATTGTATCTTGTCATAGTAGTTTTTTTTTAAATTTTATTTCAGTACTCTCCTTCTACAGTTGAACTTAATAATGCCTGATTTCTTGTGAATCATTAGTCATTACCTCTTATATTTTCTCCCTTCCATGCAGATGATTACTGGCAGAAGGGCAGTGGGCCTATCTTCTTCTATACTGGCAATGAGGGCCCTATAGAAGCCTTCTTCAACAATACGGGTTATGTCTTTGACATTGCACCAGAGTTTAGAGCTCTTGTCATATTTGCCGAACATGTAAGTTAGCTCCTGTATAACTGAGCTTACTCTAAAACCCAAAAACTTTTTGCGCATTGTTAGGGACTGCCTTTTTTGTGGTGAGATACTTTTGTAATTAATGGTTGTCTTTTGGTGAATGAGTGAATTTCTGGCATGGAATTTCTGTAAATCTCAACCACTTTAAAAAATTTCTCGTTTTACAGTAGTCCCTTGAAAGAATAAATGAATCCTTGTATGGTAGTGGATCCTATTTCCGAACACTTTTCAGAAAATCAACGATAGCAAATAAAATATCCAACGAATATCTGTCAGATTTACATAATGAATGCTTAAAGTCCTCCAGCAAAAGAAGTTGGTGGAATTTTAAAAAGACAACGTAGATTTAATACGATATTCCCTTCCGAGCGAACCCCTTCCCAACGACGCGGCGTTTTGGTCCCTTGAAAAAGGTATTGTATTACTGAACGTGTGTCACCTATGGGAAAAAGACAAAACCTACCCCGATTTAGGGCCAACGGGATGAAGACTGGGGGTGACGAGAGAGCAGGTTATAAGATATTACTTATGTTTTTTGCCTCATTTTATGATCTTCTGCCCTGTGTTCTCTATATCAAATAGTGTGGAGAACGTACACATAGTCCCACACGCATGAAAGCCATTTTAGGTGCTTACATGTAGCTGTACGCGTTCGGTCATACAATGCTGTTCAGAAATACAATCCATGACTATACTGTTATTGACTAAAAAATTCATCAAGTTCTACTGTACTTTCTTTCGTTTTTACTAAAAGTAATGAAAAATACCCCTTTTTGCAAATCTTTGTGATGGAAGAGACTTGCTTTGTCATGGAAGACATGCAAAAACTTGTCAATGGGAAATCCTACCTGTGTGATAAGTTGATTTGGGTGAAAAAGCAGAAAAATGTGAGAAACGATGGTGAAAGTTTGGAAGAATTTGAATGAGAAAGTTAAGAATATTTGAAAAATGAGATTAAATCTAGATCTATGTGAATATGGTCTGTTGATTGTGATGTATTCCTGGTATACTCTCCCATTTGTTGTACCCTAAAATTTCATTAATTTCTGATTTTCTCTAAAGTGCCCATTATTGTCCTCTGAAAAGATAAATGTCCTACCTAGTAATACATTTTAAAAACTAACATTTTAGTCATTTTGTGTGTTAGAATAAAAATGGGAGAGCTGTCTGCCGCTACACCACAGTGACATTAACGATTCAGCCAATTTGAAAATCCTGCATGTACGGTGATTACGCCATTTTAACCCCTTCAGGACAGGAATTATTTAAGGGCTAAATTGATCACATTTTGTTCTTCAAATTGGCAAAAATAATATTTTCCTTTTAGTGCTACATGGTTTTTATAAGGTGTAATATCTTTGAAAACAATATACATGATTGGTATTTCTTGTCGAAAAGTGAAAAAATTGTCAATTTTGATAAAGGACAATGATTTGAACCTCTCAATGTGTTGCCAATTTAAGGATTTTAGAGCTTATGGTCATGCAACAAAAATGGAACAAAGCATGTGCAGTAATTTTTGCTCTTCCTACTCATACATCTGGTATATTTTTTAGAAATCTGAATCAAAATTTTTTGTGCCGAACCACAAAATGTGGTCAATTGTCTCGAAAGGGTTAATAAAATCATAACTTTCATATTATTTATCCAATTTAGTTCATACATGTACTTTCACCAATCTGCTTCCTTGATTTTTCTACTTTCTTTCAGAGCAATTGACATTAAGGTGGGATTTCCCTTCAAAGTCAAAAGCCTGGTTTGAGCACCACAATAGGGAAAATGTTAACTGGAGAAACAATCTAAAGAAAAAGAGTCAAAATGATATATGACTGATCTGTCAGTTTCAAGTTCACTTATCTTGACATCAAAGTAGTCATAATTAGTCTATCAATTTTCTTCATGAACTCATTTTTTTGTGGGTTATTGGTTTCTCATATTTTGCTGCTTTTACAACAAGGATTTTATTTCTATAATCCCCAAACATAATACATTTAGTAGTAGTTTTTGTTTGCATTTAGATACATTTTGTTTTCTCATGACCTTTGACCCTTTCACAGAGGTACTATGGGAAGAGTCTACCTCTTGGCAACCAGTCTTTCACCTCATCAAACCTCGGCCTATTGACGATAGAACAAGCCTTGGCTGACTACGCAACTTTGATCACTACTCTGAAGGAAGATCTAGGGGTACAGGACACACCCTTGGTGGTGTTTGGTGGAAGGTAAATCCATGTTCAGACATAGTGGTGTAAACTGTCACAAAAAAAACCCCACTGTGGCAAAACTTAGCATGTAAGTTAATCAATAGAAGGAGCATTTCAGGAAGTAAAAAACATAGCTATGATGACCAGTATGTGTGCTTACTGATTTGTATTTCAATGTTTATATGGACAATTAATCAAACCAAACCAAACCAAATCCTTATGTTCTCAGTCATTCAGTCATTGAAGAGGCGTGATGGCTCAGTGGTAGAGCAGTGGTCTCGTAACTGGGAAGACCAGGGTTCGAAACCAAGTGGATGTGCTAGTGCCCTGTGGTAAGGCATTAAACCTCATTACCACATCCCTCGGAGAGGACTTACAGCCATCAGTTCCCTGCATGCTTACTTGCAAGCATAAACATCCTTTCTAAGCAGTCGAGTAAAATAAAACCATCAACCTTTTCAGCTACAATGTAGTAGCCCAAATCTGTAAAGCCCGCAATATGTCCCTATGCGCTGTAAGAAAGAGGAAAAAGGAAAAGTGGATAGAGAAGCTTGAGAAGAGTGAGGTATGCTTAGCATACATGTACTTCATCTAGTTACCAGTTAAGTTAACACTGTCTTAAATAAGTCTTATAAAAAAAAAAAATTGTCAACCCCAGAACCTCTTAATATAATTCTGCCTTTCATTATTTTTTTTAGTTATGGAGGAATGCTGAGTGCTTACATGAGGATGAAATACCCCCATCTAGTTGCCGGTGCCCTAGCCGCCAGTGCTCCTGTATACAGCACGGCCAACGAATCATCCCAAACCTACTTCTTCCAGACAGTTACTGAGGTAAATTTTGCTCTAGCTGTCACGTTCACTATCAGCCTTTTCACACGAGAGGTAGAATTGTATGAATATGTTTCAAAGAAACATCCTGTATATACACATTCACGATGAGCGTTTATTGACAGGGGAGTAGCCTACACACTGGACACATACTGCCCATATAAATGTTACAGTGTATGTGAAATAACTCATTTGAAAGGGTAGTGTGGAGTTGTATGTAAACTTCTCAGACATCCATGCAACGAGTTGACTCTGACGAAACATCTTAAACCAAAGCTCATGCCCCCAACTTCATTATTTAATAGAAGGTATTGTGATATATCGCATCGCTACAGACATTGTATAATTTTTCATGTTTGAAGGAGATTTGTAGACTCTATTTTTTAAAGCATTTTTTGTCTAACCCATGGGGTCCACTCACACCCATGCTCATCAAAGCATTTTGTGTAAAACATCAAGGACTAGTTGAAATGTTGACCACTGAATGAACCCTAACCTTAAAGACAAAGTTGAGTTCTGATCCTGTGATTACATTGTGAAAGAAACCGTCTCCAAGCCATTGGGAAAGTTTGATCATGTCTATAAAAGAACTGGTGTATACTGTGAGGTTTTGGACTCATCGAAATGATAAGAAATTAACCCAATCTCACAAAAAAGCACATGCAATGCACACAGAAATGGGTATGTGGGACTGCACACACATGTGACATGAACGTTCCGCCCGAACACTTGTTGATGATGATGATGATGATTCACAGCATTTGTATGGCACCATATTTCTGTTAACAACATTCAAAGGCGCAGGCTCCTCCAATAAAGTCATAATTCACACACCTGCTGTAATAGGTATGTTTTGAGGCAAGGGAGTCCAGCTAGGAGATTGTTACAGAAGTCAGGTCTTGACGTAATGAGTGAATGAATGAGGCTTTCAGCTGGTTTAAGTGTACCCGGTAAGCAGTGGTCTGATTGCTGCAATGTTCCGAAGCTGGAAGAAGGCAGTCCGACACACCTGAGAAATGTTTTTTTCTTGTCATATATGAGGGCATTTGAAGAGCAATCCTTTTAAGGGAAGATTTCTACTATGATGTTCTTCCAAACTGACATGAAAAGAATGAGAAAGCTCACAAATTATTCTTCACCTTTCCCAGAATTCAGCCTTCTCTCTAACCCTGAACACTTCAATATTTCTTTCATTTGTTTATTTTTTTTCTCATGGTGATATGAACAGGATTTCCGTGATGTGAATGCCAAATGTCCAGACATTGTGAGGCAAGGCTTCACTAAATTAGATCAGTTGGCCAACCAGGGAACATCAGGTATTAAAGGGCAATCCAACCTTTATAATAATTTGATTTGTATGAAAGCCGAAAAATCAGAGAAGCAGACTGGTGAAAGTTGTTTTTTTTTTAAATCGGACTAGCAATAAGAAAGTTGTAATTTGTAAAAAAGTTGTAATCACTACATGTATGGGAATTTGAAATTGGTGGAATTGGTGCGGTCACTGTGATGTAGCGACGGTCAACTTTCCTATTCCCTCCAACACACAAACTGACTGAAATGTCAATTTTTCAAAATGTATACCTTTGTAGGATCTTTATCTTTTTGGAGAACCCATAACATTATGCTGTCTACAATGTATTTAGAGTACTGCCCAGTTGGAAAAGGCAGTGAGGAGAAAACCAGAATTTAATGATATTTTAATGTACGACAAATGTGAGAGTTGACCGTGAATACATCAGAATCGATTTACCAAATTGCCAATTTGAGATTCGCATAGATGTAGTGATCTCATTTTATGACGTAGTTATTCTTTGTCCAATTTCTTTCAGACTTTCACCATCCTGTTTCTCTTATTTTTCTCCTTTTACACAAATCAGCTTTTTACAAAGGTAGAATTTCCCTTGAAATTAATCCCATAAGGCCTCATTCACATGAGACGTAGTAAACCATTTCCAAAAGCTGCAGTGAGAAAATATGATGACATTATAAGCATATTGGATTAATATTTCTGTTTCTTATATTAAACACAGAGAAAAGTTAATTACACTAGGAGCCTTTGTTTTTTGCACGGCTACTTTCTTCCTTCCAACTTGCCAATCATTTACGCATGAAATATTTTTTTTAATTGGCAGAGGCGTTTTGTTTTAGGCGGATTACTGCGTCATGTGAACAAGGCATACGGTAGCTTAACAAAATCTAGTGGCACAAACTGCCACGTCCAGACTGAATATACGGTATAATTGTTTAAAAGACATCTTTTTATAATTACATAGAGGCAGATCTATGTTATCAGTATCTTAGCTACAAACTAAATTAGGCTAAATAATATAATTCTGAAACTGTTATTCAGGATTGTAAGTTTATTACAAATTTAGATATGCTGCCATGACCACCAGTTATTCCTCTTGCAGTCTGCTTCCATGCCATTAAACTATTGCTAGGCTACATACATGTAGAAAATAATACTTTTATATGATGTTGAAATTTATGATGATGATGATTATGATGATGGTAAAAATTTATATTAAACTACTGTGAGTTTTTAGATCAACCCATACAGGTACGTTGTCATCTTTTAGCAGTCTCTTTGCATTATTTTTAGATCTAGGATGCTACACATAATACATGAGAAGAAAGAACTAAAATTATTAAAAAGTTTGAATCCATCCCTGTCACAGTACAATATAACCCATTTATAAATAAGAAGTGAATATTGGTGTATAAATGCAGGATCATATACTTACATATCTTATTCTTGTTAAGACCTTCTTCAAAAGTATATTGAACTATAAAAGAACTGTTCTATTATTATTTTATTATTATTAATATACATGTAGGCCTGAACCAGATCAGTACTACATTCAAACTATGCAAGCCATTGGTCTCCAAGTCCGAGTACTATCACCTACTGGGCTGGATCAGGAACTCATTTACGTACCAGGCCATGTTGGACTATCCCTACTCCACCTCCTTCATGGGAAGCCTCCCAGCCAATCCAGTTAATGTAAGTAGTGGGTCTTTGAGATAGACCAGGAACTCTTTTCCGTTCCATTTTAGGTTGGACTATCCTTATATCGTTATAAGATAGAACATGGACTCCTTTCTATTCTAGACCATGTTTGTCTATCCTTACTTTATAAGATACTGTAATTGAAAAACCAGAAACTTTTGCGACTTAACAATTTGTGTGAATTGTTAATGACAGCCAATTTTGAAGCAAGAAATTTTCACGAATTACAGTAGTTTTATGTTGCTTCAATTATGATTTGATTAATTCGCGGCATGAAACTTTCACGAATCTCGACCACTCGCGAAATTCGCGAAAGTTTCATGCACGCGAAAATTTCTGGTTTTACAGTAGACCAGGGACTCCTTTCTGCTCCAAACCATGTTGGACTATCCTTACTCTACCTCCTAGCTAGTCTTGTTAAATTAAATAATAATAAAACATGAAAAGATTTAGAATATAAAATAAACAGATGAATGAATACATTTTTTTAGAATAAAACTTTTATTGAGCGCCAAAAGGGCATTAACACATATTTGCACAGAGTTAACCATCCTCCTCCATGTAGCATTCAGCAGACTACTGTCAATCCAGAAACTTTCACGAATTGTTAAAAGGCCCCTGCAACCCCAAACGCAACCCAATTTTTTTTTTCCTGTTGATGTGCAGGGATGCATACAACTAATATTCTTTTATTCAAACATCTAGATAAGTTTCATAGATTAAAAAATTTTTTTTTGAAATATTTTTTCCAACCTCCTAAGCTCTACCCTAAAAAAAATGCTCCAGATCTCATTCCTGCAATGACATCATCTGTCAGTCATCAGTCAGCTACACTAACATTCTACAATAGACCGTGGAATGTAACTTCCCCCTGCTCAGCACATGCTCACAATAGAATTGCATGCTTTCAAAGTACCTCCTTACCATTCTTTTCCTGATGATGCTACAGCATGTCTGACATAGCAACTCCTATGTAGGCATTGTATGGTCTATTAGAACAGATGGTCATCTCTGGCAAAGCTACATACCACTGTCTCTCCTTACCTCACTAATGATTGAAAGATGATGTCCTTGCAGGAATGAGATCTGGAGCATTTTTTGGGGGTGGAGCTTAGCATGTTTGAGAAAATGATTTTAAACATATTTCAAAAATTTCTGAAACATATTTAGATGTTTGAATAACAAAATATAAGTTGTATGAATCCCTGCACATCAACAGGAATCAACTTGCATTTGGGTTGCAGGGGACCTTTAATGACAGGCAATTTTGCAGCAAGAAGTTTTTGCGAATTGCAATAATTTTCTTTTGTTTTGATTGTGATTTGATTCTTTCACAGCATGAAACTTTTGCAAAATCTCGACCACTTGCGAATGTATCATGCAGGTGAAAATTTCTGGTTTGACAGTAATCAATACATCTTGCATGTTGCTTTCTTTTTATTTTTTTCCTCTAGGTATCTTGCCACATGTTATTGAATGCTTCAACTGTATTGGAAGGACTAGCTCAGGCTTCAGGTAAAGGGAATCATTGTTCGTTGGTCATTTATTTATTTATTTATTTTTTTTTTTTGGTCTTAAAGGGGAAGTTCACCCTGACATCAAGTAGGTTTAAAAGAAGGGGAACAATTAAAGGAACAGATCAATAAAACATTTAGCGAAATCCGATAATAAATAAGAAAGTTATGTATTTTTAAATTTGAAATCAATCAAACACAAATTGGCAACTTCGTGATCTATCTTGCGAGGTCCTCTCTCATTTGCCCTGTACTAAAAAAATTAAAAATTTCCACTTTTTCTAGAGAAAAAATGTAATCATACATGCAGCCTAGATATAATCATTGCACATATGTTTTTACACAAAACCTGTATGAAACAATGGTATTCCTTCATCAACAACTGAGAAAATGAAAATTTATGAAATTTTCTCTACAGACCAAATTGGGAGAGGAGCTTGCAGGATGTGTCACCAAGTTGCTAATTTGTGTTTGATTGATTACAACTTCAAAAACTCATAACTTCTTATTTCTTGTCAAATCAACTAAATACCACCGTGGTGTCCCCTTTAATTTGATTAATATAATGAGACCGAAATAATTGCCTATTATTTAGGGTAGAATTATCATGGGTATACATTGTATAATAGGCATTTGTAAAATTCCATAACAAATGCCTATTATACATTGTATAATAGGCATAACATTCCATAACAAATGCCTATTATACATTGTATAATAGGCATTTGTTATGGAATGTTACTCCACATTATTTTCTCTGATTGTGAATAAATCGACTTATATTTTATATCAGTGAAAACAGCTGAAAACACCTGGGAAAAAGGGAAAATGACACTTTTTCTCAACTGTGTCGCAATCCTGCAAAAACAAAGATGTGCCAATTATTTGTTGCCCTCTTCCACTTATGTTTTTTATTTTTCTTTTCTTGTTCTTTTTTTTTTCTTTTGTAGGGAACATTTTTGGGAAGGTTTTTTTTGTGTTGCTATGGCTCTTTAGATACAATGGCAAAAAAAAAGATGTGCCAATTATTTGTTGCCCTCTTCCACTTATGTTTTTTTATTTTTCTTTTCTTGTTCTTTTTTTTTTCTTTTGTAGGGAACATTTTTGGGAAGGTTTTTTTGTGTTGCTATGGCTCTTTAGATACAATGGCTCTATGGATGACGCAGGGGTTTTCAGTCTGGAACATCCCAGGTGCAAGACCAAATAACAAATATGTGTGCAAGTGTTCTTGGGTTAGGAATTGATTCTCTATAACCAGGGAGGTGGAACCTCTCTGCTATTAAATAGTAAATGTGGAAAAAGTTATTGAAAATTGACATTCTGAATTATCTCAAAAACTTTTAAAGCCTATATTTAACTTCTTCAATTTGACATCTTGTGTCATATAATATCATTCATACAGCTTCTTTCTTTCTTTAATATGTGGAATTCAGGCTTGTACTACAACAGTAGCGCCACTCCTTTGAAGTGCTTTGACATCTTTGCTGAGTTCATTCAGTGTGCTGACCCGACAGGTTGTGGTCTAGGCACTGATAGCACTGCTTGGGATTATCAGGTGAGAAAAAAAAAAATCTTATTACCAAGGTTGGATTGCCCTTAAAGCTATAATGTTTATGTAGAACATTTAGGACATGTACAGTAGATGGCTATTATTTCTATGTTCAGCTTACAATTGATTATATCCCTAATCAGGCTTATTAACTAATACTGTACTTCCTTTTCACCTGTGTGTCGTAGGCATGTACCGAGATCACCTTGCCGGCCGGTAGCAACAGCAAGACGGACATGTTTCCGGACATGCCTTTCACTCCCGACATGAGGACATCGTACTGCCAGACCATGTACAATGTGACGCCGCGACCTGATTGGTTGAAAATACAAGGATTTGGCAGAGGTGAATATTTGAAATTTGTATTCACAATTGGAATATCTGAAAGGGAGATGGGTGTGACGACTTTTATTATATGTATTATGTAAGCAGTAATATGGATGGTAAAGATGATTAGTGAGACCGTTATATTACAAGGATGACATAAAAGGAATATTTTATTTCTGAGGAGTTTGTCAAGTGTTTTTAACAACTACATATATTTGTACATGCATGTAGGTTATGTTCATTAACTTGGTTGGATGTAAAAAAAATTAAAAATTCTATTTTAGTACAAAATGCTATGACTTTTATTTAAAGAAGGATGCTTGCAAATTTATCCCATCCTCGGAAGGGGGCAAGTTGTTCTGAGCTTTTGTTACGTGACATGTCTTTAAAAAGAAAATTGCAGTGTTGATATGTAGGTTTTGAAAATTATGGAATTCTTTTATGTTGTTTGTAGTAGACAGAATTACTAGTGTATTCACATTCTAGAAAATCAAAAAGGCTTTCCTGAAGCTTTCAGGACATAAACAGTTTATTCATAGAGATGCTGTCATTCACAAGAGGTGAATTAAATAGTTTGTAACCATGGTCTAGGGTAAGAAATATCCATTAGAAATAGACCGCTTCTGTAATGTATACAAATTTATGCATATAATTCTCTGAGCACCTAGTGACGAGCTATTCCATTAACCTGCTTTTTATAAATGAGCCTCAATACTTGGAATCCAGTTTGCATACATTATCTGTTGCTATGTCCAGCAAGCTTTCAGGTTTTCAAGAACAACCTTTGTTTGAAAGGTATGTATAAAATTTGCATACATTACCGAAGCGGTCTATTGGATAATCAGTGAGATTTGTGCCATTACCTTTAATATAATATCAACCAAATTTCTTCCATCTTCTTATCATCGCCAACCTTGCATGTTTTCTACTTTCCAGGTCTAGCCAGTTCCTCCAACATCATCTTCTCTAATGGGCTACTGGATCCATGGAGACCAGGAGGGGTAACAGAGGACCTCTCAGAGAGCATCATTGCCATACCAATCCCTGGTGGAGCGCATCATCTAGATCTCAGGTACCGGTATAGTCCTCTTTTTAGTAACTCTCTCAAAGATAACGCACAATGTTGGTTAAAAAAATCAGAGGGGGGAAGAAAGTAGATTTCCATAATTTTTAATTTTTATAACATTCATTATGGTTAAACAAATCCACTAGATTAAAGCTCATGTAGAGTATTGTAGCAAAAAGGAAATTGGAAAGAAACATGTAAAATATAGTCTCATGTTGTTCTCCTTGTATCAAAAGATGTCTGTAAGAGATCATTTGGTATTCCATCTATGATTTCTGGTGAATTTCAGTGTAAATATCTGTAAGGAATGCTTGACCACTGCCATTATGCTAGGACCATTCCACCCCGACGGCTCCCCGTACAGCAATCTTGGGGCTTCGCAAAGAGACAGCGTGTGTGCACTGTGTGTAGCTAATCATCATTGGTTTTACACGTGTGTACAGTGTATAGCACATGCTGCCTTTGTTGGGATTTTACGTGCCTGTCCCGGCACATAAATTAGTTTTTGCCTCATATTTGTTTAATATCAAACTTTAGGAGGCGAAATCTGCAAAGTGTCTTAGTATTGCTAGTATCTTGCTATTTATCAACAAAAATTGAAGAAATCTGACAAACAGTTTTTGAGGGCTTACCAAAACTTTACATGACCTTTAAACAAATTCACTCTAGGATGCATGCATTTCTTAGAAATCTTGTGGTTAGTGTTGATTCTAAAGATTTATCCATCACATATACATATTTTGTGGCATGGCCCATTTACTCAGTTATAAATGCTATGCAGAAAAAGTGGTTTCTGAATTCACCAAATCCAGGACTTTGACCACCGCCATTTCTGTCTCCATCCACAGTAGAAGAACTCCCAAAGAAGGGAAGATAGTGCTCTTACTGTGTGTGAGCATTAATTTGATCCCTTGGATAACAATGATTGTAAAGCCCATAGAGACATTGTTCCTAAGCAATTTGCAAAAGCCATATTACCATAGTTCTATGATGAAATCTTCAACTCGAACGGAATATGTTTTCTTTGAATCTCTCAGAGGATCTAACCCCAAAGACCCAGAGTCTGTGATTGAAGCTAGGAATCAAGAGAAGCTCATCATCAAAGGATGGGTGGATACCTGGAACCGGAAATACAAGAAGGCATAAGCCAAGATGATGAAACTTCTGTCTGTAGTCTTGGAGACATGCCCACACCAGGAAGGCGCTCATACATATTCATGTTCACTCCAGGAAGGCGCTCATACATATTCATATTCACTCCAGGAAGGGGACCAAGGCGTACACTCCACATGTCCACCTTGGCTCTTCACTCTTGTTCCGTGCAAGGGTTATTGTAAATGTGTATAGTAGTGCCGTTATTGGATGTGTGTTGTTGATCTCGTGACCGGTGATATGTACTGTACAAGAGAAGGCCTCTGAAATGTTTCTTATATTGTAATTCTGGTGTGGCCGTGTCTCCTTACGACAGAAGTTTGCTGAAACGCACTATCCCAGTTTTATATTAATCAAGAATTTGATTGTAATCATGCACAATAAAACAGTAGAAATCAAGAAGTACAGCATCATCACCCAGGCTTAGGGACGTCGTAGATATATTAGGCACTATATCAATCCAGAATATTATATTATCAGTAACTGAAGGAAATAAATAAGTGGCATATTGCTCTGGATATCTAATAAGATTGTTTCTCAGTGCTTTTATAATTCATTTTTACGAAAGGTGTATACAATACCATATTCTGTAAGTCCTTTCCTTACAATTTTTAAGGATTTTAAGTCATGGATATTTTTATGAGATAATGGTAGCAAAGATAGCTATCTGTGAATACTGTTTTTGTGTTCAGAGCCTGATCAAAAAATTTTATGTGTCAGGGAATATGAGAGCTTTTAGTTTTTTTAGAGGGAAGGAAATTCTTCACTTTACTTTTAATCATGTGTGACATCTCCATTCTACCTCTGTACCTTCCTGTAGTGTAGACAGTAAACTGAAATAATGAAAATGCAATTTGTGTGTTTTATGTGAACTCCTTGTTGTAGTTGTTGTTGTAGTGTCTGTTATACCTATTGAAGGTAGAAGGGTCCATGCAGGAGGCTGCCTGAAAAGATCTTTGTTCATATAAATAGATCACCAATTGAATCAGGGGTAAAAAAAAAAAGGGGGGGCACAAATCTCAGAAAATTTTCTGAGAAGCAAAAAAAAAAAAGAAAAAAAATTCTTATCAGATTTTGGGGGATCCACTTTTCCTCCAAAATTCTCTGACAAGCAAAAAGAGCTTTGTATTTGTTTGAGTTGTTGAAAGTCAGATGAACTGAAATTGTCACCAAAATAACATGAAATTTGTCATGCTTTTTTTTTTTTTTTTATACAGATTTTTGTTGTTTTTACAAAGTAAAATCATTTGTTACACTGTGCTGTGCAAGGTGACAAAAGTAATGTGAAAATCATGACACTTGAACAGGTAAAAGTGTATGAAATTCTTTTTGAAGGACTACTTTGTTACCTGGTGTGAAACATATATGTGTGAATTGCAAAGTGGACAATTTTTTTCCTGTTTTATTTCTTTTTAAATATTAAAAATTTATTTACTTTATTTTGTGTTGCAGCAAAGAGGTATCATTACAACCATTTGTAAATTTTTGTTTATTTAGGGGGAAAAGATCATGAGCATAAAAGTGATAAGAACATTGGATACTGAACATTTGTAATATTTGTGTTGAAATCAGGGGGTCTCTATTTGTGTACTTGTTTGTATTACTCCTTCTAACACCACTTGCCCAGCTCTGTAATGTTTGAACACACCGGTATAATTCTTATGTAATGTAAAGTAATGCTATAACACCCTCACCACAAAAGCACTAGTCACTTTTGTTGCCTTTTGCCTTAATTTTACCATTTCATTCCTTATGTCATGAGTATATGTTTTCCCATGCTCTGTACATGAAAAGTTTTATGTAAAATGCTCATAGCATGTGTAGACTTGTTCGCACTGGCGTTGCCAGGATTTTTCAATAGGGGGGCCAGACGTAAAGGATCCAACCGTGTAGCCAGGATTTCATTTTAGGGGGGGGGGGCAGTTGTGAGAATGCGAGGCGTGAGAAATTGGTGATGAGCACGCAAAGGGGGGTGGGGGAATGGAGGGGGGAGTTTCTCCCGTGTGAAGCGCGAAAGCTCTGATGTTTTATAGCAAATTTGAGAGAAAGATAATGGCTTGCAGCACTTGTTTTAGGCAGAAAGTTAGTTCCACGCCTGGCCTGCTTTCCAACTATTTGGAACAATACTGCACTGTATGTAACAGGGGTGGGTTTGATGTTTAAGCAAATTTTGATTGAAAGATAACGGCTCGTAGCGCCTTTTTAGGCTTTTTTCTCTCACTTCTCCCGCTTTTTTGCTCTCACTTTTTTTTTCTTTAGGGGCTGAATAGGGGGGCCATGGCCCCTTTGTGCCCCCTGGCTATGCCAATGCTTGTTTGGGGGCAAGTCTTGTGAAATCTTACTATATTAGATTTACATGTAATACTGAAGTGACAACAAAATTTTATAAGAAAAATGTGATTTTTGCAGTACCATTATGTTTGTCTGTGTTTTTATAGTAATTTTTTTTTCCCTTTTCTTGTAATATTCTCTCACATGAGGAACAGATGATAAGGTATTGTATGAAATACCTTACAAATTGTACTGATTGGATTGTCATGGATTCCAGATATTTGTTTTCCCAATTTGTTTTTCTTCTTTTTTAAAACTCTGTGTCAATCATACCAAGAATTTTATACATGCATTACAGATTCTCTACTTTTATATCAGTGGAAATATATGTGAATTGAATAATAAAATGTCAAAGACAAGATGAATATTGACTTGTTTTTTTTTTTTTTTTAATGAGGGTCTTTGGATATGTGTGTTTTCCTGCTTGCAAGGAGTCTCTCATTTGATATTAATTACTTATAAGAGAAGTGTTTGACCTACATGTAGCTCTGCAGGAATAATAGACAGATAGTATCACGTTCACTTTTGATTTGTTCATAGGCATACAGGCACTTTTTCACAAGGGGGGGGGGGTGGATGTCTGTTGCCTGAATATCAACTTTCTAGTTTCTAATTCTGCGAGTGAGAAAAGCAAGCAAGCAAAATTTTTAACCCTTTTCTGTAATGAAAATGTAAAGAAATGACATATTCAGCACTTCACTCGCCAAATATGAGGATATTCTGGCAGCAAGGTGCCTGAATATGAGGTTGTGGTTGCCTGAATATCGGTACTTTAAAAATCCACAGGGAGGGGGGCTGCAGCCCCCAGCCCCCCTCATACACATATAGATTTGTTCTATTTAATTGCTAGGCCTTTTAATGAAAGGAGTGATGAGGCATATGTAGACAAGAAGGATCCATTTTAATTCCTGCAGTTGGAGAATACTGGAAGCCTTAATGACAAGATACATGTATACACAAAGAGATAGGAAAGTAGAGAGTGAAAGAGAGAGAGAGAGGGGGGGGGGGGCAGAATTTAGACAGAGAAAGGAAGTTTAGATAAACACTTGAAATAGATAATCAAAAAATAAAATGAAATAAAGGTTGAGAGAAAACAAGGTTGACAAAGAGAAAGAGAGAGAGAGAGAGAGAGGGGGGGGGGGGGGGGGGAGTGAGTCTCAGAGAAAAGGAGAAAGGAAAATAGTAGGGGGAAAATATTGACTACCAGATGAATTTGGTATGAAGTATGAAATCATATCCCAGTATAAAAAACACTGAAATTGATAGAGAAAACTGCTGCATAAATATCCTCCTCCCGGGACCACCAAAGAAACGTCTTTGCATGTTGCAAAATTCACCTGATCCTCATATCAATTCCACTTTCATGGTCAAATGAAGACAAAAGAAAATCTGTGTCATGTTCGTGATTAAGTGCTAAAATCTATCATTACGAAAGAGAAAGATTTGTATCTTGTTTTCAAGTGAAGTGGAATTTGTGTATACCAAGATCTTACTCATCCAGTTTGTATTATGAAACACAAACCCATCATTAGGTGTGGCGTGCAAAGCCTTTGATTTCCTAAGAAAAGAAAGGTATTGATTGGAAGCCATTATCGAAGAGACAAAAGGGTCCAGGATACCCGCTTTCCGTTTGAAAAGTTCCGTTGAAAAGAACTTTTGCTTGAATGAACAAATTTCGGTCAATGGTAACCCTTCTGTTAGCTTATGATGAATATTCATGACTTGACAACTTTGTTGAAAGGAGATTGGTCATGACGTCACAGAGCGATATTTGCATGCATAATTGAGTGTACATCTAGCAACAATACGGAGGACGCCATGTTCAAAAGTGACAACAGGTGAAATACCCGATCGTACGGAAATGCGTGTCTCCTACGTGACCATGGACGAATTTGATATCATGTATGCTGAGAGCAGTGTAAATATTAGATGTTGAGGTGAATTTGAGTTTAGAGAGATGTCATTCTAGTGAGAAAACATGGATATTTTGCAGTATTCCGGACAGCCCATTCATCGAGGCGGCGGGCAAATGCCCGCGAATGGACAAAATTTCGATCCGACCGTGGCGGCCTTGGTCTCGTCGATGCGGCAGGATTTGGTTCCTGAATCGTCCACCCCAATCCCAAATGGATACTCTTCTTATTCTCCGAATTCCACTCAAATGGATATTTATTCGCCAGTTTCGCAGGGAGATTTCCGTAGTCAGATATCTCCCGTACCCAGCAAGAGCTACAAAGTCCAGGATGTGACCTACGATTTTGGACAGGAGGGCGATCAAATTAGTAAACATCAACATCAGAATGGAAGAACCAGTCCCATGGTTCACGGGCGAGGGTTCATGATAACCGGCACTCCATCCCCGAGGTCCTCGCTAGATGGTTCCCGTCATCCCGCTGGCTATCAACATCATCATCTTTCGCCATCACCAGCTAAACAGGTACTAGTATGATTATTTTAAAATGAATATTAGGGAAGCATTTTAGTCTATTTGGATCATGGTATGATAATTTTTGGATTGAATGAATGAATCATGAATGAACATGATTAATGCAGTTTTATCTCAGACTTCAGTATAAACTTTGGTTATTTTATTTTTTGTGATGTATATTATTTGAATTTCATTCCTTATTTCATAATCCCAAACATTTATATTTATGGGAAGTGATTTGAAGTAATGAAATACAGAATGAAATAAAATGTTTTCATCATTTTTGTGAGGTGCTAATTAATAAGTGTTAAGTCCAGATGACAGCAACAAAGTGTCTGTTGGAGCCAGAAGGGCATTAATACATATACTTTAACACAGAATTAACTCCCTTCTGGCTCCAACAGCATTTATAAAAAAATGAATTATGACAATATAGAATAGCCTGAAATATTTTCTGTTGTGTTTTGTTTTGTCTTGTTGTTTTGTTGTTGTTGTTTTTTTTTTTGGGGGGTAGTACATGTATGTATATGTAAATAGTTACCAATCATTCATCAGCATTTGCCAAACAGTATACAAAAATGGCCAATTTCTTCTTTATTTGTTTGAAATTTTCTATTCTTAATTTTCACGTAAAATTTTCAGTTAAAATATTGAGTTGGCTATGTCAATGTAGTTTTACATTATAATGTTTAAGATAAGGTGACACAGTGACAAAATCAGTCCGAAATGTTATGAAAAGTAAAAATAAACAAAGAAAATGAAATAATTATAGAGTTCAATGTTTTTTTCTAGAATATCACTATAACATACATGTGATAACATGATTACCGGTACAATTTTTAGAAACATTGTAAAGATATTCATTTTGTGAAATGTCCAATTTATTTATCCAAAAGTTTGGTATTACTTTCAGCAAAAGCCAAGTGCAATATTCTGCAAAGAAATTTCCTGAATTAATACTCGCTGGAATAAATATGCAAAAGAAGCATTATTATCTTTTGAGTAATCTGATCATCTTGCATTTTCCAATATATGTCTTCCAACAAAATAATGTGCATACAAGCATACCTCACTTAGCAGATATTCAGGAATGGGGAAAGTGTAGAAACCCCGTGAAATAACCTGTGATTAAAATAGTACAAATAGTACATGTATGTATGTATACCGTATGAACTTTTTGAACCTAAAGATGCATTGTATGTTTATATGTTTAAGTGTATGTATGCTGATAAGTGGACATGTACATGTATATTCACTTTTTTTTTTCTTTTCCTTTTTTTTGGTTGAAAGACAGACTGAAACAAATAAGTATAAAGAAGTCTTCAAGAAAATAAATTTTAAAAATAAATAAATCAACATGAATCATATCCTACAATCAAAGTATAAAAGTTGTACTATTTATTTGAATGAGATTGACCATAGGCTGCATTCATTGATGAGAAAGAATTTGATCAACTATCAATTAATTAACCTCAGCAATGCAATCAAGCTTTGTTTGCTATGCCAATAGAGATGTGTTAAAAATCTCTGTACAAATACATACCATGGGAGAAACAATCCTGTTTATTCTTATGATAAATTATACATGTAGCTTCTCTTGTCAGATTTGTCAGTGTAAATATGTAAAGAGATCAATGTGCAAAGTTCGGGAGACAATTTGATTCGTGCATTACATGAAGTACTTCATTAAAATTTATCGCGTCTGACAGTGAACCAAACCGGCTTTGTGCTGTACCATCTTTATTGGTTGTTTGAACTGCATAAGTATCTGTAATGCATGCAATAATCAGTGGAATCGTCTTTTTGTTATATATTCAGTTAACTTCCTTTGCTGAAATCTGCCATTAAATGAATGATTCTCAAATGGAAATCATTTTGTTTTTGGTGCGTGGTTGTGTGGAAATTTGCTGTGATAAGTAGAATTACTGATGACTGGTTATTTGTAAATAATTGAGAAGGCTGTGCAAGTTGTAAAAATGATGATTTTGAAGTGGGAATGTTTGGTTGATACTTGTTATGGAGGAGGCATTGGACATCGGTAATATTGATTTTTATATTGGAGATTTAGAAAATGAAGAAAGTGATAATGATTCGGTAAGTCCTAAAAGGAATTTAATATGTGATAATTATGTTTTATATATTACCATTGTTTAATGTTTAGTAATCAAAGAGGAAGTTACCTCTTTGGCATTCTTTATTTTTAAGTTGGTTTGTAGAAAGGATTTAGTAAAAAACCACTACATTACACCAACAATTTTACATTCTTGAGCAATATCATGTACATATATATTCAATCATTTTCACTGTATTTCTTTTTGATCCTGCTGTGCTAAACACTTTGTTAAAAGTTTGCTTGGTAGTCATAAATAAGTTAAATACATGTAGTTAGGCCTGTACATGTAATTGAACTGAATTGATTTACAAAGTGGTTAATTACAGTACCAGTCATCTGCCATCTAGAAGTCAAAATTTTCTGTTGGATGTCATCAATGAAGGATACAAGGACATTTTATGGTAGACTTATTAGAAAACAGAATTATCATACCCAATAATACTTACATGTACATGTACAGAGTACTGTCAAGGTCTTTTAATGAATCATGCATTATTTAGGTATAACTTTCAGTGGATGTAAAGTTTTGTAATATACCTACAATTAAACTTTCAGCATAACAAGTATAATGAAGAGATGAATTGAATTGTAATGCACTAGTCTTCTTCAGTGCTGTAGAAATATGTGAAATGTTTTTATTTTTTGCTTGCTTATTATGGCTGTAACAAAACAGAATTTACTGTATCAATGATAATGTACTATACATTCCATCATACTTAAAGAGAAATCCAACAAGTTGCTCTGAAAGAAAGGGGAAAAATCAGAGAAGCAGATTGGTGAAAGTTTGAATGAAAGCGGAACAGCAATAAGAAAGTTATGAATTTTTGAAAGTTGTAATCACTATATGGGAATTTCAAATTGGCCTGATAAGTAATGTCGCTGTGATGTACTTGGCCGACAACTCCCCCATTTACTCTAACGCACAAAATGACTAAAATTTCATATTTTTTTTCAAAATGTAATAGTCAGGACTCAGTAAGATCTTTTTGCAAATACACTGTAACTAAAGGGAACTCTGCCTAAAATCACGCTACATGTATTTCTTAAATTTTCTTTTCATTTTACAGGGTGATGGAGGGTTGATCAACAATAACAGCAGCTATGTGACATACAACAACAGTCGTGAGTACACTCACAACAATCACCCATCCAACATGGCACCTCAGAATGGCTATGTGAGCCCTCCTCCGCCACAGAGCTACCATCCTGTGACAACGTATCGTGAGGAAATCCAATTTGGCACGAGCGGAACCGTGGATAGCGGCGGAGTTGTTGTTACACCCGCCCAGCTTTGCCACAGTGCTGTAACACAGAATGGGGTCAGTGCACCTGATGGTAGTACTGCTACAGCTATACAGCCTAAGCCCCCGACGAGTCTGAAGCCACGTGGTTCACGGACGCGAAGGAGCCTTCGCAGGGCTGCTGACATGCTCTTGAATCGTAGCAGGCAGAGCCTCTCTGACACTGAGGGTAAGGCCAGTAAAGTCATGACACCAACACCCCCATCAACAGTGTCACCTAGGACTCCACAATCACCTGCCGATATGCCTGGCAATGAAGAGAATAGGGCGCCCTCAATCCGCGACAGGCTGCAGAAGAACCGTGCCCGCATGGGCGAACTCTTGCGCTCACCTAGCCTATCAAAGTGGCGGAGGGGAAGCAAGGAGAGTTTAGAAGTTACAAACAATGAGCACCAAAGTGCTGCAGGTTCACCATCATCACCGAATGTAACAAGCCCGGCATATGTTCCCAACCGTAGGTACAGGAGTGCTGAGAACCTGAACACTTCTTCGTATACCTCCTACGAGACTCCGGATCCATATCTGGACAGTCGGACAGATGGAAGCTACCTAGATAGCTCCGATGGTATGTCAACAAGGTCTGTTGAGTCTACGCCAGCTGACTATCCATCCAGGCACCAAGAAAGGAGGCACTCTGCTGGTCAAGCACACCATCGAACCAGGAGCAGGGAAAACCATAGAGGTGGGTATAATATCCTACCACAGGAAAGTCCGTTCTTCCCAGTATTTCCTATTTTGATGATTTTTGTCACCAACAGTCCTGCTTTTTCAGGAATGATTAATTCTGTTAATTTTAAAATTCAGTACAAAAACTCATGGGAAATGTACTGACACACATTTAATAGGTGGGATTGTGGAGATGTAAAATGCTCAGTCGCTCTGTCCTCCATCTTTCACCCAAGCCTAGTCAGGGGCATTTCTAGGGAGAGAGAAGGTGGTGGGGGTAACACTCCCCCCCCCCCCCCCCTCTTGAAAGATTTCTTTCAGCAAATTTTTCTTTTTTATTTGTCCTTGGTGCTGCAGTATACATGTACATGTAATAGCAGTAAGTACATGTGGGAGTGGAGAGAGGTTTTGCTTGTCTGAAAGTATAAAAAGAACACTTGAAGACTATGACAAAATTTTAGGAAATTGGGGAAAAAATTAGAGTCAATATTAATTTATATTTCACCAGATTGTTTAAAACGAATTACTGTGAAGTGAAACATTGGTCTTTCTATTAATACGATACTGTACAGTGTATATTGATCAGTTATGGACTCCTTAAGAGTGATTTAATAATTTTCTTGTTTGCAGCATCATAAAGAGAGCAGCAGCAGTGCTGTGAAATGCTGTGAATAATATTGCAGTCAAACTGCAATTTGTTATGCTCTGCTAGTGCGCAAGTTCCTAACAAAGTTCAATTTGTTGAGCTCAGCTACTACGAAAGTTCCTGACCCATTTCTTCCCTCCCCCTCATAACCTGTCTTCCTGTTCCTGTCTCCATAATTCAGACGTAATCTTGACAAACTTCTTTTTGAAATATTATCCCCTTCACGTCTCTGCCCTGTGAATTTGACTTGCCCTCTCCCCTCTAGAACTCCATTACAGTTGCACTTCACTCACCCTCTTAATGAAGATTGTGCAGTACCTATGTTACCGTAGTAAAGCTGTATTTTTCTTTCATAGACCAAATGTACATATCAACTAAACTGTAGATTTTAAAAACAAATTTTTGAAACTACTCAAAACACCAGAACTTAGGTGAAGATGGGCACGTAGGGGCATGGATATTATGGGGGAAAGCTATGATTCATGATCTCTTTTTTTTCCCTTACCAATAAACATTAAGTTTCTGTTTCAGGTTACTCAACAAAAATACTTGGTAGTCCTAGAGTTACATGTATAGGTAGCATTCATGTACTAGCATTATGGTTATAAATTTGTTATTTGGTCTTGTTTTTTGTTTGTTTGTTGCGGATGTGAAAGGATAATTAAAAAGTGCAATTTTATATGTAAAATTTAAGAGTGACTGTAAGGTAAGAGGTGTAATAGTTTTGGTGGAAAAATCATACAAATTTATGTTTAAATTAGCAGCTTTTCAGTACTTCTTCATTAAAGACAATACTATTAGATATAATTAGTTGTGAAAGACCAGATTTGTTGAACATTAGTTCTGTCATCCTGTCCCTCTACCCCTCTTGGGGGTTATTGAAAGCTATTATTGAGATTCATTAGAAGACAGAGATAACTTCCTGTCTTTTTATCACATGCTACTGATGTAAGCTTGCGATATTCTCTGCGAAGAACCAAATCAAACACATCCCCCCTTTTACCAGTCTCTCGGTCTAAGGCGGCAGTACGCTCCTTCCATTTCCGAAAGTCCAACAACTGACGACACATATCTTTCCCTACACTGCACTTTGCGCTGTCTTGCCTTTGGCCCATGTGTGGCTTTTCTCTCACTTCCTTTGTATACATGGATATGCTAAGGACCTTTTGCTACTGATGTTAGTGATTATTTCATGCTGAATGGTGGGCATATTAGAGCAGAATTGCAGCATAAGTGGGTTTTTTTTTTTTGTGCGCACATGTGTCTCTCATTTAGTAATCAGTGCCTGGATGTTAAAGGATATTTCTTCAATCTGTGACCATGGCCGTCTTAATGAAATGCATGTCTTTCAAAATGAAGAATGGAACCTACGGTAGGTAGACAGATTTGGCAACATTTTAAAAATATATTTCCATTTTTATTATTATTATTATATTATTATTGTTATTTGAGATTTCCTACATGTATGTTATAGCTTTACCTTCCAAGACAAATAACAACAATCAAACCATTGTGGATGAAAACACTGAATAATTCAGTTGGCAATGATTTTTGGGGTCTTAAACTTTTATAGCTACATGTAATGTAAGTAATGTAAATAAACAGTTACAGACAATAATAAAAGATTTTTACATGCATGTAGAAGCATAATGATTTTTGAAACAAATTATGAGTACATGTATATTACAAAGTACTGAAGACATATTCTTTTACACAGTTCAACCAAGTACCTCCTTGGTTCAGCACAACTATGACATTCAGATATCATACTTTTCATTATGTTATTAATAATATTTGATCATGTACATGTAGATATAATGCTTGCCCTAAATGATGTAAACATGGCTTGTGTTAATGTATGCCTAGTATTGCCTACTAAGTATTTATTGATTTATTTCTCTCTTTTGTCTCTAATCTAAATCGCCATCTATTGTTAGTATGAAATATTGAATCTTAATTTAACATTGTTCTCTGGTTCTCTGTATGTGGTAGCTCTATAGAATTAATTCATTTCATGTGTGAAATGATTCATATCTTAAACCTGACTTTGATCAATATTATAATCTTTTCATTTCCCTGTAAGTTATTAATTTTTCATACAGGCACAACCCGTAACGTAAAGTTTGCGTAGCCATTGAGGGGCACTCTAATGGGGGGGGGGGCTTACTAAATGATTGAAATAGAATATTTCAATCATTGTCTGTTTGGATCCAGAAGGGCGTTAACTCTGTGTAAAAGGATATGAGTTAACGCCCTTCTGACAATATGGTCATGGTGGATAGTTAACTTCAAAGATCTGTCTAAATTAATGACTGATTAATGATTGCCCTTGGTGCCATCAACTTCAGGGTCCAGAGGATCAACTTTTGATATTTTAGAAATACATGTACTAGCCTTGACTGACAGTTGTACTAACCTGGGGCTAGAACATATTCTAATTATCAAGATGCCATTGGGAAATTTCAGGTTTACCTTTTATGATACCTCTTAATTTAAACACTTTGTGCTCTCCCAATTGAGACAAGTAAGTTTGTTGTGAGAGATATCACCCAAATTGATTTTATTTTCCTTGGCAGTACTTGGCAGTACTTGGCAAGTTGGGCAAGTGATGAAAGGAATGCTTCCTACCATCTTCTTTCCTTCCTTCCTCCCCTTTCTTACTTTGCAGTATTCTGAATATGACATTAAGTACACGTAGAAGTAAAATAAATTACAGGTGCATGTACGAGTGGATTCTCCCAAATATCTGAATTAGTCATTGAATCGCTGTATTATTTATTGAACCCAAATTCTTACGGTAATAGGATTGCAGAGGATTAGTTAAAGCGGGGTAATTAAGTGAGATAAGTTCAAGAGTCATGAAGAATTCTTATCAAAGACAGCATGTAGTGAATTAGAATTAACAATAGTTATTATCTCTGGCATCTTGTCTGTTTTGCTATACTTTGGAAAAGAGTTTTTTGAAGAAGAAAAATATTTTCTTTGTGCATGACTGCCCAAGATTAATATTATGTAGACATGCTAATTTATTGATTTCATAAAAAAAGAGTAATTTTGCAAGTTTGTAAAAAATTGTATTGAAATGTAGCCTACATATTGATAAAGAATATGTGCCTCTTTATCAATCATTAAAAAAAAACTACTCAATTTTTTAAATGCTTTTTAAGGAGTTCCTTTTTGTTAGGTTTGAAGTGATGTAATGACACAATTACCATTAAACATACTCATAAAATAGAAAGCAGTTCAATGACTTTTAAAAGAAATTTGTGTGTTTGATCTTTAAGTCTTCAAATTCACATTTATTTTCTGATACTTCAGTTTTGTGGAGGAGTGAAAAAAAGTAGGAACAGAGAGCTCTATGAGAGTTCTTGAGAACTAAAAACTGAAATGCTATAGAAAAAATAAATATTGACTAATAATAAGTGAAAAGTCCGATAAGGGCCCTTTTGAAGACCTACATGTAGGTCTAGGACCCTGTTCTCATTACTGAGATAGCTCGCTCTAGAGTGCACTAGATCACACCATCTCTAAGATGAGAACGTGGCGATGTTGTTTTGAAGCAATTCAAAACAACGGACCGCTGGACCGCCTCTAGGGGGTGGTCCATAAAAGATAGCGGGATCTAGAGCGCCTCAATTCGCATTCTCCTGTGCAGAGAGTGCCAAGATAGATCGCGCTAACCTCTGCAGGTGTGAACCCACGGCATGCCAGCAGACCTCCCTGGCGTGCTCTATGGGTTGCCCCACGATAGTGCGATCCACTTTCCAATCTCGTAATGAGGACGGGGTCTAAGTGAAGATTCAAAGGACAAGTTTGAGTGATTTGTATAAAAGTGTAAAGTCTAAACAGCTGTGGAGAACTGCTTGGAACTACTTCAAGCATGAGAAAAGCCCCCCATTCAGACTACCTATTAGTTCATTATATACACATAGCTTTACAAAAACCGTAAAAGTCATTAATTTTTTATAGCCAGAACACCGTATAATGAAACCTCATATAGCCAGGCTCATGTTTGAGCATTTTTAAAAACAAAAACTCGATAAAGCATCCTTGTGTAGTCTGAAAGTTGTATCGTATAACTAGGCGGGCTCATCGTGTGTGCGCGCGCTGATATGACCGGTAAGCTGTAATTTTGTATGCTCCATCACTGTCCACAACGTAAATTGATACAAAACATATGGTGTCAGCTGACATCCCCTGAACCAGTTTCTTTATAAGATGTTTCTTCATACGATATTTTGCCCACTCTCTATGCTCCTTTTACTGTATGATGATTCTTTATACGAATCTCGTATAACTTTCTGTAGTCTGAACAGCTATAGGAATTACTTCAATTACAACGGATCCTACACTGTATCTTCTTTATTACATGTACATCATACACTTCTCAGAATGAATTAATCCTTAATCCATTGTCCAAAAGCCCTTTTACATATCCATCGTTCCGTACTGAAGACAAAAGTTTGTTTGGGGCTTTAGCTCAGGCGTCCATCCCTGTCAAGTCTGGAATAAATTCACTCTAGAGGACCCCGTCTCTGGAATGTCCCATTTTTAAATGGAAGGCCATTAGGGTAGTAATCCATGGTATTTGCGATGAGCGTAGGAGGAGTTTAACTGTGTTCTGCATGGTTAATTGAGCTTCATATGTGGTTGGAGCAGATTGAATTTGGTGCGATTGATATTTTGCACACATGTATCGCTTATAGCATACTTGCTGACCTACAGCTGTTGTTCTTTAAAGTCATCCATGTGACATTTACTTCAGCCTACCCTCAAGGATATCTGTTGAATCTATACAGTGGAATACTCACATTTTTATGGTACACCTTGTAGGCATATATCCGTATTTCTTCAGTGATTTGAAACATTATTTTTGAAATCCAGTTAACTCATCTGCAGTTAATTTACATGATATCAAAGACCAGTGTTTTTAGTTATCCTAAAGGACAGTACATGCTGCGATTTCTTCGAAAATGTGGAAACCTTTATTATACATGTACCATTGTACCTCTTGGAAATCTGAAGAGGTGCTTTAATGACTTCAAGTGTTCCCGGTATCCTGTTTCATTTCCATATAGCTCTGTGTGCTTTCACAATTGGGATAATTTAATTTCCTTCCTTATTATAACAATAACATGTATATATGTACATGTAAGGAATGCACTTATCATAATTACCAGCTGGAGCCCAGCTTTGATAAAGACAGTGAGAGGTACATGCTAGAGATTTGCCTGAGACTTCCACGAAGGACTGATGTTTCTGTTTCGAGCTGTCAGCGATGTTGTCAACGATTGGAGAGATTCTGTCTTTCTGAGGATCTAGTGAAAGTCGGGAATGGTGGGCTGTTGTATATGGTGTGAAAAGAGAACAAAGTAGGAGGTGTATTAACCAGGGCGGTTACTGATGGGTAAGTTAGATTAGACATACATGTATAATGGGGAGACCTGTGTCTGTGCACTTAAGATTTGACCTGAAATTGAAAAAAATTTCTTTAACATTCCTTTATTGTTTAATTGTATATGATTCCTGATATTCTAAAGAGTAAGTTTGCAAAAAATCTCATCAAAAGTAGAGCAAGGACAATTCCATTTTCACAAGAAACGGCAGCCATGCCATTTTGACATTGTAAAAAATAATGAATCCCATGTCTGCACACTCATTCAATTTACGTGCAGTTTGGGAGTTTTGACGTGAAAGACAACATTTTGAGGCTTGTGAATGAAATGTGTGAAATAAGACTTTTTTCCTGTATTTGACTTGTCTTTTGCACAAATATCTATCGCTTTAATAAAGATGAAAAGTTTGTATTTGTTGCATGTTTTGTTTGATTAGAATCACGCAGTTACGCATGTGTGCAGACAAGGGCACTCTGCAGACTTGGGCACTCTAGCCATATACATGTGATTGTGTCACAAAACATTCGGTAATATTAATTATAATGCAACTGTGGCATAATTTGGGACAACTCTCCATTGGATTTGAACATAAAGTTACATATCCTTATCCCTCTATTTCTGGAAAAAAAATGCAGTTGACTTGACATTTTATGAATCTAAAAAGTTCTTTCCTTTGAAGTTTTTTTGTGGATTTGTGATCCCACGTAGTCTCCTAACAATCTCACCTTTGTTGCCGAAAAAGCAGCTTTGGGCATTTTGCATCATTTGCATACATGTAAATCCAAATGGCTATGTGCATACATGTAGGCATAGGCATATTGAAAAGTGAAAGACAATTTATGTGCACCCTGCACCTAACCCTAGCAGAGTCGCTAATCTTGTGCAATGAAACTTGTGATACAATACAATTCCCTGATATAACCTCAATTTGTTGTATCACAGGTTGTATCACAGAAGTTGAACAACACAGTGGATTTTTAATATGCAAATTATGGGAATTGCCCAAAGTTGAGTTAACAAAGCTGACATTGTTCAGAGACCAGATGGATCACAAATTAGAAAAAAAAGAACTTTTCTAGGTTCACTATCAGCTACATAGGACTTTCAAATTGATTAATAGGGATTGATTTTTTTTTGTATATACATGTACATGCAGGATGAACAAATAAATTGGAGGATTACATTCACTTTGAATCAGCCTCCATAATATGCTTTTTCCTCTAACTCCAAGAGTGGTGGTGGTGGAAGGGATGCATGGGTCTCTTTATACATCATTAGCTACATTCATACAGGACTTGTGGTTTCGAAACTTTTAAGTTAGCGAAACTTTAAGTTAATGAAACCACGACTCCCTAACCGCAATGAGGGTTCACACGAGCCTGAAACAACGAGCTGAAACTACAAGCCGAGCGATCTTTGTGGTTAACCCCGGAAGTAAATACTACCGATTGTGTGTACAGTACACATACAGATCCAGTGTTCATAATTCGTGCGAAGGGTAGGACCCGGATATTTAACGTGAACAGCGAGGTCATCCTTAACCACAAGCTTGCCAAACTTAAAGTTTATTCTGTTCACATGTGCCGTGACTGCGATGGAGGACCCCCTCCTGCTCGTAGTTTCGGCCTTAACCACGAGCTCGCTTGTGGTTCTAGAACTACAAGTAAACTTAAAGTTTAGAAAGATAAAGTTCTACAAGATCAAGCGAAACTTAAAGTTTAGCTCCAATTGTGTGAACATAACTTGTATTTCAGTAGCTCCTAGGCAAAATCTTCCCAATCCTGTTGCCTTTGAAATAATATTTGAAAAAAATTCAAATGTGGATGTTATGGTTTAAAGCTGTTTTGTGTACAGTAATTGCAAGAAATATTCATTACATTCTGTAGTATCATTTTCTTGGCTTATAATGACTTTTAAGGGAGCAAAAAATTGAGTAAAATTTAATTTACGGATGCAGGCTTCTCTGTGTTTACAAGTTACTAGAGCTTTTTTATTAGAGTTGCGGGTAATTTTATGTTTTTTTTTTTTTTTATTTATATGGGTTAATTTTATGTTTCTCCGATGTAGTATACATCTTAGTCATCAGTTGTAGAGCAGTACATCTGCACCCTGTAGTCATGAATGGAAGGCGTAGCCAGGTCAGGTTGTACTGAAAATAGGAATTCATTGTTAATTCATTCATTCAGCCATCTCTAGATTGCTCTGACCAAAAGTCAATACAGGTGAGATGTTTATTGCTTTCTTTATGAGCTGGCTGTCCAAACCAAAGAGCTTCAGTAAGGTTTTTTTCTCTGCATTTTGTGTTCAAGCTGAAATCAAAGTGCTCCTGATCTACCACACTTGGGGTTTGATCAGTGATGTTTCTTTTAGGGGGAAAAGGGAAGATATAGCACGAGAATTGAATCTTCATATCTCATTTAAATGGATATTGCCTGATGATACGAACATGAAGCTTTTGTTGACCCCAACTGCAGAGTTCCTGATGCGGAAACCATCTTGGAAAATTAACAGCCAATGCCAACATCAATTACACAAACAGATCTCATGCAATCTGCTTCAACAGTTTATGGCTCTGGAAAGCTTTGTTTGCATCCTGATTTTAATTGGAATACCATTCTGTACTAAAACCCTTGTGCGGGATGGGTAGTGAGCGATTTGAGAGCATCTTCTGGTTGCAATCAGTTTTGGAATCAGCTCCAGTAGGACATCGTGTCTGCCCATATTTGTCACTGAAGTAGATGCCATTTGAGTCCAGTCCAACATTCAAAGAACATCATGAACATTTTGAGTGGTAGCTTGTATTGGACCCATTTGGGAGATAATATATTTGAGGGATTCATAGGCCAGGACTGCCTTTGAGATTCTAGTTTTGTTCGTCCACAGAAACCAAGGATGCCAGTGTTACAGAAAGAGTGGCAACGACATCTTTGAGTTTGAAAATTATCGTTTTTCCGTTCAAACATTCAGAAACAATATGGATTTTGTTTGTTTTCTAATGTACATGTAACAGCTGTGTGAATTCTTTGAACCAAAGAGAGAAGCCTATGACAGAGGAATCATCACAAATATTTGCGAAGTTTGCTCATCAGCAATCAGAGATAGTGTGAACAGGATCAGAAATATTAATTTAGCAAAATACTGAGATTTTCTTTTTATAAGAAATCTTGTATGGAGTCATCTGTTGTGTCCTTGCTATACAGACGTGCGTTCTTGTGCTTTGGATAGTTGCTTTAAATAGTCTCTGTGCCAAACTTTTTACTCACAAGATAAGATATATAGAGTGTGGCAGCAACAAAATCATTTCCTTCTAGCTTCGTATGTGAGGAAAACAAATGAAAGGAAATATTTTTTGCTGATCATATTGAGTAGTGAAGTAGAGGTGAAGTGGTCTTCTTATTTCTTGGAATAGTACTGTGATTGAGCCGGATTCATTTAAAAGGATACTGTTGCTATCATTGATGGTTTCATATGAATGTGCACATCCTTAATTTTAACTGCTGTTGGGGAATGAGAATGATTTGGTTTAGATTTTTAATAAATGCTCAATTTAATATTTTGAAAATATTCTTGACTAATAATAATGGCTACTTATATAGCGCTCATATCCGTCACGCAGTGACGCTCATGGCGCTTAGACATTATTATCCTGGTTATAGCCGAGCCGCCAAAGTAACTAGCGCTCAAGCATATCAGGTACCCATTTACACCTGGGTGGAGAGTGGCAAACGTAGATTAGAGTCTTGCCAAAGGACCTTAGTGCCGTGGTGGGATTCAAACCCCGTACCTTGTGATCTGCAGTCCGGTGACTTATCCACTAGACCACAACACCTCTACTGGTGGAAACTTATTTTCTAAATCATAAGGCCTCATTAATATTTTTCAAAACATAACAGTCAAGGAAGAAATGGGATGATATTGATTTCAAATTCAGTCCAGATTTTCAGAATTGTGACATGTGTGCACACACAGTAGCCGCAAAATTTGCATTTGTATTTCAACATAGTACAATGTAAAATTCTTCTTGATATATATCATAATTGGCTTTTCTAGGTTTTCAATGAATTCCCTTTATGAGAGTGAAAATTGTTGTTTGTTAACATTCATTACAAAAGTTACAATAATCATAATAAGTAACACACACAGTTTATCTACTTTTCATCACAATTGTAAGAAATTTTGGCAAAGCACATTATACTTCTGTCATTCTTCAGCTGTATGTGCCAGCAGCCCTCTTTGCACTGTTTGTGAATATTGACCGACAAAGGAAGTTTGATAAATTACATTTGTCTGAATTCTCTGAAAAGAGAATTTGAGAAGCTTCTTTTGTTGGCAGAGTGAATTGAAGAGAAAACACTTGGTTCTTTTTACATGCATACAATTGCATCCCTCTTTGAAAAAAAAAATCCATTAATGCTATTCAATTCATATTTCTTCATTTTTTCATTGGATGAACTAGTCTGAGCCATCTGTTCTACTTTTCAAAACTAAGAATGACGAGCAAGTTTTGTGGAAGCCATTGATGGTTGATCGACTCTAGCTGCCCAACGACTTTATGGATAGTATATTGTTGTGACTGAGAACGTGTCAAAATTTTCGCAGTTTGGAACTTTGGATGAAAATGAGCAAAGAATCAAAGTGGTCTTGGATTAAGTGCTTGTAATATGAGGTGGGTTTGGATATCATTGCTTCGCCTGGCTGTGCTTTGACTGTAAAGTTCAACCCCCCAAGTGCGCCTGAACCACCGCAACAGCCGCTCTCTTCCACTATCTCTCCCCTGCATCACAATGACTGCTGGCTGCGCTATGGAGGTCAAAGGAGGTTGCCATGGCAGCGAAGGTATACACTCGTAAACAGGCTGGGTTATTAAGCACGGACGTAATTGTCGAGTGCCGATGACATTGTTTGTGTGTTTGTGTGCGAGTTTTAATTGCCCTGTCTGTGAGGCGATGATGAGTATACGCATTTGTTTCACCCCTGTCATTATGTGAATGGAAATGATACATACAATACATGTTCATGTAGATGAATGCTTGTACCCATGTAGTATACTCTAGTATCTACACAGTCATATGCACAGTGTTGTTCGTATAGTGTAAAATGTGGTTATGACCTACATTTTGCATTAAAATATATTGATTTCGTTACGGGCTTTAGAGTTTTAATTCATCACCTGACCATGACTTTATTATACTTAAGCACTTTATCATGAAGTGAAGTCATATTATATCATGGTCTTGCTCCGAATGCTCTTCAATTTAGATGATTCACCTTCGTCCCTGTTGACAAATAATATGCTTTTTCTTTTTATTAAAAAAAAAAAAATATTATGAAGGAGATTGCTGCTGAATTGAGATATGAGAACAATATAAACAGCCTTTTATGTTCTAAGTTAGTGATTAAGGTAAACAACAGATAGATCTTTGTGATTGAATGTTAGTAAGTTGTCCAGGGGACAAACTATACAATATACATGTATATTGCTATTTGTGAAATCAATGTGGAATGCACGAGTGTCATTGCAAACTTCAACTGTGAATTCCAATTTGAACTACTGGATTTTGTTGATTTTTTTTCTGTTGAATACAATCAAAGAATATGTATACAGAATTCCTATCAATAATTCCTTTGGTATCAACTTTGTATGTAACATAAGACCTTGTGAACAATAAAAAATTCCTCAAACACACACTAAATATGCAAATTAAGTTTCATTTTCATTCTGAAGAGAAAATAGTTTGAAAGATCTGGTCACTATAACTAATAGGGCTATATAATTGTCGGGTTTAATAAACTAGGTTTATGCCAAATATGCTACTAGAAGAATTTGTATTAAAAACACAGATATGTGAATGGGTATTGTATAAACTGCAATGCAATCATACAATTTCAGTAATATTCTAAATGGAGATTCATGTTGAATAGTTCCAAATGTTTTTTTGAATGGACTGACAAAAAAGTAGGGAATGCTGAATGAATGAATGAATGACCTAGAAAAGTGGACAAAGTATTCAAAACATATGGAAATACACTGTGCCAATTTATAAGGGGCTTAAAGGCATTGATTAACTTTGCCCAGGATTGAAAAAAAAAAATCACTTTTCCAGCTAATGCTGTAATCATAATTGCAAACCTTTAGCTCAGACAGGAATCGCCTGAGTTTTATAAGCTGATCGGTCGTTTATATATCAAGATATTTACGATTGAACAGTGATGTCGGGATAGAGTACCACCGAACCCTAAAGAACTCTTACGGTTGGCATACCTCGCTCTATCACAGAATACCGTACGGGCTGGAAACCCGCTCTGAAATCGCCAAGCGCCAGTGCTTGGTTTTTGTGACTGCAGCGCAGCGGAGAAGCCGAGCGACTTGCGCTAGCGATTCATCGCGATTTTCTCTTTTTTAGGATAGTAAACGGGTTCCATTTTCTCTCATACTTTCACATATCCTTAATTATATATGTAGTTAGAGGACTGCACACAATTCACTGGCATTTGAGCCGATTTTACAATTTTTCACAAAGTTAATCAATCACTTTAATCATTTCTAGAACATTGGTCTAAACTGTCATTAGTCAGTGCTACAAAAAATGCTAATTAACCCTTTCAGGACAGGAATTATTTAAGGGCTAAATTGATCACATTTTGTTCTTCAAATTGGCAATGATAATATTTTTCTTTTAGTGCTACATGGTTCTAATAAGGTGTGATGTTTTTTAAAACAATATTCATGGTTAAATATTTTGTTGAAAAGTTGAAAAATTGCCAATTTTGATGAAAAACAATGATTTTGAACCTGTCAATGTGTTGCCAATTTAAGGATTTTAAAGCTTATTCTTGTTTTAAAAATTCCTTGCATCAAACGCAATATGGTCATGAAACAAAAATACATTAGTGTATGCAGAAATTTTTGCTCTTTCTAGTCATGCATCTGGTATATTTTCTAGAGCTCTGAATCAAAAATTATTGAGCCAAACCACAAAATGTGGTCAATTGTCTTGAAAGGGTTAATGTGAGTCAAGTTGGCTACATTCACGACAGGCTGGATTACTAAAGCCCCTTATTTTGTTATCTTTGATGAAAATATGTCCTTAAAAGAAGAACTGCGGGTAATTTCTCACTCAGATCCCCAAATTGGCAAGGACACGGGGCGGTCACTTGGACAATTATGTTTCCGAGATGAACTCATTTAAATATGTATCATCCGGACCATTGACTCTCAAAATTAAATAAGTAGAACAGTTGCAAATTATGCGAGGTGAATCAGTAATTTTTATGAGAGGGCGGGGCTTGGTCAACATGTTTTCCTTTGAATTACTCTTATAATTTGGTTGTTGTTATTTCTTACGTATACATGTACCTTTCCCAGTTTTCAATAATATGCTGCATCCATCTTGGGTAGCATCACAGCTTTAGTCAGCTTGCCCCTCAAGCGATAGACAACCTAAATTGGAACGTCTCACCATGTTCACCGCAAATTTGTATTATTTTTGTCCACATTTTTTTCATTCCTTTGGTCTCCAGGAACATCTTACTGCAATTTCAATTTTGCACAAGCAAGGGATGCAGTTTTCACATTGAACTGTTCTGGCGTTTTTATGACATTTTCATCTCCTATTCTGGGGGGAACCTGTTGATGCTGTTCACAGTAGTTTCCTGTGGTTTCTTGGATCTACAGGAACATTCATGACATGTGTGAACAGATTGCTCAATAATTAGGAGTGCATCCTTCTAATGTCACAGTACATTTGGTTTTTATGTCACAGTCGAGAGTAATTTGGACTTCTTCAGTTTGGAACTCTTCAAAGGTCGTTGTCTGTTGGTTTTGATGCTCTTTTTTTATGTTGGCACAGGCACTAGGATATAGACTGATATAGATTTTTTTTTACTTCCAAAGTTCAATGTGAGTCCTAGAACTTGTGATCTGTTGTAATTCTGAATCTGGATTTTTTTTGTTTCAACTAGTCTGAGTTATCACATTAAAAAAAAAACCCTCATAGTTTGAACTCTGAGACCAAGTTGTCATTGGCACTTACTGAAAGACAACTCTGAAACCAGAAACTTTGGTTCTTTTGTGAGTGGTCTGGATTCATCCAAACAGTGAAATGACTGAATTACAACATTAAATTTTTTGTGATCCATGAATATTTTGTGCTGCAAAAATGAATTTCGTCAGCAATTAGTGAAAGTTCAGGTCACGAATGGTTTTCCATTGTTGTCTTGGTGCTGTTTTAGGGATCACATACAGAACATTTAGCCTGGATAAATTGATAAAAGAATCGAAGAGAGTTTTGAACATGGTGGTGCTGTACGTAGACCTAGCGGTTCCACCAGAGGTTCTGCGCAATGCATTGTCTCTCACCATAGAAGTGGACATCATTAGGAATTCATATCGAGATAGGAGACTCTTCTATTACTCTACTGCTTCTGATTATGGTAAGATCATGTAATATATAGAAAAAAAAAGTTTGCCTGATCAACTGCCTTGTAAGTTGAGAAAGTATTAATGATATGTGCCTTACTTTTACTTTCTCTAATACAGAACGCAAGAATATGGTGATGATATATCATTCATTATGGGAGTGAAATTTTGCTTCTGCAATTGAAGTGATAAAATCTAAGCCAGATCAATTTCATAATATTCTTTATAACCTATTTATGGTTTTGATTCCAGATCAGTCCAGATTGTTATGGAGAGGAAGTTGACGAAATAAATTGCAGGATGAAACATTTCTTTAACCCTTTCGAGACTATTGACCACATTTTGTAGTTTGGCTCAATAACTTTTGATTCAGAGCTCTAAAAAATAACCAGACGCATGAGTAGAAAGAGCAAAAATTTCTGCACTCACTGTCCATTTTTGTTGCATGATCATATTGTGTTTAATGCCAGGAATTTTAAAAAGAGTATAAGCTTAAAAATCCTTAAGTTGCCAACACATTGAGAGGTTCAAAATCATTTTTTTTAAAATGAAAATTGGCAATTTTTTCAACTTTTCGACAAAATTCTCAACCATGTATAAATTGTTTTCAAAGACATTGCACCTTAGAACCATATAGCACTAAAAGAAAAATATTATTGATGCCAATTTGAGGAAAAAACTGTGATCAATTTAGCCCTTGAATAATTCCTGTCCTGAAAGGGTTAAAGGAAGTACAATTTGTTTCTACTTTTGGCCATCTATGTATGTCTATACATGTCTGCATGTGTTTACAAGAGGAAATTTAAAAAAATTGAACACAAAGGAGGCAAAATTCTATTGAAATATTTCTAGGCCGTCACAATTAATTTTCAGGCTGTTACAAATTAATTTTGTGTTGTTATTTGAATATTACATTTTATAATGTTGATTACTATGTTGCAGTTGAAGCTGTAACTCAGTCATTAATCAATCTCCTTTATGACATACATCAGAATTTGCCAAAAGGATATACCAATAATTAATTTTTAGAGCATGAATACAACATTCTGTCTAAAGCAGTATGCCTGCAGGATTACATTTATATGCTTTACATCATTTATCAAAGCTTACTGTGAATACAGTTCTCCCTTCATGACTGACATCATTCATGAAGTCTTGACTTGTTTTAGTGATCAAATTCTCTGAGGAAAACAAATACAAACTGGTTGTAAATTATGAGTTTTTGTGATGCAAATTTCTCCATTGTCCCAAGTAATGAGCCATGAATTTGTGCAGCTTCAGCACCATGCAATTCCATTGCCCACTATGCCATTGGGGGAGGGGTAAGCAAATATTTCATGATCTAATTCCTGCCTTGTAACATGTGCATATTTCAGTGCTGGGCAAAATTGATTTAGCTTTCAGTCATTGGCAGAAGATTGTTCACATTGCTAGATAAATATGGGATACTTGCAAGTGTTTTTCTTGCAATAGCCTTTTTGTGTATTTCAGCTGATTTTTGGAGGTAATTAGGTTAGGGTCTGTTTCCATGATTTCATGCTTTGTTACACAAGTGTGGCAAGGGGGCAAGGGGGCAAGGGGGAGTGTCACCCTCACACAAAATAAAATTACCCCTATCAGGATCCCCCCCACCACCATCATTTTCAAACATTTGCTGTGCTGTTGCTCAATTATAAGATTTATAAAGAGTTTGTAACAAAATTGCTTTCTCAGTCGAGTTAAAGTAAGTTTATATTTCTTTGCTTTGTGTATTTCCTGTTCATTAAGAAATTTTGAATGCTGTCTGAAGTCATCTTGTATGGTAGATATTTTATTATGATTTAACACAAGCTTTACAAACATGCCATGTAGAAAACCAGATAATTTTAAAACAATATTGGCCTTTGGGCTTACATATCTAGCATCACTCATTTCCTAAGAGACTAATTATTTTCTTAATTGACTAATTACTCATTTGTGGCGAGACCATTATCTTATTCTCTAATTTCCTAAATTGTTGCCCTATATATAGGTAGTCAGATAATTTCCTCCAATTAAAATGCTGTGGTCATTTACTAGTATGTAGCATCTGGCTATGGACTATTACAACACTTCATAACATTACAAGTAGATGGGTGATCCATAGACTGTGTATATTATTTTCTTTTTGGTCATGTTAAACTACCATTTATAGACTGAAAAGAGGAAATGCAATATTTATTGTGTTATTTATTCAGTAAAAATATTTATTTTGACAGAATAACATAATCAGCATAGAAATCCCTGTCTTACACAAATAAGGCATTCTGGGATTCATTGCATCATTACCAAATGAAATCATATGACTGTGACTGTTTTCAAATATGTTCCTGTATAATATATCATTGTAAATTGATGACAATTTGGAAACATTAAATAATACATTCAATACTGTAGATTTTATCTTATAAATGGAGTATTATTATACTTGATTATTTGGGCAAAATGAGGCTTCGTTTTCACCATTTCATTGTTTTCTTGAAAGTGATATTAAGGCCAGAAAGTATTTATTTATCCACAAAACATGTTGTAAATTAACTATTTATTTTCTAAAAAATCTCAACAAGATACAAAATTTCACCATTCTTAGAATGCATTTCTGCTGGTATTTAGAAAAGAAATCCATGCTGATATCTTTCCAATAAACAGCTTCAATAGAAATATTAAGTGATAGTTTGTTTTGTTTATCTTTTTATCAATGTCAAATTATATCGTGTTGATCACTTATGTGCTGTATAAACCAAACTAAAGCTATTTATAATCTTAATATTTTTATATTATCAGAGCTGTATCTATTCCCTTCAATTTCCTGGTAGTTAAGTTTCTGAAACAATAAATGATACTTAAGAATCATAATAGTGTTATAGTTCATAACATAGCTTTCATTACCAGGCCTTTATAAGCTTTACTTCGAAACATAAAATAGGAATAGAAATTCTTTTGAAGTGATAAATGGGCTAGTAGGGCAGATACATGTATGTTTGTAGACCAGTTGATTATTTTCATAAATCTACTTCCTACTCAGCAGGCGAAAGGCAATCCATTTACTGTGATTTATGCATGTATCAGTGAGGAACTCTCCCCTCAAACAACAGGAAATTCTTATTTTTAAGCCAAGAAAAAAAGGGGGGGGGGTTAAGCTTAACTCAAACCCCCATATATCACCATTCGTGATACATGTACATGAAGCAACAATCAGTTTAATTTCTCTTCTACTATGCTGAGTTTAAATCAATATGTTCATGTTTTAAGTGGTTATGTAAAACAAAAATTCTTAAATATTTCACCATTGAATTTTATTTATTTCCACCAAAATCATTAAAATAAAAGTGTACAAAATTAACATATATATATCATAAAGTGGGGGGGATAACAAAAGTAAATTACTTATCTAGGTTATCCCCTTACAATATGCCTTACAAATATGCCGAAGTTGTGTGCATAATGTCCTTGTTGATGTTTATTTACAACAGTCATTTGGGTTTCAAGAAATCAATTCTTTCATTTTGAAATAATGGAAGGAAACCCTTTAAATACAATTTAGATTGATCAGTTACATTGATTCACAAATGCATGAAATTGTTGATCTTGAGATGATGATAGCATTATTCACAATATCTTTTGGTGTTACGTTTTATTATGGTATTAGCAGTCATACATTGTACATTGTAACTCTCTTTAGAATATCCGACTCCATCTCTCTCCCCCCCCCCCCCCAAAAAAAGAGGAGCATAAACACTTGGTTGAAAGGCAAATACGGTTCCAATGGGAAAGAATGTATTTCAGTCATTGATGTACACATTATATGTACATGTACATGTAGTACATGTTAAATTAGCATTGTTGCATATTATGGCCACCGCACACCTTACGATCGGTCTGCGAACCGATTTCAGAAGCCGATGTAATATCATTAGACATATCATTTAAAAACGAAAAATATTTTTGATTGAGGGTCTGAATAGTCATACAGATAGTCAAATTGATAATACGGCCTTTGCCGAGTTTTCTAGTCTGGGGGATGGCCAAATCGGCTCCGAGTCGTAGTGACGTTACAAAAATTGTACGACTGCCTACGATTTGTAACTAATTTTGCCCTTATTCCCTGTAGAAAGTTGACAGCTCACCCAAACCCTATGTTTAGTATTCATATTACTTTTCAGAACCTGAATAGGGTAGATTTAATTTGTTATAATGCCAATATTTAATGCCATAGCGATTTATTTCACAAATCGGATCGCAGACCGATCGTAAGGTGTGCTGTGGCCTCTAGATGAGTCTCAATGTATAGTCTTACTAAGCAAGCAGCTCAGGCATCCATGTACATGTACTAAAAACATCTCTGGCAGCTGTGTATTCGCTCTCCATCAGTGTAAATAAGTTTATTTGCATTGAATTAGAGCATTTTATTCTTTTATTTCAAATAATAAATACCTAAATATACTCTGAGGTTGTTATTCTACTATCCTTGTTGATGTTTATTTTATAAAAGTTTTTGATGAGTTTCAAGAGATTAATTCATTATGTTCCTTTCTTTTCGAATGATGGAAGAAATTCGTAGTGATCAATTAGTATTGATTCACACTCAACAAATGCATGTTATAATTGATCTGAGCGGGATGATACTATTATTCACAATGTTTTTGCCTGTTACTTTCTTCTATGATGTTGAGCATACTATTTTAGAATACCCTCTACCCCTCCCCCCCCCCTCGCCCACACACATACACCCACAAAAAAAAGAATGTAAACTCTGATTGCAAGGCAAATATGGTTGAATTTATGTATTAAAGTATCAATTAAAGGGAAATCCAACCTTAATGGCAAGTTGCTCTGAAAGAAAGAGGAAAAATCAGAGAAGCAGATTGGTGAAAGCTTGAATGAAATCGGAAAGTTGTGAATTTTTGAAAGTTGTAATCACTATACATATGGGACTTTCAAATTGGCCAAATAGGGAATGTCCCTGTGATGAAGTTGCGGATAACTCCCCCATTTGCTCCAATACACAAAATGACTAAAATGTCAATTTGTTCAAAATGTATTACTCAGTATGATCTTTTTCTTTCATAAGGACCTATAACAAAATGCTATCTCCAATATATTGTGAGTACTGCCGCGAGGGTAAAGGCGCTTCGGAGAAAACCGCAAATTACTGATATTTTTGTCTACGACAAACGGGAGAGTTGTCCACAAGACTGTCACAGTCGACTCACCAAATTGCCAGTTTGAGATTCGCATAGATGTAGTGATCTCATTATTCAAACATCCATAACTTTCTTATTTCTTGTCCGATTTCTTTCAAACTTTCACCATCCTGTTTTGCTTATTTTTCTGCTTTCATACAAATCAACCTTTTACCAAGGTTAGATTGCCCTTTAACAATACCTATGTACAATTCAAGTACTGGTAGTAAGTGTTGCGTTATTTCATATTGAGCCTCAAAGCTCCTTCACCTAATGTGTACTCTTTCTAATCAAGCAACTCATGCATCCATGCACTAATAACATCTCCAGCAGCTGTCTCTTCGCTCACTCCACAAATGCAAATAATTTGCATTTGAAAGGCTGCCAAGAAATCAATACTCCTTTATCCATGCCCTTTCTTCCTTTTGAATACGGCCTCTGAGCTTCCTTTAGAAACCGCTTTATAGGAGGGTTAAGAGCGACATGATTTAGGATAGAGAGTGGAATTTGCTTTTGTTGTTTGGTTGGATCTGAGGTTTTGAGGGTTAGGTCCAGAGCTTAGAGAAAGGGGGGTCTATTGAGTTTCTAGTAGTATAGGAAGCGGAGAGTAAATAGAAATATAAAAGATGCAAGAGGTTATGTGCATAAGAGTTGAATGGGAGAGAGGGGCTTTTAACAAATTGCTGTTATCTCTTTTCTTCTCCACTGTTGTCTTTTGTTCAAGCTGTTTAAAGCTTCTGCAAAAGCAAAACAAACATCGACCAATCATTACATTGTAGATGTAAAAACATATGCTTAATTTTTTTTTTTTTTTTTTTTTTTTTGCATGCAGAAATACATGATCTTTACAAAAGGATACTTCAAATTGGATTACCATCAACAGAGAAAAACACATGTTCTTTATAGGCCCATGTGATTGAAACATTCTAATATTTAGTAGTGTCTGAATTTCTTTTATGCACCTACAGTATTATATGAAGTACTTACATTTAATGAATTGTAACACTGTATAGAGAGGTAACAAGTACACATGTACAGTTTTTACGAACAAGAAGCAAAGTTTCTTACGATAGATAATTTATTAATTTGTCTGCATAATGTACACAATTCAGGTGATTTCAATTATTCAGATGTCATATTACGTGCAAAACTACGATGTGTTTGCTCCCAGCATGCACTAGTGGATGGATGGGTTGTGTGAGGGTGTCAATGGGAGATGAGGCTAGCATCCTTGGTTGCTATGGAGATGGCTTCCTTAGTGATCGAAATACCACCTGAGCTATTCAGAGTATGAATGGAATGTCAGTGGGATGTATGATCAGGGAATTAATAACATGATGTATTACTGAATTTACAGTGTACATAGGCCTACACCATCCAAATAAATAAGGAGAGATTTAGAATAGTAGGTCTACAGACTCTACACCTATTTGATTAACCTTTTCGAGACAATTGACCACATTTTATGCTTTGGCTCAATAACTTTTGATTCGAAGCCCTGAAAATATACCAGATGCATGAGTAGAAAGCACACACCGAGTCCATTTTTGTTGTATGACCATATTGCATTTGATGCCAGGAATTTTAAAAAGGAGAATTAGCTCTAAAATCCCTAAATTGGCAACGCATCAAGAGGTTCAAAATCATTTTTTTTTGTGGGGGGGTGGTCAAAATTGCCAATTTTTTCAACTTTTCAACAAAGTTTTTAACCATTTATGTTGTTATCAAAGACCCTACATTTTATTAGAACCATGTAGCATTAAAAGAAAAATATTTTTGTTGCCAATTTGAAGAACAAAATGTGATCACTTTAGCCCTTCAATAACTCCTGTCCTGAAAGGGTTAAATGAAAAGTAGGCCTACAGTACATGTCCAAGGCAACATACCAAACTCATACTGTTGGATATGCAATTTGAAATTGCAATTGCCAAAATGGACAATTGAAATACTTTACTGCTACATCTCATGAACATACAGAATGCATTCCTTGGGCAACTTAAAATGATGTAGGGGAAAGTGTTTTGGAGACCACATGCCGAAAAGGGCAAGTGGGATTTCATTTTACCCCCTTGCTTACATGTATTTAGGCCTAAGTTGTTTGAATTTACTTAAGCTCACAAATAAAAAACATTTTTTTCAGTGCATCCAACTTTCTTATGTAGCCCTATCATCAGATAATGCAAGTTCTATATACATATGCAAATGTTTAAAGGAAAAACAATTTACTTTTTTAGATTGAATCAAAATGAAAAGATTATGCCTACTACATGTACATATATTTGCTGACACAGAAAAATTGAAATAGTATAACTAATTCCAGAACAATTCTGCATGTAATTTGTGTGCAAATATTGACAAGTCCTTTATACATGTAGTCATATTGATTGAGATGCTAATATTGAGTATGAGTGCTTATGAAGTGCTGCACTTCAACAAAATTGCTTCAATTAATCAACACGTTTTGCTTTGATAGAAATGGCTTTTCCTCTCTTCACCAGAATATTTTTTTTAAATTTCCTCTATAGAGAATATTAAAATTTGCAATTCCTTTAAAAATATTTTCACTTTATATCAGGAGTATGGATGATCATTTTATCATGATTTATCATGATTTAACAGTATTTCTCTTTGTTCTTTCATCGATTGTGATCTCTTGTAACATGTATAATTTTCTGTATGTATTTCAATATATGTCATTTCAAAATGTATCAGCTTTTAATTAGGTACAATGCTGAATATAGGTCAACAAACTTTATCACATCACATCAAATAAAATGAAATGATCATAATTATGTATTTAATTGCAGAAATACCTAGATAGCCATGCTTTCAGTACTGACATCAAATATTTTCAAATTCTTTTTTCTTCATTATCTTTCAGGCTACCATACAGCAGATAGTGATACAGATTCAAGTTATAGTCGACATGACGGGACAAATGGCGATTCACATAGCAGGTGAGAAAAATCATTTATCCAAAAGAAGTATAGCGACTTTTAAAAATGTTTTGTTACATGTACAAAGTTTGTGGAAAGAACAAAAATAACCACATCAAAATAATTTGGTGTGACATTGAAAATACATTCTGATTTTCCATACTTGTATATTAAAATGAAGAATGAAGTATATGTATATACATAAAAGTGGATAAAATACCAACAAAATTTTTCCAAAGAATTCAGTGTTGTAAGTATTGAAAATTCATCAGACTTGCCTGTACCAACATGAGGAATGTGAATTTAAGCACTAATGCTAGTTTTAACTTCCGTTCATAAAATCTTGGTTGTTTCTTAAAGTTCATAAAATCTTTCGTGTTTGAATAATGTGAAAAAAGTAGATAAAAAAGAAAAAATGGAGAAAATATATTTTTTTCACATTTGATGATACTATTGCCCGGAGATATAATTTTACCATCGATTCAATTCTCATCTGTTGCAGATACAATTCCAAAAGGCCGCTCCCCTCGTCCTTCCGGCTCCTGTCCAAGGGTAACCGAGATGGACCCATGAGAACCACACCCAAGGGGCCCAGTGGACCCCTCAAGGCTGACCACAGCATACAACCATTTACCAAGGAAAAGAGGTTTGTACATGTACATAAGGATCTTGAATAGCACAACATGCAGCCTATGGCTACAGTCTAAAGCATCAATGTTCTTTAGCAAGACAGTCATCTGCATTTTCCACTCGACCCAGGAGAAATGGGTACTGGTAGGAAGGTATCCCTTGAATTATGCTTCAGTGTATCAGGACAGCTAGGTTCCTTGGAAGCATAAATATATGCACTATGCAAACTGAAAAGTATTGTTTTGTAGAACACCAGGGCCCTCTTGCATAAAAAGTTGCGATTAAACTCAACTCAAAAAATTAAACGCAACTCAATTTTCAACCAATCAGGATCGCGTATTTGGGACTTGCGTTTAATTTTTTGAGTTGCGTTTAATTGCAAATTTTTATGCAGGAGGGCCCTGATCATAAAAGTCAGTGTAATCAAGCATTCACCCGTTGACTACTGAGTTCATCCATTCCAATAGGCTTCAACACGGGAGCCACCCGGTTCCCAAAGGCATTGGGTTAACAAGTATTAAAATATCATTTTGTTTCAAGGAGTCCAATACCTCTTTTCCCATATACATTAGCATAGATTTTTTTTTTCACAATCCAGTGATTCCAGTCTCAAGGAAAGACTTTCAGAATTGTATAATAGTATCTTTTTAAAGCAGTGGATAGGAATGTCTTTTGAGCAGCTAACTAGAACAGCTGAAGACAGAAAGTTTTGGAGAACCTGTGTCTCAAGATCCATCACATTGGGTGAACCCAAGTTCGGTGTTGAAAGCTGGTGTTGGTGTTGGGGCAAAACTAGCACCAGCCACAACACCGAACCTGAAATGAAGCTGGTGCTGGGATTGACATCACTAGGTGTTGAGCTATCAATAATGTGATTGGTATTATTTTTATAAACCCAAATTCGGTGTTGGGGCTAGAATCAGCAGCCCAATTCACGCTCTCAAAACCAGCACCAACACCAACACCGAACTTGAAATCACCCATTGTTGACCCAACGGCCTCCAAGCTATGGGACATAGATAGATAGATAGATAGATCTTTTCCCAGTCACACTGAAATCAGACTGATAACAGACCGAACAAAACATTACATTACCCCCGTATTACCAATATTTTGTTGGTTATCAATTGGTTTGGAGTCATTTGGGGCCAGTTTCTTGAAACCGTCATAAGTCTAAGTTCGCAGACATCCCTATGAAACACAAGTTAATTCTTCAACAAGCATTTCAATGGGATGTCAATGAACTTTAATAGACTTATGACGGTTTCGAGAAACAGGGGCCTGTGTCATTATAGGAAAAGAGAGCTGCGCGGACACCACATGCAGACTAATGTTTATTGAGTCATTTGACCTTGCCAATGACTAAGAATGCATACATGTATAAATATAACATATCAAATTAATTTGGAGACACAATTATAATGATTGACATAATGTAACCACCTGTTGGTACACTGAACATCACCTTTTTGCTATTTATTTTAACTTTTTCTATGACCTCATTGGTCCATCTCTAATGGGCATTTGTCATGATTTTGTACACCCCCCCCCTCCCCTTCTTTCTTTAGCATTCAATTCTTTTTTCCCCTGCCTACCGGTATTCATTTTATCTGCCCTCTCTTATTTCTCATTTAACAATCAATGGCAGCTCCAGAATTTTGCCAAAGGGGGGTCCAATTCTTCATAATCCTGACATGCCAAAGAAAAAAAAAAAAAAAAGAAGCTGATTGAACATAAAAATGGAGGGGATGCAATTTATTAAAATATGTTTGTAAAGAAAAAAAATGAAACAAAATTTACCCTGTGACCCTTCCCCTACCCTGATTCGTCCCTGACAGTGGACTTATTCTTCTCTTAATCAACGTTTATCATTTTTTTATATCTTCTTCATACTGCATATGTTTTCCTATAGTATCTTACTTTCTGCATTTCCCCTCTCTCTCTCTCTCTTTCTCTCTCTTTCCTCATCAGTATCAGTCCCCCCCCCCCTCTCTCTCTCTCTCTTTTATCCTTCATATTTGTCTCTGTCTCTCTTACCTCTTCTCCTTTCCTATCTTTTCATGTAAATTAATTTGTCTCTCTCTTTAACCCTCCTTTATTTCCCTCTTTTTTTTATGAAGGAGGTCATTTCTAATCTTTTTGTAACAGTTACATCATAAATTCTGCCAAGTCATGTTGGCACATGCAGTGCACAGCAGAAACATATCAAAATTTTTGACGGATATTTTTAGATTTGATGCTACCTAGTTTTCAAGGCAGATAGATATCTTTTCTCTTTGTCAAGGAGGGAAATAGTTTAATTACATGTATTTCTTATCTTCTTCCTCTATTTATCTAGAGTCCATTTGTTCAGAGTGAATAACTGATGCTCAAAAAATATACCCTGTCAGATAAAGATTTTATCTTTTTGTAACAGTGGATATGAAGCAGGGTTGGATTTTTGTTGGCACAACAATATTGGATGCATGTGGAATATGTAATGAAATGAGACAATGTTTATGGTATTACTTATGTTCAGTAAATATTTGAAAATAAAAGTAGTTTGAGTCTTTGAGTTGACCTTGATAAATAACAGGGGAGTAATATTGCATCTCACATAAATGTACATGTACATGTAAGAGAAAAAAAATCTTAGGTTAGAATATATCTTCTTTTGAACTTTATTTCAGATTTCCTCCATTTTTGCCATTTAAAGGTTACACAGATGTATTAATTAGTTTGTAACATTCAGATTATGTTAAGTCTGGAGTCCTACATGTATTTATCGTCTGTTGAGAGCCATATATGGGTTAACCCTTTCAAGACAATTGACCACATTTTGTGGTTTGGCTCAATAATTTTTTATTCAGAGCTCTAAAAAATATACCAGATGCATTAGTAGTAAGAGAAAAAAATTCTGCACACACTATGTCCATTTTTGTTGCATGACCATATTGCATTTGATGTCAGGAATTAAAAAAAAGGAGAACAAGCTTTAAAATCCTTAAATTGGCAACACATTGTGAGGTTTCAAATCATTGTTTTTTAACAAAATTGGCAATTTTTTCAACTTTTCAAAAATATTGGTAACCATGTATACTGTTTTCAAATACATTACAATTTATTAGAACCACGTAGCATGAAAAGAAAAATATAATTGTTGCCAATTTGAAGAACAAAATGTGATCAATTCAGCCTCTTAAATAATTCCTGTCCTGAAAGGGTTAACCCATATATGGCTCTCAGCAGATAATACTATTTTGTTCATGCAAAGAGGTCCCTTGCAAAATGTACATATTTGATGTAGAGTTCATATTTAAAGAAAAACAGTGCTCCAATATTTGTGTAGTGGTTACAAATTTCTCAAAATTTTGTTTTACTTTTTTCCAATTACAGATCGCCAGACGAGGGCTCTCCACGTGACCTTTGGGCGGAGCAGGGTGCAAGGCCTAAACACTACTCATCTACAGACTCTCTAGAAACAGAACAAGTCACGCATATAGTATTCCAAGACACTCCCATTAGAAATGAATCCGACGACAAGAATGCCTCTTCTCGGCCCACCACACCTTCAGCATTACGCAAATCTTCACGACCACCATCGCCGTCCAGGTCGGTAAGATTCGATGATGACACCGACGGGTCATACGACAGCGATAGACGGGAGCGGAAAGTGCAGTCGAGGAGAAGTGAATCCCCGGCAGGCAGACAACACTCAAGTCGTCCAGACTCCAGACAACATAATGGAACTTCCAATGGTGGTGACATGCCCATGTATGCCACTGTTGATAAATCTAAGAAATCTAGGGCGCCCTCTCGGCAAGGTGACGACCGTATGTCGAGGCATGACGTTTGGACAAATGGAGTTGAGAAAGAGGATCCATATAGTCGTATTAATGATGATAGTCTTGTCAAACAGAGTGGTCGGAGTAGAACAGAACATGATTATGAAGAAGTGTCATTCAGGCCACGATCAGAGATTATTACCTCCAGGTCACATGATTCTAGACAGGGGTCAGGTGATTCGAGAAGACGGAGCTTGAGTAAAGGTTTGTGTTTAGCCAAGACTATAAATTGTAAGGTGATGTGTAAGAGGGATCACTTGTATTCAAAATAGGTGTCATGAGGGGTGGATTGTACACCAAGAGAATTCAGGCTTGTTCACTTACACTGTAGGATGTTGTAATCTGCTGTGGGTTTTTTTTTTTTTTATCGTGTAAATAAATGGCAAGTGGGGATGAATAGAAATAGCTGTGTGCAACAAATGTCCTACACATACACACTTGTCTGTGTGATACACCAGTGTGAAACACACTACACTTGAACAAACCCTACTTTCAAAAATGTTTTAAAAAATACAAATTTATGAGACAAGTTTTTAATGATAACAAAGTCTCTTTTCCTTTTTTTCATCTTGATATAAAGTGTTTGATATTTAACCTCAAAATTTATAAGCCTGTTTTGAATTTTGATAAGACAAAGAAGCTTTTCTAATTTATCAATCAAAAGATATTAGAAATAATATTAATAGTTGGACAGTTTAGATCACCAACACCACTCTAAGGGTCTGTTTGATTTGATATATTTATTTTGCACAAGCAGGTAAAAGCCATGCAAAATTACAAATGATGATAGACTGTTAAGTATAATTAAATATCATTTACCCAATTAATTCCCCAACTACACAGAGTCCAGATCATCAAGACCATCCACTCCAAGCCACAACGATCCTTCCTACGCAGCCGTCAACAAGCAGCCTTCCAGATCACAACCCATGGCCAGTAGAGGGCGCTCTCACTCCAAAGAAAGCCTGTCATCGTATGGCAACCCATGTGTCATTGATGCAGACGATACCATCGAGCATCTGGGGTCGAGTCGACTGGATAACTTGTCATTCCAAAGGTAAGGGGTGAAGGAGGGATTATCCTTTGTGGGAGAGGGGATAGCTTAAATCAGTTTGATCATCTATATATCCTTAAAGAGGAAAAATCACCCAAACATTATTCTGTTATCATTAAAAGAAGTGATTTCATCTACAAGAAGTGACATTTAATATTCAAATGAAAATATATTCTGTATTTTAGGCCTACTTGAAGGTACTTAATTTGGAGGTAACTTTCTTGGGCCCCTAATTTTATGAGACTGTCAAGTAGTCTACTCACTGGTAAATTTTCCCTTTATTTTGAACACAATTTAGGGATTCAAACTTATGATATAACTTGCAATAGCTCTAAACTACTGTTTAAAGCTTTTGAATGCAAGCATGGATCGCCAAACGTACAGAACTATATGATTTTTTGTTGATTGGTCCCCTAGGCCAAGGCGTACCTAAGAGTACCTTTAATTAAGAACTTGTCCCACTGAAACCACTTTCTCATGTGCGTCGGTGGAATCCAGTGTACCTTTCATGAACTCAGGGTGGCGGGAGTGTATTGAACTTCTGCAAGGAGGAAACGGTGTATTATCTCATGGCAAGCGTCTTAATTAATATCTTTCCGTAAGGGTGTTATCACGTATTGTACTAATCACCTCTCTACGACATGATTACAAAAGAAAGCACTTGATGCATGCAGGAAGTAAATGAAAGATGCGTTGAAATGAAAATGAAAATTCTGACATAATATACTGAGAATTCAGATGTTTCCAGTCTTTCATGCATTTGTTAAGTTTCTGATGAGTAAATGTTTCGGTTTGCTATCAGTAATTAGCATTTGCTATCGGTAATTAGTACATCCATCGACGGTAATCTCAGTGTTGCTCTGATATCATTCAGCTTTCAGATCAAATTCAGTTTTCTTTGAAGCAGCAGTTTTGAGTGAATGTGAAAGTTGATAAAAATAGGCTTGGGTATTGATGTATGGTTGGAATTTATGCAAAATGGTTTAAATAGAATTTTACCAGGACATACATTGTAGGTCTAGTACATTGGGAGACATTCTTTGTAAGTTTCGCATTTCTTCTCACAAAATAAGTATACCCTCACGTTTTCTCATTCTTTCTTCAGTTGTAAATTTGTAATGTGCAGAAGGGGCAAATGGAATACTGAATCAGTCCTGGCATTTGAATTTTAAAAGGTCTCCCTCTTGTGGTTGACCATCTTGTCGTATTTCTAAAGGCATGGGAATGCTGCTTGTAGCATCATGTAGGCACTTAATTCAAAGTGAAATGGATCTGAGGGATATGAAACATTATGATTAATGGTCGCTAAGCCTTTTGATATGGTCAACTGTATTAGACATGGGTGATTTGGGAGATGGTATCATTTGTTACTTCCATTTAAAGGTGTTTAATGTATCCAGGTATTTAATTCTGTGTTGCGATTGAAATAGACCCTCATAAATCATGGATACAGTGAGTAAATAGTTCACTGTAATGAGCTTAATCCTGAAAATTAAAGGGAAGGTCAAGTTCTGGGAAAGGTAAATAATCATTTGTGAGCTTTCTAATTCTTTTTATTTTAGTTTGGAAGATTATCATAGTAAAAATCTCCCCTGAAAAGGATTGCTCTTCAAATGCCCTCACATTCAAAATATGACAAGAAACAGCTGAAATGTTTGGGCCAAACATTTGTATGTAATCCCATGTACACATTTCTGTGTGCAGTGCATGTGACTCTCAGCAGGATTGAGTCAATTTCTTATCGTTTTGGTAATTCCGAAACCTTACAGCATACATCAATTCTTCTTTGCTATATGATCAACCTTTCCCAATTGCTTTGAGACAGTTTCTTTCACATTTCAATCTCATGACCAGAACTCAACTTTATCTTTAATACCACTTATAAACCTCAAATACATCTTATAATTCCCCACTTTCAAAATGGTTCAAAGCCACATTCATATGTATCTCTTGAACTAGAAATCAAATGCATAAATAAGGAAAGGAAGAAAATAGCATAAGCAGAACTACATTTATGTAGAACAAAGCATAATATAGCTCATCAAAGAAGGCCTTGTGGACTACATGTCTCATGTCATCCTAACACAGGAATTTGCAATTCATGGTAGAAATTATATGTCAGCCTGACAATGAAATCGAGATCTCTTTCTTATCGCCTCGAAGATTGACAGAATTGATGTGAACTTCCTCAGCCATTACCTTCAGCAGTATCTCTTATCATCTTCTCAGAGCTAGAAGGGCCTTAAAACTATGTAAAAGTATGCGAGTGAATGCCCTTCTTGTGCTCAGCAAGAGTTATGTTCATTCAAAGGAAAGGAAGAAAGTTGACCGTGATTGGGAAGAATGCCAAAGGTTATGCTAAAAAAGAACTTTTTCAAAGTTGGTGTGACACTCCTTTGGTATTTGAGAAAGTACAAATGTACTGTGTATAGAGTCTACAATGTAAAAGGTTTTTTTTTTTTTTTTTTTTTTTAATGCTGCAATGTTTTCCCTTGAAATCAACATGGGTACCAGTATTTGATGTTTTTTTCATGCATAGTTAAATAACAAATACTCAACATTTGAAATATTTAAAATTTAATGGTAGAAGTGCCTTCAAGAGCCATTATGGTAGTCCTCAAGAACAATTTCATGTATTCATCATTCCTCATGTGGAAATGGAATTATATTGCATTTCATTAGGACAGAAAATTAATTCTCATTGGGAATGCTAAAAACGTATTTTAAACAACTTTTTAGTTTACATGTACATGTATATCATGATCATGGTATTGATAATCATGGTTTCATTGCGCTTACATGTACTTGTACTGTATGACATCTGTAGATGCTTTACATTTCATCTGTTTGGAGCCAGAAGGGCGTTAACTCTGTACCAATGATGGAAGTTAACGTCCTTTTGGCTTCAAACAGACAATTTATTGTCAGAAGATGCAATACACTCTGTACCAAGGAGAGAGATTCTATTGGTTTAGCATGCTAAAGGTGAGAACTAACAACAGTTTTACGGATTTCGAAATGGGCGGGTCCCAGTGAGATAAAATGCCGCTAAAAAAAAAAAAAAATTATGCGCGTTTTATCTTACCGAGATAAAATAAAAATTTTTATCTGAGATAAAATGAATCTCAGAATACCGCCCCAGGTCTTTCTATACAAGTAGTAGCTGAAGCAGGTTTCACTGTACTATGCTGCTGTGATACACTCATGGGGGTTTATGAAAGGTGTGTACATGTACATGTATGTACATTCCTATTCTATGCTCTGAGGCTCTTTGGGTAGGCCCAGCTGTCCTTGAAAATATGTGTCAAGAGTAATGTTTTGTTCACAAACACCTTTAATGCTCCTGTTAGGCTGCTCTGGGGATATATTTTTATTTGGGGTTTTTAGAGGTATAAAGTAAATTCATATTTCATGCAGGGAGTCTGTCTAATGCTTTTTCTCTAGGCACCATGATTTTCAGGCTTAGAGTATGTTCTGTTCACAAACTCCTGTAAGGGTGTGTTTATACTTTCTTTGCGAAGGCAGAATGAGCGTTGTGAAGAGCTCATCTAAAACGCAGTTTATACTTCTTTTCTCCAGGCGAATTCAGTCTCTGCAGCTGGTTTCGCAAACCTCACTGCGCATGCTACGTGTTTATATGATGTCGTATAAACGCGTTTACAAATGATTTGGCTTCCCCGGAAACAGTGTTTTTGGAGAATTGTGAGTTAGACATCATTTTAAATCAGCTATTATATGGAAATGACTGTGGATGCACCCGTGTTAACTAAACGCTTAAAAAAGGCTCATTCTGGTCTGAAAAATGAGAGTATAAACGCACCCTCAATCTCCTATCAGGCTGCTGTTGGAGGGGGTATATAAAGATCTCATATTTCTTGTAGGTACTCTGTACATGAACCCTTGTCCTTGACAATACTGACATTGTTTGTGGTCATGTGAGACTACCAAACACTCACATTGCATACAGGAAGATGCTTCTGAAGTGTCCACAGTGCTGTTCAACCGTACTCAACCTGGTCTAAAAATGGAGCAAGATCTATTTTTAAGGCGATCAGGTCGTAGCTGACTTAAAGATCACACCATCATGACGATCTGTGATCAAAAGCCTAGCTCCCCTATACCAACGTTTGATTTGAGGGAGTACAGTGGGAGGGGAACGGTTTAACTTTAGGTACAGTTAGGGAACCTGGTGGATTTGTGAGATTAGCCTCAAACAACCATCGCCACCTCGTTGATGTTATAGTCACCCCTGTTGGACTGAAAGAATTTTGTATATGTTCCAGTCCATTCCGTTGTGAAGAGTAGCACAACTGTGTTCTCGCGTTTGTTGTCCTGAGCAGGCTTGGAAGTTGGTATTCTTGTGGGACAGTTGTTGAAAGTTGAACAATTTCCATTAGTCTTTTTGAGTGTTTTGTATGACCTATTCAAGTCCTTTTGATTGTGAAGAATGACACATCTGTCTACTCTCTTTTGTTCTTTCTGATTGGTTGGGCATGGAAGTGTGATTCTTGTGGGACAGTTGGTGAAAGAAAGAGGGTATAAGCATCCAACCTTGAGAAATATTGAGGCATGGACAATCCCGTTAACCATGTCAAGGTGATGAGGGAGAAAACGTTAATGTAACTTTTCCAGCAGTAATAAGACATGTTTGGATTTAAAGGATCTTGAAAGATTTCAATGCCATAATTGAGTCATCTTTCATTAGCTATGATAGGAACTATCATTCATTTCCTTCTATACTAAAGACAACTACTCAGTACCAATATGGACTCGTTTCCATGTCATGTCAGCACATCTATCAGGTCTTATTGATATGAGACAAACCCTGTGCAGGAGTTGACAACGTGGACCAGCCTGGAATAAAGGAAAGGAGGTCCTTAATCAGACAAACGAGAACTTTCACTTTGCAAGAAAGCATTCGAATGTTGTCAACCCCGGAAACTGGAAACCGTTTGTTTGGAGCTAGCAGCGACAGGATACATCGTCGCAAACATCTCATTTCATGTGTGTGCTAGAGCGATACAAGCCAGCTGATTTCTCTGATGCCAATCTGAGTTTGATCAGAAGCAATTTTTTTTCTCATCGCATTCAGCATCGGTCGCTTCTTTCCTGTGACAGCTTGCATGATGAGTAACCATATTTTTCTCTTGGCTCATCACGTACGGCCTCTGAAAATATCTCATTTGGAACTATTCCTTTAGCAAAGCAAATCTGTACTGTGGAATACCAAAGTGACTCTGTGGATGAAGTATTTTTGTTCAGTTTGAGCCAACAGCATCGATCACTAACTTCACTTTTGTCACATGGATGACGATTTTATTTTTCTTGAAATTTTGCTTTTTGGATTCGAATGAACCAATGGTGCTTTTTGTGAAGTCAAACTCTAGAATGTCCTCACACCCCCCTCTCGTGAGGCGTATATACTTACACCGGCATTTTTCGCCAGTGCAATCGTTTACTCCATACTTGGGAGGGGGTCGTCGGGGGAGCAAGCCAGGAGTGGTATATCGCAGCTGTATTCGAAGGAGGTAGGGGCATCATTGATCCTCTTTTGCTGTTTTTTTCCATTTTCTGTTTGTTTGTTGTTGTTATTTTTAGTGGTTGTTGCATATGTTTAATCTATAAAGCCTTCTGCAAGGCACATTTTGAACAACTTTTGGGTCCTTAATTTTTTGTAAAATAATCATGGATTAAATATCTCGTTTTGTGTGAAATGGAACCACTTCTATACTTCTCATAGTTTTCTGCGGATCGCCTCTTAGCCTCACTGTTGGTAATGTGATAGAAACACACTGATCTGATGAAAGGAAGTCACTGTTTTCAGAACCAAGAAATGACTTTACAGATATGCATGATGTATCCAGGAATATATCTAGTTTGCTAAGTTAAAAAAGCCATTTTCATAATTGTTTGAATTATTTTTAACATTTCTTCCTCAAGTACCTTGTTAGAAACTAATTCATTCATTTGTTATTTGTATTATTTTAACTGTGTTTCAATAGTCATAATGCAAGTTGCACACATTCATAGTTTCTTGGTTGACTTAACCTCCCACAAGCTTCCCCCAGAAAACATTCATGAAATTGACAAGCGTATTGAAAAAATTGTCTATTCATTTTACATTTAAAATGTGATATTACTAATGATTAATAGGAGTTTAAATGACGGGACAGTTTTTATGGCTGATCTGAGTTAGACTTTGATGAGATTCTCTATGTGATTGGTAAAAGTGATTCAGCAATTGCTCTAGGTGTCGTAAATACGTTTAGAAATTCTTAGAACATATCTGTGGTATTTTAGCAAGTGATTATCTGTAATTAATAGATTTGTGAAATAATTGGAAGATTTCCTTAGGAATCTGGAGAGTGCTGTGCAAAAGAATGCAAGCTGCCAGACGTTTGTTAGTTTCACCTTTTGTGTTGAGAGAAAGGTTTAATTGATCCTCATAGTTCAGATGACCGACTTGGACACGGGTCAAGCCACCGCTGACCGGTAGAAAGCAGAGTCATGGCAGAGATTTGAGGTTTGCCCTTTGAAATGTTTGTTTGGATTTTTGTACAAATTGTTTGGGTCCCTCTTTGTATCACCTCACTCCAATTATCCCTCTCTTTCTCACTCACTTCTTTCTTTCCCTCTTTACCCCTCTCCTCTCTCCCTTTCTCCCTTCCTTCCTTTCTCTCTCTCCTCTCTCTCTCTAGCTCCCTCTCCCTTTTGTGTTTAATTAGTATATCCTTCCCTATCCTACCCATGAGATTAATAGGATCATTACTTGTGAATTACCTTTCAAACATTTATTATTGTGGTTGATTGTGATCATACATGTTTGCTGTTCTTAAAATCTTGTTATCATGTTATGAGTTCACCCCTCCCCCACCCCCCCTTCACCTTCATTAAATAAGTACATTCCTGAATCCAGTTGCTTGTTTTAATTAAATCTTTCTCTCTCAATGTCAAGTTATTCATAGTGAATAATTTATCAAGTTTACATGACAGCACTTAGGCAAAGTTGAACGCACAGCAGGGGATAAGGATGCTTTTAATTTTGCTCTCTGAAACACACCCACTGAAGACGTAAACTTAACGATGATAGAACGCTAATTGTAACAAATAGCCTGTCATAAAGCCGAGCTATCAATTTCTTAATGTTACCATGCCTAACACATTATCCCTTCACAGTCAGGAGTCATTTGGTTACTTAAAAGATGGGTGTAGTCAAATTGCGAGGTTGGAAATTGATCAAGAGAAAAGGGAGGCTTTTTAACCAATCTTCAAACAGTTCTTCTATCATATCCTCGAAAAAGTAAAGTTGGATGAAGCAGAATACTATTTCATTCTAGTTCATTTTGGATCGAGAAGTAGTCTGTTTAGGCTCATAATATCATTCATTACCTGGGGGCTCTCAAATTTCTTGGATTTATGGACCATTTGGACTCCTCAGCCTACAAAACATTTTGTATGGAGCTTATAAGGGCGTTTATTTCTTGTTACACCTTCAGGTAAAATGTTCTATTGTATGTCCTCTTGTTTTCTGAGAAATTCTGCAGTTTGTGAAGAGTAATCAAAGCCAGTCACAAAATTATACTTTTATACATATATTTATTTTATGTCATTGCCTTCTAACATACACGTAGGGCTAAGCTTTGTGCAAAGGATTTGAATTTGTTTTTATTGTATTGGAGCAATTTTATTGAAGTGATAATGCATTGATGGGTTGAATTCTAACCAGAGAAGGTGAGAGAATGAGATAGACAAAAATAGTGGAAGGGGAAAAGAACGAGGTATACAGTTAGTAGAACATTGTAGAACACATGTTCCGGTGACAAATGCGCTACGGTCACTTTCTAATTTCTAACTAAAGCTGAATTCTTAAAGGGAAAGTCCACCCTGATTACAAGTTGGTTTTAAAAGGGAAAGAAAAATTAAACGGATCAGTGAAGGTTTGAGCAGCATACGATAAGAAATAAGAAAGTTATGAATTTTGAAGTTGTAATCAAGCAAACACAAATCGGCAACTTCATGATGTATCTTGTGAGCTCCTCTCCCATTTGCCCTGTACCCCCAAAATTATTAATTTCCATTTCTCTAAAGAAAATATTAAAACATACATGCAACTTAGATATAATCATTGATTATATATTTAAAAACAAACATGTATGAAACAAATCTATTCCTTCATTAGAATCTAAGAAAATGAAAATTTGTGCAATATTCTGTACTGAGCAAATGGGAGCGGAGCTCGCAAGATAAGTCACCGAGTTGCAAATTTGTGTTTGATTGATTGTAACTTCAAAAATTCACAACTTTCTTATTTCTTATCGGATTTTGCTCAAACTTTTACTAATAATCTGTTTGTCTCATATTTCTGCTTTTATTCAAGTCAACCAAATACCAGGATGGACTTTCCCTTTAAATCCAACCCTGGACCCACCATTACAGCTATCCTTAACCCTTACCCTAACCCTAAACCAAACCTTAAACCCAATCGCAACTCGTGCCTTAACGCCCTTACTGTATCTTGTACAAATTAAAGCCTGGAGCAAACGTTGCCAGAGCAAATCTAGGTCCACCCACGGATTTGAAATCTATTACATGTAGGTGTAATCTATGCCAAGAAGTTGCGACTTTTCGTGTATGTCGTGCATATATTTAGAGAGAGAGACTTAGAGAAAGAGAAAGACAAAAATAGTGAGACAGGTAGAGACAGGTAGAGAGAGAAAGTGGTGAGAAATAAGTTTAAATAGTTTAAAATCTAAACACAGAGATAGATAGTAAAGTTAAGAAATGAATAAAGTAGACAGAGGAGGAGGGGGAGAAGGAGAAAGAAAGAGACAGAGATAAAAAGAAAGAAAGAGAGAGAGAGAGACAGTTAAGAGGGTCCATCATTATAATTTTGACAAACAAACTTTCACATTTGTCAATGCCAAGCATTTTCTAGAGCATGTTGAGTGTAAAGATGATTTGAATTCTAAACAGACAAAGAGGCACAAAGAGAGAGAGATAGAGAGAGAGAAAGAAGGAGAGAATAGGGAGAGGGGGGGCCAAGTAAAAATTTCTATTTCTTATCTTGACAAGGACATTACTCATGCCAGGTGAGGGGATCATTATGCAAGACAGGATAATTATCTGCTTAAAGCTCTCTACTCCTGCCATACTAGTAGCAGGGTGTGATAATTATTAATTAGAAGACACTCCATCAAGCATGAGGTCTCAAAGAGTCTTGTCATGTTCACTAGGTACTCGGAAAACTGTGATAGCCAGTCTCTTTCACAGTCATTCAGGATAATTGCTTCAGGTGAAAGAGTTAATTTGTGATACAAGAGGAATCGGATCGTCGAATCACTCCGGTGGACTAATTAATCATGACGCAGCGACTAACAAGTCATTCCTCGAGGGTCGACCTGGACATCTGCAGTTTGGTCCAGTCAGTGATCTGACGGGTACCCAACTTAGTTATGAGTTTCTAGGACAACATATGAAAATTAACACGGTGGTGAAGTTCTTATTTCTATTGTGGTCGAATGATTGCAATCCTTGGAACATTTTTGGCATCCATGTTAGTTTTACCACCTGCCGCGAGGTGAACTAGCTTTTGATGAAGGCTAGTGTTTTGAGGGGTGAAGAAGATACATGTCGACACTTTTGATCATTATCCAAAGACGCTCAGCTTGAGTTGCCTCGTCAAATCTCGGAACCTTCCTAATGGATTGATTATTCATGCTGGATTTGAACATGATATTTTGTGAGTGAAAGCTGAGATTAGCGCAGTAGACATTTGCCCTTTGTTTGGATCTTATTTCCTGGAATAAACTGAATTGCTTCTTAAAACCGCAGAGTTAATATTCACACAAAGGCCAGATTTATCGGTGAAAAGAAATGGTCTCTGATCAAATGAAGGGCGTCATTCCTGACTATACCAATACCTGGGATAGCCATAGCCTTCCTAGAATGTCAGCCAGGAACAAGATCGCCTCTCAAAAAAGCGTCAACGACTGGGTTTTGTCCACGCTGCCTCGACGAAAGGACGATGTGATGCACAACTCCCTTAATGCACAACCGCGGCCGAGAAACTTTGAGAAACGCGCACCGTCCTGCTCGATGTACATGCGCTATGCGGTCATTAATCAAGCACAGCTACGCATCCAGAATTCCCCCGTGTTGCAGCAGTTGGCGGAGCCTGTGAAGAGGAATTCAAATCGGTCGATCATCCTAAAAAAGATACGCCCCGTGTCTGTCGCAGCTTGCACCGAAGCATTGTATGTAAATATGTCATATGAAATCATCTCTACCTTTGTTGACCAGTGTTGTTGTTGTCAATTTTGTTGTTTCTTCTATAAACCCTGCTTGTGGTTAATATATATATTGGTGTATTTCTTGTTTTTGTTCAGTTGTAGGTCATATCCTTTGAATTGGAGTTCAGGTTTTTCATTTATTAATATTGTGATATTAATTTTGAGCCTTGTATATTATCTGCAGGAAATTAACACTCTGTACTTGTTCATAGATTATAGTAGGATAAAAATATAAAGAGATATAGAGAGATGTTAAGGGGGGAGAGAGAGAAAGAGGGAGGGGAGAGAAAATTAGTGCGTGATGCACACAAAAATTGGCACCATTGCTTATTTTATTATATTAACTGAGAAAGGAAGCATTTCCTAAAAGAGAAGGAAAATACAAATTTGTTGCTGGCACATACAGATTTATGGTAATTTCCCTATATACCCAGCAGCCTTTTGCCTAGTCTACAAAAAATTATCTTAAACACCTCCCCCACCCCTCCTCTCTAAATATAGTACGCATGTGCCTCCATTGCCAAAATGTATAAATCCTGTATAGATCATATGAAAACATAGGACAGAAAATCTACATAGGGATTAACGGTTCAACTTTTATTGACAGTTTGTGTGTCAGAAACAATGTATTGTCTTGTCATTTCTAATAATCTTTACTGCCAATTTGACAATGCATTATGCGATTTTTGGAGTCATTCAAAAATAGGGATCATAGAAAGGTCCTCGTTAATTGCTTGGTGTTGAATCATGTTATTGACGTGATCAGACTTTGCTGAAATATAAAAGTGTTACACCCAAACTGATTTGAAGAAGTACTATACTGAACCGTAATTGTTACTGCTATGTCACCAGCTGCTCTCTCTCTCTCTCTCTCTCTCTCTCTCTCTCTCTCTTTGTCACTCACTCACCCTCCTTTTCAATCTTTTTAATCATCCAATTATCTTCTTTTTTAAAAAAAAAACAAGTTATATGAAGGAAGATGTAAAATATACAGAGGACATTCTGTGTGATAATGGGAAATCTTGAATTCTGAAAAGTTATTAATTATTTAGCATGCATCGAAATATAAGCAGGATTATATAACACACTGAATTGCACCAACAAAATTATGGGCACATGGGACTTCACATTCTGTTGACAACATAATCAGCTTAATTACCCTGTTATACATTATCAAAATTTATCCAGTTTCTTTTCACTGAAGTCAACATTCATTGTAACTTTTGTTGGATATCATAAGAATTTATTTTGTGATTTCCGAAACTTATGACTACCTTTAAGAAGGGCATAGATGTCGTCTCCATCAGAGCAGAGTTGTATGCGTATCATGCAGTCTATCTGGAAGACAGGAAACTCCAGATTATCATGTTCTCAGTCTGTCACTGAGCTAGGTGCCAAACGTATTATCCCTCTGTGTCACGACATACAAAGATAATTGCTAATTTACGCTTCCTTGATTAAGATATCAAGACGGCTTTGTCATGAGGCGTTCAATTGGGTCAAAGTTTGCTCAGACACAAATACTTGGATGGGATCTTTCTGTTTTGAGAGAGAGAGAGAGAGAGATATGGTCATGATATGGTCATTTGATTAGAAAATTTCTAACTAAAATTTATTTTGTACTTTAGTGTGTGTATAATTGCATAAAAAAATGCATTACACATGTTTAGTCATTTCAGGAATTGAAATTTTAAAAGAATAGAAAATATATAGATGTGTGTTAAAGATTTCTCAAAAAGAGAAAATATTACAGTATGTTGGTAGTAGCAACAAGAAAATTTATATAGATCTACATCTCTTTTAAAAGCAAATTCTCATGCCAAAAATCTAATGTTCCTAGAGATTTTCAGATGTATTTTGATGAATATTGACATGGGAAAGGAGATAAGACCCTTTCAAAGATTATCTAATTATCAGAAACTTGTAAAAGTCAGATCAAATAGTGAACTGAAATCCCTTCTCAAACCATCAACACTTGAAAGACGGTTGGTCGAGTAAACTAGATTGGAGAGAATATCACCAGATCTGTACACAAATCACTACGAGAAAGACCCAAATCCATCGGTTAAAGGGAAGAGACGAAGGATATTAAAAATAAACACCAATCTAATGTCATTTCCATAATCTGATATCAATAATTGTGATGTTTTTACACTTTTCCAGTTTTCTCAGTCTTGCCTCCCCCTCGAAAATGCTCTTCAAGACTGAAAAGGATTACTTTACGGTGTATTTAAGAAATGAATTTTTAAAAAGATTTACTATACTACAACTCTGCATGCAGATGTGCTATATAGCAGATTTTTTTGCGAGGTGAGGGGGGGGGGGGTGGGGTAGCAGAATAGAACATTCACCCCTGGAAGCACTACAGGTATTGGAATTCCCCTGTAATAATAATAATAATTGGTTCTTGTATAGCGCCCATGTCTGTCAGACTTGACACTCCTGGCGCTCCACAATTATTATGCTGGCTTTAGCATGGCTGCACTTACGGCGCTTTAGCATTTCAAGGAATTCCTGTCAGGTACCCATTTACCTCACCTGGGTCAAGTGTGGCAAATGTAGATTAATGTCTTGCCAAAAGACACTAGTGCTGGGCCAGGGATTCGAACCCCTACTTTGTGGTTCACAGTCCGGGGACTTATCCACTAGACCACAACACCTCTGTAGTTGATTTTAGAAAAGCATTTTAGAAAAGCATTTGCAGCAGTATTTATATAAAGATCCTGTTTTGTTCAAAACCTTTTGTTCAAAACCTTTTGTTCAAAGCAGGCCCAGATTGATCTACAGCTGCCATTATTAATATCACACGACATGATCACATGACATGAGGAAACTTTGGGAAACATTTGGTTCTCATCTGATGTGTTCCTAGAAGAAAGTGATTGGAAATTCTAGATTTTTTCAGGAAAGGATCAGGTAGTCCGGCCCAGACAGCGATTGATTAATGACTGTCTGGTGGAAGTATAGTGACATACATTAGCTCTTGAAATGATTAAAATGGAAATTATGTTGATCAAGCTCTTATACTGTCTGCTGAGATCTAGAAGGGTGTTAACTCAATGGTGAGTGATACAAGTTAAAGGTCATCTCAAAAAATGTACAAATGTTAAAGTGACAGTAAACTGGAGCCCTAAATAGCGCCATCTTTCAACAGGATTTGATGAGTGTCTGTGCCTCTCACTTTCCCATCATGCCCCATTTTAGTTTGTAAAAACTTAACATGTTAATAACATTGTAAAGCGCATTTGAAAATACATATGGAAAATGCGCTATATAAATACATTATTATTATTATTATTATTATTATTATTTTTATGTACATGCACACAATTTTCCACAATGCCAAGTCAAAAATAATAGCTTGAAATTTAAAATTTGCCTGTTATCCAAACAAGCTTTTTGTTAAAATTCAAAATATAATCTTAACTTAGCAATCACTGTAAAATGGTGCTGTTAAAGTTCTACCAGTTTAATGCTACTTTAACCTCATCTTCTGCTAAAAAACAGAATCCAACCAAACTTTAACTGAATGTCCATGAGCATACATAATATCTGCATTTTTAATTTGGTAGTAAGCTAAAGATAAGAAAGATAAGGATAAGGAGTGTCATCCAGATTGTGGACCACTAGAATGTGTCTCATTTTGTGAAAAGTGAAAATGGGTGCTATTTATAGTGAAAGTGATTTCTTGCAAATTTTATTTGTTAGCTTTACCTTTTACTGGTTTCGATATCCCATTAGATGCTTGACAACTAATCAAAATTTATTTCAAACCAATCTCTCAAAATGCAGTAATTACTGTACTTATTATTATTGTTGTTATTTTAGAGACTAGCTTTGATGTGCATCTCATTCTGAAGAACATCTAAAAGCATATATATGCCAATAATGTTTACAGAAATTGTGAATCTTTTTTTTTGGGGGGGGGGCTTTGATAAAATCATCTTTCATTTACCACTTTTGGGAAGACAAAAGCATCTTTCAAGGAGATTTAATATCAACTTAAACACAAGCATTAGCAAATATTAGTATGGAGCAAATTGTTCCCAGTTGTGAGAAGTTTCAATATCCACAGATAATTTGAGATGCAAGAACAATTGTGCCTACCTTAATTTGAGTCATATTGCACTTTAAAACAAAAGGTATGAGCAATATTCTCACCATGAATGATGAAGACAATGTTTCATAGTCTTTCATATTTCTTTGTTTAGGCAAACATGCATCGATATTTGAGGATCTATATTTGCCCTTGCTGCTTCCCAAAATACGAATTTCTCATTTTTTTTCTATCTCATTTCATCTGATTTTGGAATGAAGCCAACTGTCCTTGTCATATTAGCCTTATGACATAAACTTGGAGAGGAAAGTGGAAGAAGAGAGAGGAAGAGGAGAGAGAGAGTGAACGAGAGAGAGAGAGAGAGAGAGATTGGGAGGGGGTCGAGGAAGGGAGAGAGAGGGGAGGGAGCCAGATAGTTTGGGGAAAGAGGGCAAGAAGTAGAGAGAAAGAGACATAGAAAGGGGGAGAGAGAGGGGGGTGGGGAGAGTGAGCATGAGATCAAGAGACTTTGGAAAAACACCGCATCTGACTAACCCTGGCTAGATCAAGATATCTCATCATGATTTGAGCCAAAATTGGACAATTTCTGGAGATACATCAAATTTTTTCACCTCTTTAAAGGACCGTCATCATTTGTAAGCTTCCTTGCTTAAAATTGGCAACATTAAACCTGCTCTAAGTAGGAGCGATATGATATTCAGTGATATTCACTATTTTTGCGATCAGCAATGGTGATGAGTTTGAGCTACAAGTAGGAAAGCCGTTTCCATGAGATCTTGGATACAGTTTTTAATACTAGAATGTAGAGAAAAGAATTACATACTTCGTATGGAGACCTCCACCCATGATTTAGAGCATAAAAATAACTTGTTGTAAAGAGCATTCTGGCTATTTCTCTGTAAAATTGACTGTGTGATTACCCTTTACTCTGGCAAAAGAGCTTGGAGCACGTTTTTTTGACACTTTCATCGCAACTACCTTCAAGTCAAGTAAAACAGATTGGGTATTTGTTGTGGCACTCGGCACCTATCGCAGGCACCATGGAAATTTTACAAAGGATTTTTTACAAGTACAGGCTGAGTGTGCATTTTGGGAAGAGTTTCTTCTGCTGGCAGTGCTGGGTGGCAGAAGGGTATGATCATATATTTACCTATTGACTACCTGAATTCTCCAATTCTCCTGAAGAAACAGCTAGGTTCCGGTAGTGAATGGGTTAATCGTGTAATACTTTACTATCAGTGATTTTTAAAGTAGGATATTTTTCTCAAAATAAACAATGAGTCAGAGGGTCTATGACTGTTGATGATTTGGTGGAATCGATTGTATGGCTAGAGTGCCCAAGTCTGCGCAGTGCCCTTGTCTGCACACACGTGTAACTGTGCGATTCTGATAAAACAAAACACGCAACGAACACAAACTTTTCATATTTATCATAGCAATCGGTATTCATCCAAAAAAACGAGTCAAAATGATGAAATAAGGACTTATTCAGATATTTTATTCACAAGCCTCAAAATGTTGTTTTTCACTTCAAAACTCCCCAACTGCATGTAAAATGAACGAGTGCGCAGACATGGGCACCATTGTTTTTTGAACATTGAAATGACACGGCCGCCGTTTCTTGTTAAAATAGCATTGTTTTTGCTCTAATTTTGATGAGATTTTTTGCAAACTTACTCTTTAGAATATCAGGAATAATAGAAAATTAAGCATTAGAGGAATATTGGAGAAATTCTTCTTCATTTTCAGGTCAAATCTTAGGTGTGCAGACATAGGGCTCCCCATCATACATCCCTTGTTTCAACTCTTCACCTTCCATTACATTGTTGATATATCATATGCAAGAGGCAGAAGGGCTTAAACTTTTACAAAACATTTATTGCACCCTTCCAGCTCTCAGCAAACCATATGTGTGACATCAGCTCATTACTTCATTTTTATTTACAAAACTTTTGTGATTTATAGTTGCCATTATCATTGCTGGTGTGAGCACTAGATTTTAATAGTTTTAGGACTTGGGTATATCGAAAGGTACAAGTTATGGGTACCAGTATGTTATTGATATAGTATCATTGGACCTGATGGGACTTGGAAAGAAAATAATGGTTTTATTTTGTTCTGTCCTAGGATTACATGTCATGATCCTTCCTCAGAATATATCTTTTTTTCTCTCTTAAAGGGTAACAATCACCCAAATATATTTTGCTCTGTATGTTAGAGGTTCCATGTCATTATACTATATTCAAAAACATGGGCTTCAAATATTACTTCTGTAAGGAGATATTGCAAGTTTAATTACACTCTCTATAAGCATAAAAGCAACTTGTGAGTAGACTATTCGATGCACCCGTATGTGCTCGCCAAGATAAGGGCTCGTGCAGAACCAAACTTTGAGTTCGGTTAAGCACAAGCACCTTAAAGTTGTCCTTTATTTCCTAAACTGTTGACCTATAGAATGCCAGATAAAGTTCTTTGAGGTAATTTTGTACTTTCTGGCGGAATACATATTATTTTTTCTGGTGGTTCGTACACTTTAAAGTTTTTGAACATCTGCATGTAAATGTGAACTTTTATCTCCAGGCTCAAAGTGTAGAGTGATATGTAAAGTGAGTTAGCAACTTCTGTTTTAGAAATTGATTTCACAGATTGTCATCACTTACATGTATGTTCAAAAGCTGTGAGGCTTGACTTGATTTAGCACTGTCACTCTGGCAACTCGATGTTTCATCTTTATGGGATAATTTCTCCTAAAAATTCATGTCATGAATGAATATTTGTCATTTTTTCCAGTATTGGGGTTGAAGTGGGGATTTTAGGTATCATTAGAATTGTAGAAATATCCCCCCCCCCTTCGAATTTTTTTTTTAAAATCAGTTATTCATGTCTATCAACATGAATAAAAATTTTAGGTACATGTGCATATATAAACCAGGTAAATGAAACAAAAACATATATATGAAGTAATTCACACAGTGTTAAAAACCATATTTTGAGGGCGGTTGTAACATTAAAGTTCTAGTTCAGCCTCAGTGGCTTAGGAGCTAATGCACTTTTCTTTTCTACGAGACTCCCTCAAGGTAAAACACAAGGAATATCATTGCAAGTTTGTTGTTGAATCTTGACCGACGAACTTTACATCGTCGTCGCAACCATATCTTTCATTTCCTGTCCACGTCATGTGGAGCAAAGCTTAATGTCTGGATGCCTTCTCCAAGACCTTTGTTTACTTCTTATCATCGGAGAATCAAGACTTAGATACCAACATCAATTAAGCGATGAGTTGTATCATATTTCTCTTGTCTCTGAGCTAGGAAATCTTGAGTCAGAGCTGAAGATGATCTTCCTGCGACCTTTATAAAGGGTCATTTGTACTTTAATCGAGTCCTTTGGATCTGAATAATCTTCTTTGATTCTTAATTAGGAGGATTGAATATCACTTGATGTGAAGTTCAGGGATGGAGTGAATATCATAGAAGAATAACTAGACAGGCAGAGATAGAGAAAGAGAGAGGGGGTAGTCAAGGGACAGAGGAAAGAAATGCGGGGGGCACTCGTTTTTCCAAAGGTTCGTAATTTTGAAACACAAATTTCCCATAGCAGGGGGTTAATAATTCCGAAAATGATATAGGATTCATAATTCCGAACATTTGATATGTTACTTTGAAGGTTCGTAATTCTGAAAATGAAAAAGGGTTCATTACTCTGAAGGTTAGTAATTTCGAAAATGCAATAGAGCCCTACATAACTTTTCGGAATTATGAACCCTATTTCATTTTCGGAATAACAAACCGTCGGAGTAATGAACCTTCGGAAAAACGAACCTTCAGAATTTTTTTATTATTTTGAAAAATTACATGTTACCAGAAATACTTCTATGATCTTTTTTGCTGCTATGGAGAATGAATTAATTGAAGTTAAACATCACTTCATGTTAGTATTTCATTTCCCCAATGAGGTATTGTTGATGCACAACTGAGATGCCTTTACTGAAATGGGTTTCTTTTTGTTATTATTATTTCATTTGAGTATAAAGAAAGATACAAGTGAATGAAGACTTCAGAAAGATTAGTATAGAAGGAGAGAGAAAGAAAGATGATAGAAGAAGCTCTAGGCCGGTTAGAGGTGACAGAAACAATTAAAATCAATAATCCCCATAAAGCATAACATCCCCCACATTAAGCAGCGGAAGGTCAATTGAAAACAATAGGATGCTAATAGGAGATGGAACGATAGGGGTACGAGGAAGAGTACCTTCCAAAATAAAATAACAAATAATCTACTGATCAAGATTATAGAGTACATAGAAAACTGTTTTTAAATGTTTTAATAACAAGGTGCTTCTTGGTTTTAAATCAAAATATGTCCATTGTGCACGGGTACTGTTAATTTCCTCGGAGCAAAACTCTCATTTCTTAAATTTCCTATTGACGTCAGACCATCCTAACATCACAAATAGAAATTAGTGAACTTTCTGATAATCATGCTGACTTCAGTTGATTTTTAGTAATGCAGAAATAAAGTATTTTTCTGTTGACTCGTAAGTGGTGCTATAGAAAAATAAAAAATAGTCTTGAAATAATGTAATGATGGAAAATTGAATTCTCAGAGAAAGGACAGAAAATCCAACAATTTTTACTATGAATTTCAAGACTAAACCTTGAAAAATTAGAGGATGTCTAATAACTGAAACATTACGAGGAAAGATGATGAAGTCAAGCTGAAGGATAGAGTGCTTAATCCTATTGGTGCTTTTTAGTGTATGTGATTTTCAGCAAGTTTTTGTTGTTCCTTTTTTCTCTGTTTTGCTGCCCCAAACAACCCTTTTTACTGCAAGATAAACAATTAAGAATGATGTTAGTTAGTTTCTTGGGGAAATTCAATTCCATTATCAGCAACATCACACCTCAAAATTATCCTCAAATTTCATGTATACTTAATGACAATTTTTTTTCTCTTCTGTTTTTATCTTCAGTGACTATGACAGCTACAAGAAGCTTTCCGGGTCCCAGCTTTCCATCCTGTCCAGGACGTCGATATCAGAGAAGGTTGAAAAGACAAAAAAGAAGCTTCGGCGGGCTCTCAGCTTGGATAAACTCTCATCATCAAATAAAGAAAGCTACTCCCTGGAAAAACCAAAGGTATTTAGTATTTTTCGTTATTTCATTTTTGTGATAAATTTGAATTGAGCACTCCATCTGCATATATAATACAGGTGCTCGGAGCTTTTATTTCTAGAAAGCTGAAAAGGAGTTCTTGTAAATGCAATGGAAAATATATATACATGTATTCATGAAACCCCATAAGGATATCTAATTTTTTAAAAAGGAAATATCTGAAAAAGGAGATTGAGTGAGATAAAGGACTTCTTGCACACTTGGAGTATCATTGTGTAAAACTTGCAATCAATAAATCTTCAAACAACCAATCAGGAAACACCTTTCAATAATCCTGGATTCTGATTGGCTGTTCTGAGAGTGAATTTTATATACTAGGAATTGAAGCAAGATGGCTCAAAGATGTAGTCAAAGACAACCCCCCCCCCAAAAAAAAAAATACCTTCATTTATGATAGTAGTATCCATCAACATTGTGTTCATTGCAGAAAATGATAAAAAAGTAATTCCTTTTCCATTTAAAAGAAAACCCTAATCAATACTATGTTGCTTCAGAAAGCTAGTGCTAAAGCATGTTTCAATTAACTGCCTATCACTATTTTCATTTATTCAACTATTTCATAAATTAGTTCAATCAATGTAAATGAGATATATCACGCAAACAGAAAAAAGAAAAAGTGAGTATGCTAAGATTTTCTGGAGAAATGCAAGTCAGTCGTGGATTCTTGTTGGTAATGCTGATTACTGATGACAACATCAATGTCACATAGCTTAACTCAATTTTGAGTGAATTTCCCATGCTTTTCATGGCTGAATTTACCTTGGGATAATTTAATTTCAGCATGTTACTCATTTTGTTGCTCACAGATGAAACACCTCAAATCCTTTGTAAATCTGCTAGGAGTTGAGAAGTTAGTCAACTTAGTCATTATAACTGAAAGGGGTACTTTGAATAATGTAAATATATATATATATATATATATATATATATATCCATTTTATGAAAAGGTACGTTATACAATGTTCTTTTAAAGAAATCAAACAGCAGTAGACAGCTAGTTCTTTAAATTCCTCTTTTAATATATAATTGTTTTTTTTATTTTTAGTTACATTTTTTAAAATTCTGTTTTCCAATCATATTTCTAAGGCATTCATTTGTTCTTTTTATAAGCCTCCCCTTATTATTATTTTTTTTTACTTTTTAAAGTATTTATTCATATAATATTAGGTAATTTTTTTTCTTCTAAATTTGGAAAAAAAGACATTAGTTTCTTTGTTTGAAGCTGTTGTCAAGTAGTTTATATGGATCATATAGGATTGGATACTCCTGTTTATGTCATTGGCATTTTTGCAAATATCAGCTTTCATCAGATTTTCCCCCTCGATGGTTTGATGTACTTCTTCTTTATATTAAGGTTGATCAGACCAAAGACACGTACATCGTATAAGGCTACTACGTTAATACCTATTCCAGACTTGAACGAATGAATAACGGGGGTCAAAAGGAGAGGTACATAATTTGTGGTAAGGGCGGGGCGTTGTGAGGGGATATGTGTAATAGATCAACTTGTACAGAACTAATTGCAGACATTTGTTGTGTCTTCTATAGCACCTGTGTTGGCAGAACGACACTTGTGTCGAGAGCCTGAAATACTTTTTTGCGTCAGCACGTAGCGGTAGAATAGAAGCGTGAGATGGTGCGTGCTGTTTCCCTTCGTTCCACCTGTGATGATAAAAGTATTGACTCATGAAATACGCGAGAGTTCAGTGTTAGAGGGATACATGAGGAACAAAAGAAGAGTGATAGATAAGGAACAGATTAGAATCACTTTCACATGTTGATGAAATCACCTTTGGTTTAGTTGATAGAAAGAAAGAATGATTGAAATGATAGATATATATAGAGAGAGAGAGGTAGATAAATAGATATAAATAAACCTCTTGAAAATGATAGACATATAGAAATATAGATAGATCGATGGATAGATATATAGATTTACAGCTAGATAAATAGATATAGATAAACCTCTTGAAAATGATAGACATATAGAAATATAGATAGATAGATCGATGGATAGATATATAGATTTACAGCTAGATAAATAGATAAATAGATATAGATAAACCTCTTGAAAATGATAGATAGATGGATAGATACATATAAGTAGGAAGGTAGGTACGTAGATAGATAAAGATAGCTTGATATAGTGACAGGCAGAGCTAGACAGATTTACATGTAAATGGAAGATGAATTAGGTAACTATATGAAAAGATCAAGTAATAGGGAATTAGGGATATTTCCAGTACAATTAGTGGAATAGTGGAGCAACATATATAAACATTTATGCTGACTATATATCATATGAAAAAAATAATGAAAGGAAATATATTATTGAGGTGTGAAAAGATAGTCCTTTAATCTTTAACTCAGATTACAATCTTTGATAATTTCACCCATCCCTCCGCTTGGCAGGCACAGCAAAATTTGGTCTTCTCATTAATGATTTATTTTAGTTTCCCCGGTACATTTCTGACGTTTAATTTTCTGACATCTTTGTGTAGATCTCAGTGCTAGGTTAATATTGAGTCACTAATCTAACTTTGACTAATGCAGGGAATTAATGCCAAATTAGAATTATCTTTTCCAAAATCTGGGCAAGGCTGGCTTTTATAGACCTGTGAAATGAATATTTTTGGAATATGATTATGGAATTTAAAACTTGATCCGTTTAGGAGGTTGAGCAGAAATGTTTGCATGAGCTTTGTTAGATGGGGTCTTTGAAGAGAAAGTTTGTCATTCAATTTACATTTATTATTAAAATACACCAATCTGTCATTAAGGAAATGATTGGCAATGATTTGTCTTGTCATATCTGTCAAACTTGTAAAAGAATTTTCCAAAGAAATTTTTCTTTTATTGTAAAACACTGTTTTATTTTCACCACCCATGTATTACATGTATATTCCACAGTAATATTTTCATGATGTGCATATCACTTTTGTAAACTGTATCATAAAGCCTCAACAGAGTCCACATTGGGTATTTAAAGTATTTTAGATAGGAAGAAGGAACAATATTTAAATGAATGAATAAATAAACTAAGAAATGTATGAATGGAGTAATAAGTGAATGATACATGTACATATACTCCATGATGTGATGATGCACACTTGTGTGTGGGCTTGAAATCCAATGACCAGGGGTAATAATAAATAACATTGTAAATCACATTGAAATATTCACATAATGTGCTATATAAATGTAATATATTATTATTAATATTCATGATTTTCTTTGGCAATATCAGTGACATATTAGGACCATTTACCTCAAGGACATGTAGAATAATATCATAGTTGTAATAGTATATTCACATAAACAATACAACTACAAATAAAGCAATAAGTGTGCTTAAAAGGATTTTTAAAAGGTTTTTATGCCTTTTTGATATCTTTCCTTATCATGTTTACTGTGTGCTCTCTTTCCAGATGTCAGCCCATTTGATTAATTTTTAATAAAATTAGCTTATCTCAAAAATGAAAATGATGACTAAACATTGCAGTTTGGAGATAAGGAAACCAGTTATGTTTTATGTTTGGCCTAGTAAACGACCTTTGACTCTGTCATATTTTATCCAGTATGAATATAGAAATAAATTTAAAAATAAAGTATTTTATGACAAGTTTGCCAATGATTTTTAGCCTTTAATAAAAAAATTGGTGTGAGAATAGCATGTTGATATTGGGTGAAAGTCCATTTATTTCCGATTTAGCAAATAAATCGTAAGTGTTGACTTATGATCATCAGGTTTGTAGCTCGTTACAGTCAAGTTTAAACTGTAGCAAGCACTTGAAGAGTATATGATGTTGTATGTGTATGCGGTGCTTGGAACACGTGGCTTTGGTACGAAAAAGTGTGAGCATTACTGCAAGACAGCACTTATTCTGGACCCTATATTGTCTTCACTTTAATCAAAGGGCTTCTACAAAGAGGACTATTTATTTCCTTGTGCTTTATACACATCCAGGGCCACAGATATAGGACTGTTTGTATTGAACAGTCGGGATTAAAATACCACCGTTCTTTTGACAAGTGTTCTCATCATGGCCGTTAAATTTGGGTGAATTTTTTTTGCGTGATAAGAAATGTGGCCGTTCCTAGCATCATGTCGTACAAGAAGAGAAGAAGGGCGCAAAGTTTGGCTGCACCACATTTGTATTTTGATGGAAATGAGGTTTGTGTGTAGATATTAAGCGCACTTGATTATTTTTTGTCTTTCTTACTTAGGTGGCTGATGTAAAGCTCTAGAGAATGGTATATGTCCTACATGTAGTATACTTACATGAGTTTGATGTTGAATAGATTAAAGACTGATTTCTTAAAATGTGATGTCTGAATTCTATGTTAATGATGAAGCATGTTCAGGGCGAAGTTATTGCCTTTTTTGTCTTAATATCTTCTGCATACAATATTCATTACCATATCATTCACACCTTGGACAAGCGTTTGGGTCCTCAAGATTGAGAAATGAGGAAAAAAGTGTGCAACGCATTGAATTCTAACCTTTTGAAACGATCTGCTTACCTTTATATTTACATGTAATGTACATGTTTGTGGTTTATTTTCTCCTCTTTTTCAGCTCAAGAAATCTCCATCTTTGAGGTCCCTTACCGGTTTACTAAAGAAAAAAGACAAAGACAGTGAAGCGGATGGAGTATTCACAAAAAGGTAAGATTCAGAGTTACCTTCTGGGATTAAGATTAAGTAAGCATAAGCCATTAAGATGATATTTTAGTGATTGGTTAAGATGTTCCAAGTGACTTATTAGTTGGTACACGCAAGCATTCTGTGACTAATAAGCTGAATTTTACTGACAGAAAGAAGTTAGTGTCATAACAAGTAAGCAGAATGACTAATCGATAACAAAATTATAGTAAAAGTTCTTGTTTGAATTATGAACTAGATAATATTATATGATATTACATTAATTATTTCATCATGTAATTATCTTTCTTCAATGAATGAGTGTTTTGATTATTTAATAATCATAATGATCCACTGAAATGTCAGCTACTAAATCTTATCTTAATCTTCAAATTATTCTTAAAATTATTTTCCATGGTAGGCAAAGATTATGTTATCAGATTCTTTAATACCACTCTTAAAAAGGATACATGATTGGCCGTGTTTTGTATTTAAAAATCTTCAAACTTCAGGATATAACCTGACTTTGTACTTTTGCCCCTGGTAATTATCAATCATCAGAAATTCCCCCCCAACTGCCTCTGATGAGTCTTTGGTGAGTCTCAGGCTGTGGCGTGCCAAATTTTCAAGAAATTCTCCAAGTCCAAGGTTCTTTTAATGTTCAAAGAGGGAAAGGGAGGACTTCTAAAATACTTTTATCACCGTGCATCAGTGATTCAACAGGGGTTGTTTAGTTTCCCCTAGTTTGAGAAAGGGAGCTGGGAATAAGGAAGGGTTATTTTAGTAAGGTCAGGCATAAAGTGTCCTTTCTATAATTTCATCTTTGTAACACTTGCCAGAGTTTATTTAATCCTCTTTTCTAAATATTATAGCACATACTATTTTATTGGCAGTAATTTGTACTACAACACATAGATATATTCAGCACAAAAATACCTTGTACATGTACACTGGAGATAACGATTAGCTATAGAAAGCTTCAAAAAAAATAATAACCCTGGAATTTTTTTTTAAAGAGCTTGGGACATTTTTGATTTAAGCATGAAAATTAACATTCAGGAAATCTTTGCTTTTTTTTTTAATTTTGAAAAGACCTCCTTTGAAGAAAAGGTAATAATTTCTCTGGAGTGTTGCTGCTTTCTGAAACTGTGAGTGGGTGGGTTACAGGTTTGAAAGTTAAAGCGCAATCCAACATTTTTTATATGAGTTGAAATGGATGAAAACCGAAAAAATCAAAGAAACCGCTTAGTAAATAAAGTTTGAACAGATCGGACGAATGATAAGAATGATTGAAAGTTGGAATCATTAAATGTAAGTGTGTGAACCTCAAATTGGTGAATTAGTCATTTGACTGTGTCATAATTGGGGATGAACTTTGAGTTCTCTCCAAAGCAATTGCCCTCGGAGCTGTAATCAAGGATATTACTGACGTCATACTGTAATAGGTCCTCCCAAAAAAAAAATCCTACTTAGTCTTAAATTTAAAAAAAAGAAATCATAAATTTTGTGTTGGAATGGTATAAGCTATCCAATATCAGATTGCATTAACATTACTCACTTGCCAGTGTAAAATTCCCATATTTAAATTGATTACAACAATTATATACAACAATTATAAAATGATAACTTTCTCATTATCCATTTTACTTTCCTTTATTAAAATTGGTATGAAGGTTGGATTTCACTTTAACTTATTCATTGTCGCACTGGGGCTGTACTATCATTTGCCTGTTTGTTTGTTTTTTGCACAATTTTATAATTCAAGTTAGTTCATGCATCATCAATAGATGGATACTGGTGGAGGCGAAATGCAATTCTGCAGATTACATTGACAAAAGGGAGTAACTATCATCTGAAATTTATCAAAAATTAGTTTTACAAAACACATACAAACAGAAGCATTATGGACTACAAGAGTATATGTTTATTGTTTACTCTGAAACCTGTAGATGTTTTACTACATTAAAATGCACTAGGTTTTGGAAATGTTCCTGAGCATTTCAGCAAGAGAAAATGTGAAATATTTTGCAGTATTTTTAAAATTTCTCCCTTTCATGATATAAGAGCAAATTAGTACAAAAATATATTGGTTCAGTGCAGTGTCTGGCTCGATTTGCTGTATAATTTTTTTACAAGTATGTTTTAGGGTGTGGATAGTGGATTTATCAACTTTATTCCCTCTAGAACAAACAAATATAAAATGATGAGTTTACCAGGAAGTATCTTAAAGGTTACGTAGGGGACCAATGACAGAAGATAACCATCTTTATGGAAATGAGATGATATGGTCAAACTGATATTATTTTTTTTTTCCTCAGATACTAATTTCACAGAAAAAAAGGCCATTTACAACATAAGTCTTCAAGCGAGAGGTTTTTTCACATGGACTCATGAACAGCAGAATAATTTAAGTTGAAAGCCAGAAGGGCATTATCTCCTTGTGACAGTAATGGTTATAGCGTCTTTCTGGCTCTCAGTCAACGTTTTTGTATTTTTACAGCTAGTTTTGAAACTGACTCCATTAATAATGGATATCCTTCAAATAGCCTTCAAAAAAGATATTTGAAAAGATTTGTAAAGACGAAATCCCTTCACTGCAAAAGTTAACATCTCACTGCCGCTTATGATTCTGTCTCCTAGGCGATCAGCCAGTGTGCTAGGCCTCGAGACCACAACCGACAACGAGAGGCACCCTAGGCCTCAACGGACGACGGTAGATACCGACGTGACGTCACCCACCCATGGCCGCAAGATCGGTCGTCTCCTTGCCATCAAACCTGACGGTACACAGGTCATTGAACTGGTCAAGCCTCCTAACGGACCATTTGGATTTTACATCGCCAAGGGTACATCTAGTAAAGGCAATGGTAAGTACATGTAAAGTAAAACCCGTAAATAAAGACCCCTCGAGGGTAACAAGAGAGATGGTCTTAACAACCAGGGGATCAAAAAGATGATGTTGATTTCTAGAAATAACAGAAAATATAAATTCACATATTCAAGCCCATTGACAATGACTGTCTGATACTACAAATAAATAATTTCAAAATTCCCCAAGCTAAATTTGGTTAGTTTCCAAGACTATAAATCTATTTTTTTTAAATAGCCAAAAAAAGTATTTTTAAACTGAAGATTTTGGTTCCAATATTATATAAAAAACTATATTTTTTTTACTATTTTATCACTATGTTTTTACACTACCATCATTTGCAAAAGTTTAAGACCACTATTCCAAAATGCAAATAACTCAAAGAAAGAAAGAAAAAAATTAAACTTATTTTTCAGACATACAATTAATTTCATGGCATAACCTACATGTATGTACCATACATGAACTATTGGCTTATACCATTACTCTTGTGCTACTGATCACTGTAGTAAACATGTTGTGTAATCATTCAATGAGACAAAAGAAAGTATTCCAAATTATTGAAATACCCACAAATCCCGAGGTGGTCTTAAACTTTTGCAAATGATGGTATTTACACACTATTTTTTCTCTATTTTTGAAATGAAAAATAGTCAAAATATATATATATTCCCTGTCTATTTTCCCCCTATTTTCCCCATATTTTTAGGCTATTTTGTTTTGGGCAGGGAAAGGATGTCTGTCAAACAATTTTGATTGAACATCTAAAAGGAATGACTAATGAGCATGAAAAGATTAAAAACTAAGTTTGTCAATGTGACTGTGTCTCACTCAATGGTTTCTCTATATAATATATGTTTTGGTAGTAATGTTATTATTTGAATGATATCTGCATGTCAGAATGAAGATTAGAAATATTCCTGTGAATTAAGGGTGGGTGAAAATTATTCCTTTAACCCTACTGTGGGGTTATTGTCTTATGAAAATGACCTACATGTAAGTATGCAAATGTCCAAGAGGGCAATACCAGGTGTTAACTATTATCATTCATGTCGGGTAATATCCTATATGATGTCCATTGCAGCTGACCAAAAGGGATATAGTGACCTCGGCATCTGTTGAAAACCTCAGCATTGTGGTCAGTCAAATATTTAACAGCTTGAAAATGTATGCAAACTCACTGATGATATGTCAATTTGTTAATGAGAAATGACAAATCTTTTGTGTGCCTCAAATCCCAAGTCAGTCCTAAGTCACCTTCAATACTTACAGCAAGTTCATTGGCTGTTGCTAGGCTGTGGAATCCTTTAGCAAGTTTCATTATCCATCTGAACACACATTGAATATCTATGGAGGTGCGATGGCTCAGTGGAAGAGCAGCTCTCTCATTATAGGGAGATCCTGGGTTGAAAACCAAGCCTTATGCACCAGTGCCCTTCAGTATGGCATCAATCCTCAAGTACCAAGCCCCTGGGATATGATGTAAGATTGTAGGTCCCCTTACCTACAAGCATGTTATTGCTTTCGTAGCTGTCAGGTATTGATAAATCATCACTCATTATATCAGAATTCTCATGTTTTTAACCAACACAATCTATCCCATGCATATATGTTAAAAGCAGAATGTGGATGTATCCTTGCTTAAAAAGTTAGAATATGTTAATCCCATAATTTTAATGTTTATACAACTTTAACTACACAATTGTCAGAATGTCTACTCAAAATCTTTTCTCACAAGATATTCCTTTTACACATTACTGGTACCTTTATTTTTAAAATGTAACATTCTAGGTCTTACTGCATTTAGATTTCTTAAGATCATCTTACAACAGATAAATGAATCACCATATTCCTTTGTTCTCTCTTACACTGTATTTTAGAAGAAAGACAAATACACATATTTAGTTCCATCAAGAAAGAAAAGGTGCAAAGATCAGGACTCTGTCAATATTCTCAATATTTTTTCCCTTTTTTTCTTGAGTTGCTATCACTTTTAAATGCATTGACAAGTGTGATAAAGAGACCTTCCCTACAATATCATATGTTGGTTCAATGCAAATATGAATTGTTGTATGAGAGTCTTGTACTCATCTTATACTGGAAAATTAGTGATCTGAGTTATCAGTTTACAAAAGTAAAGTGTAAAAGTAAAGTTCTCCCTCCCTTTCAGAAAAAAATCTTCTTTGACCATCAGATTTTAGTTTTCAAAACTTCTTATTTTTAAAAGAGAAGTATTTTGTACCCAAATTTGTAGGATTTAATTCCCACATATACCCCTTTAAAAGAGAGGTTTCACTGTTATAAAACGAAAAGTGAATGTGCACAAAATTTTTGTGAATTTCTCAAGTGGTGGAAATTCACAACAGTTTTCATTCAGCAAAATGATTGATTTACAGCATGACATCAAATTTCCTGAAGCAAAAATTTTTTGATTTACATCATTTGGGCCCAAGTTGTGATTCTGAAATGATGATGTGAGTTTCAAATAGGTATTTACTCCCTAATTCTAAAGGAGGAGGGTCCTTTGGTCCCCAGATTTTTAGTTTGGAACAGTATTTACTTCTTTTAAAATAGAGATATTTTTTGGGCCCCCAGATTTGGGTCTTAAATGGTGAGGTGGGAAGTTAGATTAAGGTCGAGGGTGATGACATATCGGTGAACATGAGGAAATTGTTCATGTTTCCTCCTCCATGTAAGGAGTGTTACATATGCTGCACCGGTAGTTTCTTCTTTCATTACCTCTCCTGTTACTCTCCCTCTCTCTCTCTTTTACTCTCTCTCCTCTCTCTCTCTCTCTCTCTCATTCTTTTCCTCTTTCTCTGTCTCTATCTGTCTTTCTTTTTGCTTTACCTCTCTGACATTCTCTCCTCTTTTTGCATTCTATCTCTTGAAACTCCTTTCTTATTTGCTTTCACTCTTGTCCCCCTCTTTTCCTCTCCTTCTCTCCCCTCTCTCCCTCCCTCCCCCTCTCTCTCGCTCCCTTCCCCCTCTCTCTCTCTCTCTCTCATGCTCTCTGTCATTCTCTTTATCTCTCTCTCTCTGTATGCCTCTATCTATATTTCTGTCTTTTTTTTTTCTTACATCTTTCTCTTTTTCATATGCATTTTTTTCTCTCCCCATTCTTTATCTCCCTTTTTTTCTCTTTCAATCTTTCTCTCCTCTCCTTTTTTCTCTTCTTATATCTTCTATCTTTTATCATAATTTCTTCTTTTTTGCCATCTCATTGTTGGATAGATACCCATGATTCATATTCCAGGTTTTAGGACTTCATCTCTCTCTCTCTCTCCCTCTTCTTTCTCTGCCCATCTTTCTTAATCTCATAGTTTCTCTTCCTATTTCTTCCTTCTTTATCTTCCTTCTCTTTTCTCTAGCTTTTTTTTTTGCCATTTCATTGCTTGAGAGAGACACGTGATTGATATTCCAGGTGTTAGGATGTCATCTTTTGTTGATACCGATCTTGAGGAAATGTGAGCATGGTTTTGGCATCGACTCCGAGATTCAAAACTTGGCTTGAACTCCATTTCTATTTGGAGAACAGGACTCTCCCCCTTATTTTCGTAGCAGAGTTCCCTTTGTGCCAAATTCATTAAAGCATTTCTGGATAACTGGCATTTATTGATGCTATCTGGTTATTGTTGACCAATTTGAATGTAACTTTATACAATCCATATCAATTCTGATATATAGTGGGGACATTTATTCTTGAAAATTTTATTCTCAATATCCTTTTTGGAAGACATTTTGACGAATGAATTCAAATCGAGGTCACTGTTGCTTTCTTGATTTGAGGCTTGAGGATTCTGGTCTTTCTAGGTGCTGACTAGAATAGGTCAGATTTTAAAAGAAGCAAGAAAGAATTATTTAATACATGATTAGAATGTAGTGAGGCAGAGTAGTATAATAATATGATCCAATTTACCCAGGGTAGCCTCATCGGTATAAATACTGCTCTTCCTGCGGGTCCTGCAATTATTATTATCGCAGCATTGGCAGGTACCCATTTACACCTGGGTTGAGAGGGACATACATGTATGAGGGCAAATCATCTTGTCCAAGGATGTAAGCAGCGAGCAAAGATCGAGCCCCGGACCTCTAGTATGAAGGTGAAGAGCCTTCACCAATATACCACAATGCTCCCGTGTAGTAGCTCCGAAATTTGTTCTTCATCAAAAATTTTTTTTTATTTCCCTGGGGAAACCTTACAACATGTTTTATTGGTTTCTATTTTGCTGCAGGTATCTTTGTAACGCGACTTGGTGATGGTCACCCAGCAAAGATCCTGGCTGGTCTACTTCAGGTCGGGGACGAGATCTTAGAAATCAATGGCCAGGATGTTAAGAAGAAGAAACTGGACGACGTCTATGACCTCATGATGGACAATGATGCCTTGATGCTTCACGTACGACCTTTGAACTCCAGGTCAGATTATAATTCGTGAAGGAACCGTACTTTGCCGGACTGGATGAAATAAAGGCAAGATGAGAGTTGTAGTACTGTGAAAGCACTTGGAGAAGAGGATAGCGCAGATGTGACACCAAGATTGGAGTTTCAGGATGGCCAGGTTTCAAGAAAGTGACTTTCATTGGTTCTGAGATGTTCTACCGAGCTCTGTAAGACTCTATGGCTGGTACCATTACATGGAGATTGTGTTCATATGCTGCCATTGTCAAATATCATCGGAGAATGATGTAGAATTTGAAGACTACTTGCTGCGAATAATGTTCAACTGAGTGAAGGCAATAACTGCACTAAAGTGACAATTGGTTTTCTGATTATCCAGAAAGTGTTAGAAATGAAACAGTCGACTAGATCTAGGGCACATCTGAGTAGCTTAGTCGCCAAAAGGTCCCAAGATCAATTTAAGGAGAGAATTTCTTGCCTTCAAGGATATTTCCACCTGCTGAGAGCTAGAAGGCTTTTAACTCTCTGGTAGTGCAAAAGTATACATGGGAGCAATGAGCAATTTAAATTTGGTGAGCTCCTGAAGAGCTCTGGTAAAAATATTTAATAATGAAATACATGAAAATCACTGCTGCAAAATTCTAGCTAGTTCTATATCAGCTCAAAAAAGAGCTCCAATACACAAAAAAGTATTTTCTTATACACTGCTATGTAGACTTATATGAGTTAACACCTTCAGCAGACACTTTGCATTATCATTTAAGGAGAAAACTCCGAGATGAATTGGTATTATTTCCATTATGTTTCCTGCATCTACAGATAGCTTAGTAATAAATAATTTATTCCTCTGTGTCTATTATGCAACCTAAAAGAGTAATAGTGACATTTTGTCTCAAGTTCATCCACAAATGACTTTAAGAAGTTCATTCTTAACTTTCCATGGAATGAAAGCTTCATGAAACATACAGGGTGTGTCATAAAAATGCCAGTAGGATTTTTATCAAGAGGTGCTGCATTTATGTGTATCGGGTTCCTTGTGTGGGTACATATTATGGTTCATGAATACAGTTATAGAGGATTTCACTTTCTTCAAAGTAAGAAGTAGGGATGAGAGGGGGAAAGACAGATTTACTGTTATTATTATTATTGTTTATTAAGTATTTGGCGTCACCTGTGCCTGGGAGGGGAAAAGCGAACTGAATCACTGTAACCCTTGGGTCTCTCCTCCCGATATAACTGATTTGGATGTGCAGGTGTACCACTACACCGGGGTTTCTCCCTACTCTTATTCAAATAGTGCAGTGGGTTCTTAATGTGCAAAGGTGGTGACTGTCCTCTACACAGGGCCTCCGGTTAACATCCTATACGAGGGACGGAGTGTTTTCCACTGTAACATAGCTTGCGTCTATGAAACAGGGGAGGGGCACGTTAACACACAACGCAGGCTTCAGTCATCCGCCCGGGGTGGGTTCAAACACACGATCTTTGGTTCGACAGGCAGACGCTGTACCGACTGAGCCAACTAGCCTCCTTATGTACATGTAGATAATGATCTTCTCTTTTTTCTCTCGGAAGACCAGCAATATGCTTCTCAAAGCTGAATTCTAATACGTCATAGTATGTGAGAATAGGATAATCTGTTCATGTAATCAGTACAGCAGTAAAAAAAACAACTGAATACATGTAGATAACTTCTTCTGTGAACAGTATGCTGAAATTTTGTAGTAATCGTTTTCTATTCTTGAAATTGGATTATCAATTATGTGTGGATACAAAAATCATGTCTTTTGTCAATTACATCATTAGAAGAGGAGATATTGATTTATTGTTGTTCTGTTTTGCAGTATGTCGAGCATATCATTAATCTCTGAAATGGGAATATTGCCTTTGTTTGTTATTTACATGTATATCTATTTGAAGTAAAGTCTTTCAAATTTATAGTGTAAACGTGGAAATTGATATCATGCAAATAATTCTTATTTTCCCTTTTTCTAAGCTACATGTAGTCTTGTAAATACACTTTAAATACTCCTTTGCAAATATAACCACACACCTTGAAATTCTCAATGCTTCCAAATGTATGAGAAATGAAGATTTATGTTGCCTTCTTCACACAAATGTTCAATTTCAACTGGCTAGAAATAGGTACAGTGTTTTTAAAGATTGTGAAAGAAATCCATGGTACTCCATAAGTACAGTAATAACCTTGATGGAAATAGGTATACTTTTATTAGATATATATCTTTACCAGGGCCAATGGTTGATATATCGAAATATTAGTCTTCCACATCATACTGAATACTTGGGCTGATTTCTTGTGTTTATGTACCAGACACCTACATCTAAACACATGTACTGGGACTGTGGAATAGTAATATTTATATTAATTCTCTCTGTTGAAATATTGGTGGATTCTCTGTGACCAAGGCAGACTGATTTGCCATTGTTTTCCAGTCCTTCATATAATTTCTCCAATTACCTTTTAGCTTGCTTAAAACGGTGGTTTCATTGCATTCTGTTCTCATATGGTATTGTGTTGTTCCATGAGACGATCTGTTCACATATATAAAAAACCATGCTTTCTATCTGTACCACTGTTTGGTAGTATTATGGCACACATTCTCCACTGATAATGATCTTACCTGAATCAAGTCTTTCATAAAACTGAAAATCTGCCTTATTTTGTTTAATTTCTTACATACTTACATATATGTAGGTTTAACATTTTCTATTTGTACCATGTTCACATTAAAGAGCAAAACTTACCAGCATCAAAATTCCAGGACTCAAACATCTTCAAATTTAATGAAAGTATTTATTGGGGGGGGGGGGGGGGGGTTCACTTGTATGTTTTTCGGGAATGTTGTCATGGTAACATTGACAAAACTACAGTAAAGAAATTCCTGGAATTTATTGCTAGTTTGTATGCATCTGCAGTGTATCATGTGACTCTGTATATCTACAATGAAATGTGTCTCTGTTAACAACATAAATGAAGTTTTAATGCTTAATATCCTAGAATATTACATGTAAGACCACATCCTTTGATTTCAAAAGATTAATTCTATGCACCCTCGAGCTTTCTTCTTTTTTTCTTTCCAACTTTCTCCTTTTATTTTAAAACTAAGCTGTATTTAGAATCACAGAATGTGAGAGACATTTGCACAAAACATACACAACATTCCAGATAGTAGATAGATGTAGAGTGGTTATCCTATAGGTGTGCTCTGATAACCCATCAAGGTCTAAATTCCACATTTCATGTTTTTAATAGCTCATTAACATTCGATTCAGAGTCCTAAAAATATAACAGATGTATGAGCAGGAGGAGTAAAAATTTCTCCAACCTGGGCCCATTTTCATTGTAAACCCATTTTTCATTTGATGTCCGGAATTCTACAAGGAAGCAAAGTATTAGAATCATTAAAAATGGCAACACTTTTAAAAGGTTAAAAATGGTTTTTCTCACATATATATTTTGCAATTCTCATCCCTTTCGACATACCTTTCGTTCGTGTATTTTCCTTGGAGATACATGACTTTTTATTAGAAATGTGTAGCTAAATCAGATAATTAGAACAATGTTGCCAATTTCAAGAAGAAAAGCTGAGCAATATAGCATATTACAAATCCTGTCCTTGTTGGGTTAAGAGGAAGAAAAGAAAAGGAGGAACGTTCATGTGAATAGTTTGTCAAATGGTATTTTTCAGGCATACTGTGCTTCATTTCATTCTTCTTCTCGCTGTTTCTTTTTACTCGTTTAAAGAAACAAAAATAGATTTGATACAGTCATTAACTTAAAACTTGTTTTCAAAAGTAAATTTATGTCATTCATAAGGTGACCATACTTTCATATATATTCCTTTACATAGAATAGTGTTTCCGTCGAGACGGGTTATCTCGATTAATGTAAAACCTGTTTTAAGTTTTCTTCTGGCATTCTGTCTCCTTACCTCAAGACTGCTGGCAATTTTGAGTTCAAGGAATATACGTTTTGAAGTTTCAAACACATTGTGTGTGGGTGATTTCTGAAAAGAAAGGGACCTTGATTGCTTCACTGATTTACGTTTATTTATTTGTTAGTAAAATTAGAAGTAAGTTCCTGTTGAGATTTGCAATAAACATTATGTATGCCTATCAAAGTGTTCTAAAGAGCATGCATTTATTTTAGTCATTGAAGTTATTTGCAATACTTACAATTGTTGTCTATAATAATACCCATTCACATTGTAATAAGTTATCAGATGCCAAGTGAAATTTTTTTCTGACTATACATAAACATGGGGTATATCTAGTCCTTTTGAGATATATTTGGGGTTCAAGATATCTTGTAATTTTGTAAAAGATGAAAAGTGATGATTTTAATTTTCATGCAATAGATATCAAATTAGGGAGTTTTCGCTTTCAGAATTATGTCAATATTTGCCTTTTGAATTATCCTATCTACTTTGATGTGCATGTATAGGCCTGTTAATGTGTGAATATCGTTCTTGATTATGTAGCATAATTTGTATACTTACAGAGTTATTGTGAAAATTAATAATATTTGATATATATCTATTTACAAATTGTACCTTTGTACACTATACATGTGTCTGAAGGTAGAGCAAATGTTAATTGTTATACTGTGTAAATAGAGGAACGTAAAAAGTCTAATAATGTAACTATATGTAGATTCTTGCATGATATTGAATCCAAAGCATAATAAATTTGTACGTTTTTGGAATTCATCTACATCTTCGGTGTGAATTGTTTGTAAGGGTTATTATATTCTATTAATTTAATCTTCAAGGGTTTGAAAGTGGTTTACAAAAGCAGATAGAGATGTGTATGGAGAGAGAGAGAGAGAGAGAGAAAGAGAGAGGGAGAGAGAGAAAAAGAGATGAGAGACATGGAGATATATATATATAGAGAGAGAGAGAGAGAGAGAGAAAGGGAGGGAGAGATGAGAGAGACAGGTATTTATATAGAGAGAAAGATGAGAAAGAAATGAGAGAGGTATAGAGAGAGAGAGGGAGAGAGAGGGGGGGGGGGGACACAGAAAGAGACAGAAGGAAATGAGAGACAGGTATATATAGAGAGAGAGGGAGACAGAGAGAGACACACAGAGAGAGAGAGAGGGAAGAGAGCAAACATGAACAAAACACAGATACATGAAGGTATAAAGAGAGGGCGATCTCGGTAGAAAATATTGAGAGAAAGAGAGGAGACATGGACAGAGAGATACAGAGAGAGGGGGAGAGACATGCAGGGGAGATAGAAAAGGATATATATATGTATATATATATATATATATATATATATAGATGTAGAGAGAGAGAGAGAGAGAGAGAGAGAGAGAGATGGATAGATGGATAGATGGGTAGTTCGAAAAATAGATAAATAGAAATATAGATAGATAGCAAGATAGATAGATAGGTAGATAGATAGATAGATAGATAGATAGATAGATGTAGATAGATAGATAGATAGATAAGTAGATAGTTAGATAGATAGATATATAGAGTGAAAGAAACATTATCCATCCGGTATTTATTATTTAATGATCAGTTGGTGGGACAAGTGTTTGTGGTCTAAACAGTTCACTTTGGAAGGAAATACCGATGACTTGAATGCTTCTAACAAAAGATGGCGCTAGACCTATCTACGCATCTTAAAACCATGACCCGAAAATGTGTATTCGAGGTTTTTTTTACCTCGAATACAAAACTTGCCAAGCAAAGCAGCAATGAATAACATTTCTGCATTGTTTCTACATTGTTTCTTCTATTTCAGAGACCGATCTTTTATGAATATGTTTTGTGATGTTAAATTAAATTTAAGAAAATTTACGTGACAATAAGACTAATATAACACGATCACAAAGACTTTCAAGATAAAAAGGGGAACTTTCAATACTAGCCTATTGTATTTGTATTGCCTATCGAAATCATGTTCAGATTTTGAGCTATGTCACTGTTATATTTGCATATTTCAATAGGTGACTCACAAAGCTACTGAAATTGCGTAAGGTTGATTTATTCTATAAAGTGTTTGCGATCGCGTTCTATGAACTTTTCTCACTCCATCCGTTTGGAATGATACAGTGAAATTATGACTCATAAAGAAGAAAGGATCGAGTTATAGTAATAGAAAGAGAGGAAACCCGGGAGGGGGAGTGAAAGGAGAAGTGATTAAGGAAGGGAGAAAAAGTGACAGAAACAAAAAGAAATGAAATAAGAATTCAGTCACACTCCATGACATCATAAAGGAATGATAAAAAAAAGTTGAAGGTACTGATCGGGTACTGTGCGTGGTAGCAAAATGAGAAGGCCGTTCACCTGACCAAACTTTTGAAGTCGCAATCTTGCTTAATTCCTCTTCCCTTTCTCTCCTTTGCTCTCTTTTTCTCTCTGACCAAACATTGACCATCAAGTCCAAAAATGTCTAGTCAGATGGGAAAAGAGATGGAGAGGAAACAGAAAGTATAATGGAGGTAGATAGAAGGCGAGAGAGAGAGAGAGAGAGGGGGGGGGGGGGATTGGAGGAGAAAAAGAGAAAGTGAGAGAAAATGTGAAAAAGAGGGTAGAGATAGATAGAGAAAAGGAAATTAAGAGAGGGGAAAATAGGAAGAGTGTGTCTTGGAAGAAATGAGAAAGACAGGAAATTTTTTTAAAATCGCTGAAAGGACAGTTCACCATCTGGGCCGCACATGCCATTTCGCAATTGCCCTTTTCCTGCTGTAACAATATTCATCCATTTGGTGCAAATATTGAATAGGTCTAGCGCCACCTCTTGAAAAGTAAATGCAGTTAGATGGAGTCCTTGTGAATTTTGACTTGGGCACTGATCCGTAGGAGAATTTTGGTGAAATTTTATATGAATACATGTACGCATCCCTATATTTCACTACAGCAGATAACAGAGAGAGAAAGAGAGAGACAGACAGACAGAGACAGAGACAGACAGACAAAAGCAGGGAAGAGTTTGAAATAAGAGAACCACCAAGGAATTTTCTCCATCTTTATCTGAGTATGTTTTTCTAGGTGATTATTTACCAAGTTTCGTTATCTTCAAATTTTGACCATATTTTTTTTTGTTACCATCTATCTTTATCATTATCAATATCATCGCCAGTATCATCATGACCATGATCACTATAATTGTTTTCTCACCACCACCATCATCATCATTATCATCATCATCATCATCATCATCATCATCATCATCATAACCACTACCACCATCACATCACCACTATTATCACTACCACTACCACCATCACCATCATCCTCCTCATCAGCTTCATCCTACTCATCTTCTTCCTCCTCCTCCTCATCACCGTCACTATGCTCATCACCTGACACCACCATCACCAATATTATCCTCCTCATCCTCTCCTCTTCCTTTCTCCCTCTCATCATCCTCATCATTATCATCATCATCATCATCATCATCATCATCATCATCACCACCACCACCACTACCATTACCATCCTCATCCTCTTTGGATTCAAAGCTTAACAATGCTCAAATCATCCTCTACACCACTCACTCTTGAACCACTTGGAAAAGAAACATCACCCAAATCAATTCCAGTGATACAATGTTTATTATGTACAAGATGTAACATTGTATCCTTCACATGATAATGACTCCAGATGAATCACAAATAACAGGCTTGCTATCAAAAGAATAAAATACCAGCAAGGGGGTGGGGGAGGAGCTAGCTCCAGAGAGTAGGGAAAGTCACAGTTGAAGGAATTTCTGCTTCTTTATGCTACCTCTACAAAATAAAACCGAGTGGACTATGAAACTGCATTGAAAGAATCAATATCTTTTGGCAATTAACATCAAGCTTATTCAACCAAGTCTTGACTGAATACTTTCCTGGTACATCTACATCCATGTCTTGACGAGAAACAAAAAAACCCCCCAAAACAACAACTTTATCTTATCTGGAACCCCACCCCATCTTGAACTTCAGTACCCCCGTCCCAAGACTTCCTACACACATTTGGCACCTTAAATGGAGTCACTTTAACAAAACAAAAACAAAAACAAAATCTCTATGAGCAGAAATAACAGCAGTAACCATACATCACTGCCAATCATTTGTGTAGGATACAAAACATGATATTTTTTGTTTAAAAACATGATATTTTTTGTTTAAAAGCATGAATGGATTTGTACAATGATAGAGAGACATGATTAAGCTGAAAAACGTTATTTCAATATTTCTCACAAACCGTCATCAATATTTCTTCAAATACTTTACACCTTCTACATTTAAAAACAAGAACTTGGCAAGGAGGTTATAAATAAAAAAAGCAATTAACCCTTTAGTATGTCCACACTGCGAAGTCTATCGAGCATCCAGTGAATAATGAATAATTCTGGGGCTCAGCGACTTAAATAAGATTCGTCTAACAAAGCGTACGTCCTGGTTTCTGAGATTCTTATTTACACTTGAAACCTGTTGCATAACAGAACGGATAAAAACTCCAGGATACGAAATGTGGAAAAATATTCCTAAATAACCAAAAATGCTTCCCACAATGTCAATTTCATGACCCCTTTTTACGAAAACGAGGAAAAATATTCCTAAATAACCAAAAATGCTTCCCACACTGTCAATTCTATGACCCTTTTTTAAGCATTTTTTTTGTTAACCTTGGTAGTAAAATTACTACTGACAAGCAGCAAATGAAATTGTTTATTTTGTGATGTTGTTTCAAGACAGTAAAATAATTTGAAGGAAAAAAAAAATCCTGGTATGAGTAATCCTGAGAAATGAATTTCCTTCTTTATAAAGAGGATTTGGAAAATCATAATGAATATATTATCAATTCATCTTGCAACCAATGGTGTAAGATAAGAAATTCCATTGACTACCACAGGGCTGAAATAATTTCCTATAGTCTTTTGATAAAAGAAAGCAATCCCTAATATTTGGCATTTGTCATCTTGTGTTGACTTACATGAAGTTGAGCTGAATAACTATTTACTTCGAAAGACATCTTTGAAAACAAGTGAAAGTCCAAACTCTTAACTACAAATTTATTTCTTTTTGAAAAAAAAAATTCAATAAAGATATCATGAGCAGTAAATAAAAATTATTCTGAAAGTTGGAAAATTATTTATGATAATCTGGTTCATAAATCTTGTTCTAATAAGGGCCTTGCCAGCTATTTTCAGTTTTGATTCAAGATTACAATTATTGTGATATCTATTCTCAAATGAGCTATGAGCTGTAGCGAGGCAAATTTTTTTGACTAAATAATCCGTTTTGTTTGAGTTTCACCTGCATATACTTAAGACTGAAAGATTTCTAGTATTGGGTAGTTGCTGCTTGAGCTGGGAGTTGGTTTTCATAAGGATAATAGCTCAAATTGGATATGACCCAACAGCCACCTGTCTGAGAAGTCTGTTACCTTGGAGATATGGATCACAGACCAGCTCCTATAATGTATTCAAATTTATTCATGTTTCTTCCAAGAAGCCCTTGTGATCTAATGCATATGCAATGAATGATATGATATACAGTTCAACCTGTCTAAACAGGCCAACCAAGGAGAACAGAAAAGACCCCCCCCCCCCCCAGGTCACCTTTCAGGACAGGTTCTTCAACACATACATATGTCTTTACTTCTGGAGAAAGACATTACAGGTAACCACTAGACAGGTGATTTTGACTGAGAGGTGGCCACTAAGGATGACTTGTTTATGGATAGAATCCATCTTCCATTGACTAGCTGTTATGTTGGGCAAGCCTCAGGCATGCTTTCAGGGCCCTTTGTGTTTAAACTGTACATTACATTTGAATGCAGTTGTACACTGGTCTATGACTTAACTATCAGCCTTGAATGAAATTTTTGTTAGAAATGTATTATTGAAACCCATTTCATCTAAATTCCTGTTGTTTTCCAATTAATGTTGAGTGGCTACATGTAGATCTTTCTTTTTTGGTCAATCAAGCATGTTCAATTGGTGAATAATCGACACATTATATTCTAAGAACCTTGTAAAATGGAAAGGTTGTGTTGATACCGACAGAAACTTCATGTAACTTGGACGATAGTTTTAAATTTCTATCAATAACACATTGAATTGAAAAGGCCCAATTGTGAAAAAAAGGGTTTTCAGAATTAATCATTGCATTGTTTCTTTCTTTTGGCACAGAGAGAGAGAGAGAGAGAGAAAAAAAAAATCTAACAAAAATCCTAATGGAAATCTTTCAAAGCAAAATATGCCTAATAATAAAATTGAGTAACATGTTTGAAGACCTGAAAAATATCCTATTTGAATCTGGCAAACAGCTGCAATCTGTATGAAAACGGACTACTTAAAAAAAATGAACAAAAGTAATCTACCAAAGACTGAATACAGATTGTTATCTTTGTTTCATTTAAACATCCCTCATAAAGTTTGGCTAAGATATCGTCTGTTTGGAGCCAGAAAGGCATTAACTCTGTACAAATGAAAGGACTTAATGCCCTTCTGGCTCAAAACAGACGGTGTGTAAAATAAAAACTACAAAGGGACAGAGAGAGAGAGAGAGAGAGAGAGAGAGTGAAAGAGATACTAAAAAGAAAGTCCTCAAATCCTTAGGTTTCACAGTCTCTCCCCAGCAAAGTCTCAGTGTTTACTACTGCTGCGTGAATCCCGGCCGTCGTCAAAGGAAGCGCCCTCTATTGGCTGAATACTGAAGTCGAGGTTGGACTGGCCGCCAGCCCAGCTGGCACTCCCGTCCTCGTTGACGTTACCATTGCTGCTGCGGTCGTCGCCTCCACCCCGGGGTGAGGTGTGTTGGCTGTCGCTGCCGCTACCCATACGGTCATGGGACCCGGTGTCCTGCGGACGGGGAAGGGGGCATCAGAAAGGTATAGGGATGGAGGGGGAGGGGGGCAGAGGAGTGGTATAGGGGTGAAGGTGGCATCAGAGTGGTATAATGGTGGAAGGGGCATCAGAGTAGCATAGGGGTGGAGAAGGGGGGAATCAGAGTGTTTTAAGTGTTTGAGTTAAGGAGGGGGTAGAGGGGGGGGGGGGTAGAGGGTGACAACAGGGTAGAGAAGGGATGGGGTAATGAGAAGAAGTAGGGGTGGGGTCAAGCATTGGGGTAAATAGGAGGAGGAGTGTGGTAGGTAAGGGAAGAGAAGGAAGGGGATAAACGAAGGGGGTATAAAAAAGGTGTGGGAGAAAGACAAGGGTAAGATTGCGAGAAAAAGGTCAAGGGGTGTTTGAAGAAAGGAAATGATAGGGAAGAGGTAGGCATAGGAGACAGGGTAGGGAATATTTCACGAGATGCAGTACGAGTTTGGGATAGAAAAGGGGGAAGGATAAGAAATACAAAGGAAGCATATGGGATATGGAGGCAGAAAGGTAAGATAGGGAGGAGGGGAAGGGAGGATTGAGAGAACGAGAGAACAAGAAAAAGTAGAGTAATGACATGTTTCAATAAATGAGCTCTTTTTTTTACACGGATGGGCTACAAAGAGGGGGGTATTCTTAAACCTATAATCTCTTTTTACCAAAATATGATACAAATGCATTAAAACGATCTTCATTATTAATAAGGCTTGAGAATAGTCTTAATACAAACAACCTTGACTGTAAATTTCTCTCCCTCTTTACCTGAAAATAGACCCAGAATTGAAATGAGTTCCAGACTGGAATGATTTCAATGGGGGATGGATGGATGGATGGATGGATGAATGAATAAATGATTGGTAGAATGAAAGTCACTGACTTCATGCATTTTAGGGAAAGAAAAGAGTATATTTCATCCATACAATATCAGAATAGGATGGGACCGGGACAAAAGCAGAATGAACATGCAGTATAGTTTGCAAAACATGCAATCCTCAAAACAAAAAAAAATCTTCCTCCTACAACTTTTAAGAAGTCAAGGACATCAATCCATGCATCAAATTTAGATGTCTCTGTTTCTCCCAAATCTTAGAGGAACACAGAGTTTTAAAATGGGGTTTAGAAGGTGAGGGGTGGTATACTAACATGCAAACATGCAATATGAGTGAAATGAGTACTACTGGAATACAGTTAGAATCAAAGGGGGCGGGGCCAGAGCTCATTTATTACATAACACATCATTACATCTAATCTTGCTCTCTCAACATCTCTCATCAGGCCTATTTACACAGCAGTCCAAATATCGCGATTTTACTAACATCATGATGTCTGAACTTTATTTTTAGATGGACCTAATATGTTTTCCACATCTTAAACAAGACAGAATGCCAGCAGTCTAAAGCAATTTGATTTCTATCCTCAACCCTCCTCAATGAGCAACCATAATATTCTCATAGATGTCAGTCTTCTTTTTTAAATTATTAATTCTAGTGATTTCTTGCGATGTCAATACTTTCATTTTAAAAAAATCGAATCATGAACATTCAAAAATTTTCTGTTGACAGCGAGAAGGGCATTAAATCATATACTTTAAAGAGTCAATGCCCTTCTCGCTCTCAACAGATGATAATCAAAGGAATATCCGCTGACAGAGAAGTGCAGGTAATATATACAAGAGAGATAGAATGGTTTTGAAGGGGGGGGGGGGGTTAGGATGTTAGTGAGGCCGTAGGGGTTAAACACCATGCATAGAATATTGAAGCAGAAATTTTTTTTCTTTTTCAGAGAAATACTAACAGCAAACCAATGTTTTGCGTTTCTATATATATATATACATACAACAAAAAAGATATCTGACTTTAATGTAAGTTGGTCGGAATTGACTTGAGGGGTAATCTTCATGACGTTGATATCGAAAATGGAAATCATCTATCTACCATGAGAATGGTTTGTAAAATGTTGTCATTGTCGGCTCACTTAAGTTTCCTATTATTTCATACTTCACTCTCAGAAAAGTTTTTAGATTGGATAAAATATGAACCTACCAACTGTTGGTTAAAAATAAAATCCCCATATATTTTACATACAATTTTTTTTAACTAACAGTTTGTAGGTTCATATTTGAACCAACCTAATAATTTTTAACCATTTTTTCTGAGAGTGTTGAGAGCTAGGAGGAATGCTATGAATATCAAAAAGATTTCATTGTTATCCATATTAGAGGCAAACTAAATGTTAATGACTGCATTAATCTGTTAGGGCAAGGCTAGGAAAAGCATATCAAAATCTCACTTTTGAGAGGACATTAAAAATTTGAATTTGTGATGGAGTATGAATATTTAAATAGCAATAGTTCTTGAAGGTATGAAACAAAATTCATTCAGTTTTGATTCTCTTTATGAACCAACATACATAATAAACTATAGAAGAAAAGATCATTTATGATGACTATGATGATGATGACTGATGACAGAGATGATGACAGTAAAATATTCATAGGTATGTTAAAAGGGAATCCATTATATTCAATATCAAGTTACTTTTAATGAAAGCAGAAAAAAAAAAAAACAGATCAGCGAGAGAAGATCAAAGACAACTTTGTAACCCATAAACAAGTTGTGGATTTTTGTCAGTCATGAAGATCAAAAACAAAATGGCATCTCCATTCAGTATACACCTGTATGATCTATAAACAAGTGACTCTCCATTTTTTGTCGACACAGAGGAAAAGGGGATAGGGTGGGGGGGGGGGGGCAAACAAAATGTAAAGAAAATTGACATGAAATCAGAGTTGCCAATTTGTCTTTGATCTTCACAAAAAGCAATTTACAATTTCCTTTCGCTTAAGCTGATACCGGTACTATTTCTCTCATCTGCCTACCTCCATTAAAGTCAACGTGATTTTCTGAAGATATTTTATTCATCAATAATGAAATTGTTTGGCCAAATATGGCCGTGTTTTCCATAGTGTTTCTGGGTCCATGTGTTAGAATATATATAGTTCAAAAGAAAAGGTCCTGCTACATGAATGATTATGAAAATCATTGTAGGATTTTAAGTAACCATGAAAACTTGTAACTTTAGCTGCAAATCCACTGAATTCAGCTTTGGCGTAGACTGACCACTAGCTAGCCACCTTGTAAGAAACACAAATCAAAATGGCAGAGATTTTATTGGCACTGATTTTTGTTTTTATTTTTTTAGTTACATGTGCTGACCATTTACTATACAATATACATGTACACGGCATAAATACAAGTCAAAATCAAGAAGAAAACAAAAACAGGAGTAACATTTACAACAGCTAGATGAGAGATATTAAAGTCAAATTACCGAGGAATAATCTTGCATTCTCGCAATATTTGATATTCACATATAGAATTATCGTCGTAAGCCCACCGCACACTTTACAATCTGACTGTGATCCCATTTGGAAAGAAATCGCAATATCCTTAGATATGAAAAATTAAACATGCAAAATCTTCCTGTATGAGGTTCCTATTCTGTAAGTCGTAAAGTCGAAAAATTCAGATGTATTGCAGGCCTTTTGGTTAAGAGAAAAGACCACATCGGTTTCAAATCAGGAACAGTCTTGCTACTCTGACATCACAAAGATCCAGAGCCGATCAGCTTTTTCCTGTAACCAGAAGGCCCTCAGTACCCCACATATCCAGATTTGATGAACTATACATTTATTAGGAAACTCAATTCTGAACAATTTTTTTCATGATGAAACTTTAATATCTCATGATACTACAATCCCTCCCAAATTGGATCTCAGTCAGATCGTACCGTGTGCAGAGGGCTTTGTTATCAAGATACATGTTGCCTTTCTCCACCGTAACAATTGCATAATGAAAAGAATGATACTGTTTAGATATATATTATACAATTCATTTTCAAATTCACTTCATTGGAAGATATCTCAAAGTTCCCTTTAACTCTCAATCATTTTTTCTGAATCCCTAAATTATCGGGATCAACGCTTGATTTGTGGGAACATGCAAGGATTAAATAAAGCAACATATTACATCCTAATAAAGATCGTGATAGTTATATCTATCCAATACATAAGCAAGTCATAGGGCTAGGGCTCTAACAATGAACAAATACTGAACATTGTTTGGGCTAGCTATATCAACATCAAAAGTATAATTGAGTTTATGAGTTAATTTCTTTCCATATCAAAATTATTATGCAAGTCAAGTGTATAAGCTTGTCCTAATTTGCAAAAACTCATAGCTTAATAAGGTTGTCAAAACTCCACTGGAGGAATTATTTCATCTCTCTCCAATTTCATCAATAAATCTGTGTCGATGGAGAAACTGTTAAATCAAAATGGTTAAGTTTAAAGCTCTTTTTATGATTTCAATGATGATAAAATAGATAATTTCCTATGTATATCAACTATTAAATTATGAATAAAATATAACCCCATGTTTCATTGTAGAGCCCGTCTTCAAATCAAAGGAAATTTAGAAAAATAAATTAAAATTAAATTTAGTCTCTTATCTTAAATAAAATTCAGCCTGGCACAAACACAAATGTAAAATTCTTTCCAAAGCCCAAAAAGTAAAATATAGTAAACCATTTTCTTGTGAATCAAGAAAATAACTTCCTCTATTTACTATATGATAACACAGCTATCTTCATTTCTTGAGTCATATGAATAGGCATTTCTTTTTTTTATACTTCCCTACAGACAAATAAATAAATTTTAAAAAGGAGTTTTATGAATGAATTTCTGCACTAAAATGCCATACTGTAGTATGGCATAACCATAAATAGAGCAAGGAAATATAAAATGGCTTAAATTCCAACAGTGTAACCAAAAAAAGAAAAAATTCTCATTTGAAAGTCACTTGTTGACCCAGTTTCCAAATAAAGATGGCCAAAAAATAAGCGATTGTAAAAAGACATCTTAAAAGTCTGAGAAAAAACTTTGCCTAGTAATCATGCACCAATAATAAAATCAATATTTTTTTGGCACAAATGCCTTACATGGATATTGTAAGTGGACATACAATTGAATCTACCACAGTTATATATTTACATACATGTAAGACAAATTGTTGCTTTAAACCTTAGTGAAATCATTGGCACAGCCAGTCAATGGCTAAAAATAAAAATAACTTAACTAAATGTGCAATCACTATGCAATGCCTCTTTTCAAGCTTTTAGACAGCATTAAAAGGAATGAAGTGGAACTGCATAAAAATGGCTGAGATATTTCACTTGCCATATATTCGTAATGGTCTACGAAAAGTTGTCTGATCAGTCAATATGAGCATACATGTATATTCCTGACAATGGCTTCAGGTTTTAAGTCATTAAAATGCAATTTGTATATAAATAAATAAAATCAGTATATGGGCATTGACTTTGTTTGATCTAAAGAGGACAGTCCATTAAATTGTGTGAAGGACACACAGAAGCCACAGCCAATATATATCTTTTAAAAAACCGTATTAAAATATATAAAAGCCTACCTGTGCCAATGATTTCACTGATAATTTCTGGGCACTCTTTAAAAAAAAAAGAACTGTGCCTCCTCTTTCCGTTTAAAAGATTTACACTAAACTCTAGATCATTTTGCGTCAAGATTTCGGTGGTAAACTTCTCCTATTGTACATGGTCTTACTTTTGGCATAATTTACAATGGATTCAAGTTGCATTGTATAATAGTGGATCAGATGTCCTGACATCAATATTTTTTTGGTACAACGAGGTGAGGATTGGGGGATGCAGCCTCAGCAGGAGAGAAGCTCTGGTTGTTGTTGGAGTTCTCACTAACACCTAACCAACCAAAGACAGGTTCTCACTGTTGCTTAAATGCTCAGAAAAATCCCTCGCAAAAGAGTCCACACATAGAAGGTTTCTAACGATACTGTGTGTGCTAACAGGGTTGTGCACAGCACAAACGCCATCAACATTTCTAGACACGTTAGAGCAAACGAGACACCGACTGCTGCATCCCCCATACCAACGTAAATCCCCATCCCTCTGAAATGTATCTGAAGTGTCTTAGTAAGGGGGAGAGGTGGTGTAGTGAGGTTGCTGATGATGATGATGATGGTTATGATGATGATTATGATTAGGGGGGGAGAGGGGGGTCATGTTGCACCTACCATGTCCCCGCTAGCCCTCCCTGAGGGGTACTGTCCCAGGGAGGAGGGGTTGTAGATGGACGGCGGCTGGGAGTGAGGTGGCAGGCTGTCACTGTTGTAGCTACCTGTCTGTGATATGACCTGTCGTAAGCTTGCCACCTGTGAGAGGGTGATGAAGAGATGGGTGGAAGAAGAGAGTGAAAATCAGAATAAAACATGATGCTCTCTATTAACAGTAAAAATGAGATTCCTCATCGTGCGCCCTGTAGAAAAATACATCTGATTCACTGGTATATGATTTGCACTGTTCTCGAAGGAAGAGGCAATTCTGTTAGGCACACATACTGACTACCTCAAATTCTGTGCCCCTAGATATAACAAGAAGAACGGCCAATTTCGAAATGTATTTGAATATTTTCCCTCATATTATTCAATAAGAAGGTGACTACATTTTGTAAAATCCTCCTTAAATCCTATGTCTGTGAGCATGAAATAACTGTTTGTGCCAAGATCAGGGCCCCTTTTCAGAGAACTTGTTATCAATAGAAAGTTACAATAATTGTTATAAGCTACTGAAATTCTTGCATCTGATTGGCTGAGAGCAAATTTGTCATAGAAATGTGGCAGTTGTTAGTGATAACAAGTTTTATGAAATGGGGGCCCAGCTCAAGCTTTAAGCTTTAGACCAAATGAGGCAAAGTGAGCACATTGAATGAGAAAATGGCACCAGTCACTGTGAAGAAACTTTGACCTCATCTACATGTAAATCTTCATCTCTGGCTGATTAAATTTTAACAATGCTGTGACTTCTTTACAATTAAATATGAACGACACGAATGTTCTACTACAATTAAAATTCTATTAAAAAGTTTCAATGTAATATGAATAAATCATTTTCATACATGTACATCCACACCACTCCAAGCACACTGCAGTCCCCATATTGTCTGCTATTGGCAGAAATTATGATCCTAAACTCTCTATCCTAAACCGAATTTTAGAAAAAGGATTGTTAAGTCCATCTTAAGTTTCCATCTAATTTGTTTCCCCAATCAAACAGCACAATCCATTCACCTCTTACATCCAGCCGTCTCACTCCACATCAAAATAATCATTCAAAGCCCCCCCCCCCTCCCTGCATGAAAGACACTTCCATACATGTATATCACTCATCCCTACATCCCAACCTGAATATATATCTGAAAAGATATCACTGCCTTGCCAGACCAAACATATCTATGCTGTAATACTAAAATGCTTGAACTCAATCGCATTTCGAAAGGATCTAAATGCATTTTCTTGTTATGCTGACAGCTCCTGGGTACTGAAGCTTTTGACATAAATGAAAAACCGATGTAAATCCCACCCCCTTGCTCCCTCTCTTTTTGGAACTAATCTATCCTACCATCACCGCACACATCTCAATACCTGGGACTGAACGTTGGCACCCACTTGATTTGGCAGCTGGTAACTGTCTCCGTTCTGCATGCCCATGTACTCTCCTCCGCCGCTGCCCATCATGCCCCCGCCCGACGACATGCCGTAGCCGCCGCCCCCTCCCGAGCCCGAGGTGGGCGTGCCCGGTGATTGGCCCTCCTGGGAGCCGGCCGAGGCCTGTGATTGGCTGGACGGGTTGACACTGGAGACGGCCGAGGCGGCGTTCTTTGCAGCATAGAGGTTAGCCTCCTCCTGGGCCTTGCCTATGTTCTTCTTGTAACGGATCCTCTTATTACCAAACCAATTGGATACCTATAGCAACACAAACACAAAAGCCAAGAACTATTACATTCATACCTATATCTAAAGAGAAGTATAAGTACGGGGAAGGGGGAAGTCTGATAATGGTCATTCTTTGAAATTGCGGTTTCTTATGACATGTATGCACATGTGTTATAATTGAATGGCCTTGTGGGAATCCATATTTTGGACAAGAAATTTGTGATTTCAGAAAATATGTCCAAAGTTTTCGCTTTCATTGGCTTTATCATTGTGGCTTGACTCGGTGAACAATCGGAATGACCATTGCAAGTGTCAGACTAGCATATATTTGCTATTTATCTACATGTTTCTATCTATCTATAGGTTTGTCTATCTGTCAACCTACTCTATACTCGCGATATTTCACAATGCTTTAATTTTTGCAAACTTTACAAATGTGTACAAAAGCACCTCAAAAACCCCACAGAAATACATACCTCTAACTTGTTTTATCATCAGTACACAAGTATATGAATTTAGAGCTCACATGGCAGGTGGGCGAGTCTGATTTCGAAAAATATCCATACCTGCGCTACTGTGATGGCACACTTTCTTGCTAGCTCTTCTTTCGCTTCTTCACTTGGGTATGGGTTGCTAAGATGGGAGTAGAAGTATTCGTTGAGGATCTCTGTCGCTTGCTTGCTGAAATTCCTTCGTTTTCTCCTGCAAAGACAAAAATATATAACAGAAAAATGAATTTTTAAAAGATTACACATATATAAAAAATAAATACAATTATCACATCTATAAATTTTGAACATTGTTGTCATAAACAAAGCATCTAAAGGTATTTGTGATCAAATTTTAACAAGTCAAAGCTCTTGATATAACGGACTTGATATTGAGCAAGCCTGTATGTCACAGAAATGACCTAAATTAAGTTGAACCATCAGCCAGTAAGGTTTCATACATGCAGGAAGGCTAGTTGATATTAATTATGAAAAAATATGGTTTCATTGCATGCTTTCATTGGTACTGATGTATTACTTAATTTCCAGCAAACCTCATTTAATACGTAATTTTCTCTCCCTGATCTTCAGGATATTTTGATGTAGGGTTTCAGATTGTAGATCTTCAAGCACTTAAGAGCTTCATGAGCTGATCTCGTACAATTAATTAACCCTTTCAGGACAGGAATTATTTAAAGGTTAAATTGATCACATTTTGTTCTTCAAATTGGCAACATTAATATTTTTCTTTTAGGGCTACATGGTTCTAATAAGGTGTAATGTCTTTGAAAACGATGTACATGGTTAGAAATATGTTGATAAGTTGATAAAATTGCCAATTTTGATGAAAAAACAATGATTTTGAACCTCTCAATGTGTTGCCAATTTAAGGATTTCAAAGCTTACTCTCGTTTTTAAAATTCCTGGCATCAAATGCGATATGGTCATGCAACAAAAATTGACATAGTGTGTGTAGAAATTTTTGCTCTTTCTACTCATGCATCTGGTATATTTTTTAGAGCTCTGAATCAAAAGTTATTGAGCCAAACCACAAAATGTGGTCAATTGTCTCGAAAGGGTTAAAGCAGAGCACAGCTAAAAATGGAATCAAGAAATAGTATTACAGTCTGTTTAATACAGAACATAACACAGAATATGAACATGTTAAGTCCTGTGGGCGGAATCAATATGCATTAGCTGTGAATGCCAGAAGCTTTCACAAAGTTAGTCTTATACTATCAACTCGCTACTAAGGTGAGCATGTCATGAAGGTCTTCTGGTTTGAAAACCATTATGCTTCCCACCGAGTCATTCATCCTCTTCAATGCAACAGAGTGGCAAGCTAGTATACTCAGAACTCTAAGTTAAGCCTGGCTTAACTTAGGCCACTTAACTTAGGCCACTGATTTATTTACGTCAGCCCCTAAGTCCTGCACAAATTACTGTATTTATGTAACATAATAAAGAAACAAAATTATTTTCTGGCATGAAATGAGTATCAGAAATCAATTCAATGGTGTTGGTTTTTGTATTTGTATTTAGTCCCAGAACTATGGTGATTTTGTATTTAAATGAAAGATTAAAACAGGGTGACATTTGGCTCTAAATCAGGTGGCCTAAATCTACACACTTAGGTGGGGGCTTAAGTTAGGCGCCTTTCGAGAATACGGGCCACTGGCCCATAGTCTCACACCATTCTTCAGAACTCAGAACCCTGACTTTCTGCAATCTTACAGATGATCTTACCTGGCATCCAGGAACCGTGAGCGTAGGATCATGACAGCCTCGCAGGTGCTCTGCTTGAGCTGGACCTGAATAGCGTTGAACTTGCGGTGGATGATACTGACCATCCGCTCGATCTCCTTGGGGGCGATGGGTCGTGTCCTGCTCTGCTCGCGGAGCAGGTTCATGACATGCGTTGTGAACTCGTTACATGCCTGCTTGGGAGTCAGAAGAAGAGGGCATAAGTTGGTATGATAAATGTTGCGTAGGGTTCTTGCAGAAACATGGCTGCAGACTTACAACTCCACAACTTTGCAAAGTCCAGTCTGTCACTGCCATATTGTCTGCTGAGAGCCAGAAGGGATTTAATTCATATCATTCCACACAGAGTTAACGCCCTTCTTGCCTTAAATGATCAGCTGTTTTCTGAAAATATCTTGAGCACAACACTGTGGATTAAACATTTTCCTCCCTTCAAATTTCCACTTTTCCAATAATTTTAGCATTGAATGATAGAAAAAAAATATGGTGACTCCTAATGATATTTATTACCCATAAAGCTCTCCAGCATTGCTTCCTTTGAATACTGTAAAACTTTCACAAATTACAAAATTTAAGTGTTGTGATTCATTAATTCTGCAGCTTGAAATATTCGCGTACCCTGCTCACAAAAATAAGCATTCCAGGTGAAAATTTGGTTTTACAGTGAATGTTACCCCGAGGCAGTGAGAAGTTGTCAGCACCTCTTCAAGATTTCTCACCTGCTCATATTTCTCCAGCTCTGTATGATAGATCTGCCTGATCTGAGCCAGCTTGGCCCTGTAGTCTGAATGTTCTATCGCATTCTCTGGCTGACCCAGTCCTCCGCCCGATGCTGCCGCCGCTGCAGCCGCCGCTGCTGATCCACCACCCTTCTCTGGCCCGGCCACGCCCTCAGCTATCAGCATGTTGTCCAACCGCATCAGTTGTGGATCTGGTGGCTCTTCCTCTTGTGCTCCACGGATACTCAGAACTAGAGATTACAAGAAAGAGAAAAAAATTGAATAGGATGAATATCCACACGCATTTCACAGTATTCAAATATGATTATCCATTTTTGAAAATCGCATAATATACTGAAAGGACAACTCTATGCACTTTGGGAAATCACCATCCAGGCTTCTGCTTCTGCAGCAGTCATTAACAGAAAAGAGAGCTTTACAAGGAGCCAAATTAATGCTACCAGATATTCCATTTCCCATACCTGGGTAGGGAGAGTCAATGTTAGGTAAATGTATTTTATCTGTTGTCTCTCCCGTACGCAAGGAATCTGTAACGTCGACATGACAAATCGTCAGTTCAAGATCTTAGATTCCATAGACATGGTACATGTATAATCTTATCTCTGCCAATAGTGATTTCAAAACTACTCCACACAGCCAATTCACTATGAGTTATCTGGCCTAGAAAACCAAAATGATGAATATGAATACGTCATATTCAGAGGATGGAAGGAGTACAGAGCCATAAAAGAGAAGGGAAGGAGGAGCATATGAGTGAATCTTGGAGAGATGGAAAAGTAGAATGAGGAGAGGGAATGTAAATTATGCAAGAGCATGGAGAAAAAGCCTAACCGCATCATTATGGTCTGGCGCAGCGTGATGGATTATGCCTCATCAAGGCAAATCTTTATCCACTATATTATACAATCCCTCATGCAGGAGGAAAAGCCAACCAATAAAAGAAACTCAAACAAATTAGGGATGGGGAAGGGGAAAAAAGAAGAAACCCCTGCGAATGCAATCCGTGTCATCGGCGTCACCATACTTCCAAACTCTGCATTTCAAGCTATATCATGAAAACAGTTTCAGAAGCTTTAGGGGATGGATAGAAATTCATCCACGGGAACAACTTTTGAATATTTCTAGGAGGAAGTAAGACGGAGAGACTGGGAGAGACAAGGAGAGGAATTGGGAAGAAATTGGAACAGTCCACAAATGGTTGCTATAACGTTTGAAGGATTAATTGATGCTGACAGGGGCTCTGAAAGTCCCTTCCCCCCTCCCTTCTGAATTAGTGGGGACTGATATGGAGAGGGGTCAATGCCCCACTTTTCCATAAAAAGTAACCATCGAGAATGGGGGGGGGGGGGGGGGTTTAATTGAATCATCGCCACAAGGTATGGGTTTTACATCAAAACCAGTCAAGTTTAATCCATCATAATACACTAGAGAGATTTCCTTTTTTCCTCTCTCTCTCTGAGCCGTCTCCTAAGTATAGGCCACATCCACACAAATATGCTAGGAATAATTTGTTAAATTGGCTGATGAATGAATACATGTAGAGCTTATATTTTGAATTGGAGATGTATATGGCAATATCATATTGATGGTGATATAATCCAGCTCTCTATTACATGTGCATATAAATAAAATTCCTCTTCTCTTAATAATCTCAATATTCTCTCCTTTTCTCTTTCTCTTTCTTGCTTGCTCCTTTCACATTCTCATCTTTTTCACCTATTTTTTGTTTCCATCTCATATTCCTTCTCTCCCCTTCCCTTTTACTCTCATTTTTCTCTTCTACTCCTCTCACTCGAAGTTCCTAATTCTCTCTCTTCTGCTCTCCCCCCTCCCCCTCCCCCCGAGAATTTTTGACAGATAATCTGACCTACTTCTTAATGGGTCAAAATCAAACGCTATACATTAGAGATCTGTCTTGCTAAAATTCAAAGGCAGAAATTGGAAAGCAAACGGCAGAATTTTATTGATACCACTTCCCTCGACTTCTCTCTTCTGGTCGATGTTGTTGACACGTATCCCACAGAAGCGAGCTTAATCAAGCCTAGCCCAAAGGGTCATTCAAACTGGAATCAGAGCTTCAGCCAATAGACAGACATAATTCAAGTAATAGACGGAAAAATGAACAGCAATCAACTAAAAACCCTCCAAGATTATCAACAGGGATTTGCAAGTTGTCAAAAATCATCTCCCGCTTGTCTGACTTTGTGACTTTCATTGCTTATTTCTCATCTATATTTTCATTTTTTTTTCTTTTTAAATATGGAGATTAGGGTTGTGACACATTGAGGCCTACTTGGAAAAGATGACAGCCAGATTTCAAACATTTTGCATGAATATAAAAAGATTTACCCTCCAGTAACTTAAACCCTTTAACATGATTTCTACAATGCTCTTTGACACAATTAACTTTTTCTTTTTTTAACATATACATGAAATTCGATACAGACACTTATCCCTGTACATGCATATCCAATCGTTAAACCCTTGATTACTGAATCTTCTTATTTCCATATGCTTACTACAGTAGCCACCAAGTTCCCATAGTGAATTGGTTAAGTTTTTAAGTATGTAATGAATTCACAGAGATGGTAATTTTTTTTTACAAATGAAAATTCCATTCTCATTTCATCTAATCTCAAATCCTGTCCTCTCTTTGCACAAAACATTTTGAAACTAGGAAGGGGGCAAAAGGGGGCGGGGGGGGGGGGGAAGTAAGTGAGAGCCACCTTCATGTTCATGTGTATATGCACCAATGGGTATGTTTATGTACATGGTAATGAACGTAGACAGGTTACAAGGTAATATATGCCACGGGCATTTTACACATAGCCCCCTCTAGTGATCAAAGCAGGAAAGCCTTAATAATTTGGTGAGATGGTAAATCAGATATTACATGAGTGGCAGGATAAGATGGGGGCTTACATTGCACCCAGATAAGAACTATTATGAATGAATGAAGTGTCTATTTTGTTAAAGAGGGGGTACATTAACACTCCTTTCAAATTTTTCTTCACAAAAAGGATGATCTTTTCCTCCATATTCATTCTGTTGATGTTCATTCACATACTCATAGTCAGGTTGGTACAGCTTGCCGTTTCTGGAGGAAAAGGCTAGAATCTACCATTCTTATAGATGGAAACTCTTTTTAAAAAAAGGTTATCTTCAAACAAAAATGGACAAGGATGAGATGACAAATGAAAATTGAAAATGTAGTATGTAAAATAAAGGGCTGGTCACATTTGAAGCTGATATTAATGAGATTTTTCATTAAAGGTTCACCCTAGAGCTGCCCTTCTACTAACAGACGCGAGCATACTCGCATGTAATTGACAATCTTGTTATCGTTATCGGACAAATGTGACCAGCCCTTCAAGTGGACAGTTTCGGTAGATAAAAGGAAATTGGAAGGAAACGTGTTCATTATAGTCTCCTGTTGTTCTCCTTCAGTATCAAAGTAAGTTTGTACAAGATCATGTGGTATTCTATCAATGATTTCTGGTGAATTTTAGTGTAAATATCTGTAAGGAATGCTAGATCACGGTAACATACTGCCCTATGCCAAGACCTCTCTACCTGAAGAGAATAGTAATCCTTTTCAGGGGACATTTCTACCATGATGTTCTTCCAAACTGACATGAAAGGAATAAATGAGAAAGCTCACAAAATTATTTTTCACTTTTCCCAGAACCCAACCTTCTCTTTAAATCGAGATGGGGCTGAAGAAAGTGTAACTAAAGAAAAGAAACAAACGAAGAGAGGAGAGAGGGGAAAAGACCAAGAGAAATGAGGATAGAGAGAAGAGAGAAGAAACAGAAGAAAAGGGAAGAAGAGAGAGGAAGGAGCGTAGGGATTTGTCTATGCATGCTCCAATAACCCGGAGATGAAGCAAGAGACTAATGAGAGAGGATAGCAGGCAGCTGGCAGGGGCTATCCTCTGACACCCAAACCCAATGCCTTCTAACCAAACCAACCAATCAAAGATCAAAAACGGGAGCAGAACATCCACCTGAAGATTTTTAATAACCTCTCACCTTCTCTCTCTCTCTCTCTCTCATATCATTATTAATTTTCAAACATTCAAGGGAAATCTAAAACATAAACCTGGAAGAGTGAACAAGGTATTTTATCAAAATAAATGTCTGTTTGAAGGCTTGAATCTCTTAACCTTCTCCATTCAAAATTGTGATTTTTTTAAAATGACCAATTCATAATTATACTACTCAATTTCAATGTTTTCTGTTTGCGTAACATCACAGATGAACAAATCTAAAGGTCTCTATGTCCACTTTGCAGTTCAAATCTAACACTTGTATTCAAAGAACAGAATTAAATTCATTCAGCAATAAATGAAATTTCAGAACAATACCAAAACTTAAGATTACCGTCTTCCTGTCTTCAACTTATAGGCCCTATACTTTCATTAATATGAAAAAATTCAAAGTACAAGAATCCATTTCGGCTGACATGTAGAGAATTAGGGTAGATTATTATCACTTCTTCCATAAATACATTGTATTCGCTCTATCCAAAGGAATGGAAGAAGTGAATGGGAGACTTGAGGTACATGTCAATCACCAGTCTTGCCCTCAAACATGGACTCCCCTAATCCTCTATTGACCTTGGCAATCCCAATTCCCTCCCCAAATGACCTCTTTGGTATTCCAAACTACAATAATATAAATACTTCTTCCCCACCCTGCCCTAACCCAAGACCCTAGGAGTCATTTCAGGGGATATTGTACCCCTCTTCCATCTTCCACACCCTTTTATCCCATTCTTATCCTTCAACATACATTTACTTGGTCCTCCTAGCCCCCCCCCCCCCCCCAGCCCTCCCTCCTGAAATGACCTCTTTGGTATTCAAAACAAAAATATAAATACTTCTTCCCCATCAAGCATCAACCAAAGCCCCTTGGAGTCAGTTTAGGAGGTATTACACCCCCTTATTTTACCACAACCCTTCTTCCATTTATTATCAATGTACCCATTTTGGTCAATGTGCATATACCTGCTCCCCCCCCCCCCTCCCCTACCATACCTTGTTACCCCTCATTCATGTCACTACCCCATTTCCATCTCATTAAAAAATCAAAGCAATTTTTTTATGACATCATATCAGCAAGAATGCTTATCTGGTTCCAATCAAGAAAACTCCTGGTCAATGAGGTTAACTATGCCCTCTGGCACATTGACCCTCCACAGGGGTTAGGACTAGGCTCCTTTTATTTCTTTTCTTCTCCCTCCTTTTTTTTTTCTCTCCTCATTTTCCCCTGATCTCAATTAAAGGTAAATACCCGTATTACTCATAATATCTAAAATAATTTCTCCCCTCATCTCTCCTATTTTCCCCTAACCAAACTAAAAGTTACACCACATTAAGAGCCAGAAGGGAATTAACCCTGCATGAAACTAGTCAGAGTTAACATCCTTTTGGCAATCAGCAGCAGATTACTCATACTATCCCAATATCTTCCATAACTGAACAATAAGACCTATTTGGTGTGCATCTTTATCTGCTGTAATAGCAAAACAAATGAAACCTATGACAAGTCCTGAATATGAATTGTATATATTAGGATAAATTGTGAAATTTTATCACATAAATGATAACATATTTTTCTTAAGATCAACAATATATAGGCCCATAAGTTTTATGCTTCGTCCTTTTCATCTTCATTTCAAAGCTGCAAACAATTAATTTTTCACAGGGAAAACAACATGGGCAAAGTCACGTGACAAAAAATACCAAAATACATGGAGAAATGGACAGAGACAAAAGAAAATCAAATAAGTGTAATATTCTCTAATTATGTACACAAACAAACTTATACTTTGGTACAATTAATATATCTCACACCTTTTATATTTTTTTAGAATTTTAGCTAACACAATAATATAGGACTAACACAAAAAATTCCAGTGATTCAAGTATATTAACATTTTGGATTGAGGGGCTCAAGGAAATTTCTATTCAAAGATTTTTTTAAAAAGTCTTAACTTAAGCAATCTACAGGACATCTCATGAATCAATTGAAGATCCTCTACCACGTGTGAGTTTCCTTTTACAAACTGAACTTGATGCCATCCCTGCTCTCTCTCTATCTATCTATCTCTCTCTCTCTCTCCCTCTGTGTGTGTGTCTCTCTCCATCTCTCCAGCCCCACGGAGTAATGGGATCGGTTTCAATAGTGTTATACCTTGGAATAATTCTCCATTATTCATCCTCAACTCATACAGCCCTCTCCCACAATCTTCTCTATTTGGCTATTTTACTTAATAATTAATAATCCCTGCACCAGCTCCAATACCCCAGCGATATTTTTGTGTAGTAATCTCTGGCATTAGACATCAAATATTGCGATGCTTATATTTCCGCAAACGAGGCCTAGGGTTTTGGAGGGGAGGATGGGCGTATCAGATTTCCAGCTTTTGCGATATTGATATTCGCATCCCAAACGACTGCCTCATGGCGATGAATATTAGAAAGATTCCTCTTTTGACCCCCGCGTATCTTTCCCCTTTGAAATCCTATCTCTCCCGCTTGTCAATACGTCAACGTAATACCGCTAATCATAAGGGCCAATCGGATTTCCCGATGTATCGACTCTTCCGAAAAGATGACATCAACGTCTGACTCGTGCAGGGATCCCATCCACAAGAGCACACATCATTTCTTCAAACATATTATGCGTAAATTTTTTATTTCGCAGGCTCACGGGGGACAGGATGGCTTCGCGCCGGCTCCGAGCGCCGTGGCGACAAGAAATAACGTCGATAAACGACCCAGGGAGGGCGACGTTCGCGGCTGCAGCTTGTGCGTGAAATTCTAGCTCTCCCTTGATACTAATGTTACAGCACTGGGACCAATTACCACGGTAAGGTAACACATGACGGGAAGATCCACACAGGCACTGGGTGCGGAAAGCAAGACGGCCGCGTGAGAAACGACACGGGGCGCTGCTGCAGCGCTGGGATGCATGCAGTATTGAAATCCTCCTTTTGGATGCGTACACCAAATCAGCTCCAATGCTATACTATTACCTGGAGGATAAACATTGTAATAACAAAGGAAGCCATATTATACAGAGTTGGGAATGTGGGAAGGAGGTGAACTTGAAACAATTAGCAATGCTGGCAACCCTTTTATCATCCCATTTACAAGGAATTAATATATTTCCCCTTCTTTGATTATTTAGATAAAGCTGTGATTTGAATGATCCAAATGATATTTTTATCTAACAATTAGTTAGAGTCAAAGTCATGGTTCACAAAAACAGCTTTGCACAGTAGCTAGGTGGCAAAGTTAATCCTTGATCATTCACAAGTACATCTTTTGAAGAGAAAATAGTTTAAACATGGAAAGGGGTAAGAAAACAGCATGAAAAGAGCTCAATAATGCTTTAGTGTTGTAATTGCTCTGATTCAAATTTAATACAGCTTACAAAAAAAAGCTTTGCAAAGATAATGCTTTTTGAGTGCATTCAGGGTGGAGAACTTTGTCTAAGAAATTTAGAGGGATATTATTCCTCTCAGAATTTCATTCCAATTCACCATTTTCATTGTAGTATTTGTATACTGCAGAAATTGTTTGATTTTAATCTCCATAGAGATTATAATAAACACTATACTCATCCAGTAATGTTCAGTGTGCCCTGTGTATTTCCAGACAACTACTTGCATTTTTTTTCCTCCTCTTAAAAATGTGAAATTTCTGGCCAATTATTTGCAGTCCCACTTTTAGCTGTGGTAATGATTAACCAAAGTCAAATATTGGCTGAGTAGAAAAGGCTGGCCTGCCTTGTCAGCTCAATAATGAACGGGAAAGGAAAAGAAAAAGGGAAAAAGATTGGAAGGAAGAAGAAAAGAAGAAAGGGGAAAAGGAGTGAGAGATGTAGAGAGAGAGAGAGAGAGAGAGAGAGAAAGAGAGGGAGAGAGAGAGAGAGAAAGAAAGGGAAGGAAGGTGAGAAAGGAAAGAGGGAGGGAGAGACAGAGAGGGGGAGAGAGAGGGAGAGAGGGGAGAGAGGGGAGAGAGAGAGAGGGGGAGAGAGAGGGGGAGAGAGAGGGAGAGAGACAGAGAGAGGGAGAGGGAGAGGGAGAGAGAGGGAGAGAGAATTGGAGAGACAGAGGCAGAGACAGAGAAGAGAAAAAGAGACAAGAGAGAAATATAGACAGGGAGAGATGGAGAAAGAAAGTCAGGAAGTTTATCAAGAGTAATGGGAGAGAGAGAGAGAGAGAGAGAGAGAGAGAGAGAGACCATGAAAAAAATGGAACATATATTTGCAGTTTTCCATGAGGTAGAGAAAAGATAAAATAAGGAAGAAAATTCTGATTTCATTTTTGTTGAAAGGGAAGGAGGACCAGGATGGTATATAATGCACAGTAAGAAGTGTGATAATTGCTTACTCATGTTCAGGCATTATAATGTTTTAATCATTGATTTCCTATTTTTGTAATGTATAAAATAACAAGTACTTGCATCGTTTTGAAAAATCAAATATATTTTGAAAATACCTATGGTTTAAAACCAATTGTAGTGAATATGAAACATAATGGACATTTCATTGCATGGTCAGACATACAAGAAACTTTTCATGGGGGCAGGCATGTAAGGCAGTGCAGGCAATTACTCAACATTGCTTTAAAAGTTTGAAGAAAATAAATTTCTGGAAAGAAAAACCTTTTGTCTAATAATAAAGAATATGTTAAATTATGGAGAGGTAAATGCCCTAAGATAATGGGGGGGGGGGGGGGGGTGCATTTTTTTTAGGGGGAAGGTAGGTCATTCTCAAAGCCAGTAGAGAAATAATCATGTAAAATATGAAAACTATGCTGCTATCTTCAAGTTTATTTTCACTGAGTCAATTCTAAAAGAATCTTATCACAAAAGAATAATATTGACTTAAGAAGGCAGATAAGGATGCATTTGCACAGATATAGTATTAAAGGGATATGCTTGAGTGGATTTGGATAAAAATTTGGTATTCCTTAATATAATAGGTCATACATATGAGATAAATTAATATAAATTTACAGAATATTGAAAAATAGGCTTACTATTTCACAATTTGACATGTCCACAAAATTAGTTGAACTGTCTACAGATACATCTTGGAATGTAAGAGAAGAAAATATTCCTGAAAGTGTAAAGAAACATGACCCATGGAAAAATGAGGCATAAATTTATGTTTACATACAATTTAAAAAAAAATTCCTTTTGTTATAAGGTACAGATAGTAACTCTGAAATCATACACCAAAATATCACCATTTGACAACTAATAGTTTCTATTTAATTCCCTTTTAGTTCTAGCATATAAAATGTATTTGCGCTGGTAGCAAGTATTTATACTTAGATTAATCCCAACCTAACACAAACAAATAAAGATGTAAGGCATGATATAGAGCGGGTTTCTGTTAGTAAATAATTATTACGATGTAAATTTTATTCCCATTTGAAGCTGACAGTTTTGATTTATTTTACGGCTATATTATGATGCATAAGATGAAAATTGAGGCATAATAGGTTTTCTAGTGGGACAAATTCTTCGTTCTAGAGAGAGAGAGAGGGAGGGGGGAGAAAGAGAGAGAGAGAGAAGAAATAAAGACAGGGAGAGACAAAGATAGAGAAATAGAGGGGAATGGACTCTTTTCTAGAGAGCACAGTGAGAGATAGACACAGAGAAACTAAACATACCAGTTGTCGAGACAGAGTGGGAGATAAGAAGGAGAGGAAGAGCAAGGGCCGAGGGCAGATCCAGGGAGAAAAGGAAAGAGAAAGAGGGAAATAACAAGAGCAGACTTGGAAAAAAAAGATGTAGAGTGGGATAAGAACCTCTAAAAAACAGGGCCTACACATGAAGTGCATGTCTAGCTCCAGAGTAGAAGATAAAGATATTATCACAGAATGATTCATCTTGTCAAGATTTACATCATCTCATTTAATCTTCATTAAAAAAAAAAAAAAATCATATAAAAGATGATGAATAGGGCAAAAGAAGTATACAAAACACAAAGTTTCCCATCCCCCTAGCTCCCCCTCCACCGCGCGTCTACTCGTACTCATCAGGACACAAGAACATGTTGTGATATACATGTATATATACACTGTCTGTGCACAGAGCTATTAGTACATTCCACAAATCCAACCGACTGATTTGTAAAAGTTGCTTTGGCTGCCCAGCTGTGCGGGGAATACTAGCTCCCCGCCAAGCCATATTCCTCCATAAATTGAACCCCTACTGCAACCAAGTTTGCAGTCAGGGGGCAAGGGCCAAGGTCAAAGGTCAACGCTCGGAAGAGTATATGGCAGGGAGGCTATTACTGGTACAGTTTGTGCATTTTGGCTTTGCTCTACCTCTTGGTCTTGCTAAAACTATAAGGGTTGTGTTGGTTGATACTTGAACTTCATATACATTTGTTGGCTTATAGGCCTATAATGCTATATCCCACTTCAATCAAGCTGTAAGAGTTTTGTGGAGCACAATTGTAAGCTACTGCATTTAAGCTGGGAGAAGGTTTCAAGAGACTACAACAAAATCTGAATTAAACATTCATTCTGGAAATTAATAATGCTTAACAATTAATCTTCGAGTGCCATTTGTATATTTGTATATACAAATATGATGAAATTGAGGCCTATGTCATTATCTGGATTCTACTTTAAAAAAGGCAAGAGAAGTTTTCACTGTTTTCATTGTTTTTTTATAATATCCCAGCAAAATAAATCATAACAAAGTTATTGAACACTGAAGAATGCTTGTAAGCTCTACAGATACCGCAAAAAATCTCGGGCAACAAATTCCCTTCATTATAATCAAAGCCATTTCATTCTCGGCAGGGAATTGTAATCTCTGCATCTAAAAAATTAAGAACATACATTTTTCTACCCAAACCACAAAAATGTAGATTCTTATTAACTTAATTAAGGTTTAAAGCGAAAACCCCAATTGATTCTTGATTAGTATACATGTAGTTCAGCAATTTGGGCCTGACTTTATAACACAGACCAGATGTGAGTAACGCTCAAATCACAGCCATGAAAATGATAAGATCGAACTTGAAAATTTAAGTCACGGGACAGTCAGGTCAAGCCTCTTGCTAAGTAGGGAAAAGAAAGTTTATTAACAGTAGACATGTATAACAAAAATACAGAATTGGATGTCTTACTTCCTTATCCTTTCCCCCCAAAATAGTAAAAAATAAAAACAAAATAAAACAAAAAAATATCACTACTCGTAAAGTTGAATTATACACATTTAAAACATATCAACGTGATTTATTCCAGTACATGACTTTCTCCCATTATGCATCCATACTATACATTTATTATCATTGTGACCAATTCTGAAGTGCTTATCGCGGCAATACCATGTCAGCGCTATAAAAAATTAACTTGCATTTTGCTCATTTGGTCGGATCGAGCACCCTTGCACGGGAGTGAGCAAGCCAAGAAAAAGCGGGGGCAAGTCATTGGCGTATTTGTTTTGAGGAGTGGGAGTATAACGGTTGTGAAAGCGGTTTTTTTGCCTACTGCCATTACCAACAGTGAGAACTGGAGTAATCAGTCTGATGAAGCTAAATGGAATCCAAGATAAACACTGCCATCCTGCTTGCTGCCGATCTTGTCTCTCTGTTTCACCGTGACCTCCAAGGGTCATGCAGGGGCTGATGGGAAGGAGGACCATTCTCAGAATAACTAATAACTTGGGCTGTACCCTTTCTAACATTCAAAATTTAACTCGTCTCATTCTATGTTGTGAAAATAGAAGTTTAATCTTGTCTCTCTGTTTCACCGTGACCTCCTAAGGGTTGATGGCAAGAACCAGTCTGAAAATAACTAAGGAGTTAGGTGGTACCCTTTTCTAACAAATTGTTTCTTGCTATATTTGTAAAAATAACAATTTAAAACCCTACAAAATAATAACATAGTTGTCTCTTTTCTTTTTCAAATAATTCTGATTAAAAATATAACTTCATAATTCAAGATGATCTGCACCTTGTCTTTCTGTTTCACCGTGACCTCGCAGGGTCATGCAGGGGTTGATGGGAAGGACCAATTTGGAATAACTAATGAGTTGGGTTGTACCCTTTTTCAACATAGTTATAAATTCATCTAGTCTCATTCTATACTGTGACGATAACGGTTGAATTAAAACCCTACAAAAAATATGATCTAATTCTCTCTTTTCAAATAATTCTGATAAAAATAGAACTCAATAATGGTAGAATTACTCCCTAAGGAGTGGAGATGGTGCACACTTGTGTGTGGGCTTGAAATCCAGTGACCATGGGTAATACTAAATAACATTATAAAGCACATTGATTGAAGTATTAACTTAATGTGCCATATGATTGAAACATATTATTATATTATAATTCAAGAAGATAAAAATTATTAATAACCGTCAAAATAGTCTCTCCTTTTCTCTATGGATAGTAAGGGGACTCTTTGGCATTTGGGATTTGCAGTAAAGTGTGTTCAATTATGGACATCACGATACCTGAGATGGGGATCAAATTCATCCAGACTTTAAGGGGGGAAAAAAAATCTACCTTTCTGACATATGACATAATTTCCTTAAGCACTTCCTATGCTGAAAGCAAAAGGCATGGGGGGGGGGGAGGCAAGGTTGAGTTTATACCGTGGGTAAGGGTAATACCGCTCCTACTCCTAGGTCATCAAAAACTATTATATGCACTTCGACTTTACTGGAGATCACTGGGGTATAGGGGGAGGGGACTTACCGACAAGCCCATGCCCCCTTCTAAAAGTGGAGTGCGAAGTGGTATACTTTTAGTACACAACAATAAAAAATGTGCCCCCACCCTTAAAAAATTTTTTTTTTTACCTAAAAGGCACCTGAAAATATGATAACCTTTTTTTCCAGATATTATTCAAAATTTTGCCCCCCATTTTTTTTTTTACACAATCCTGGACCCACCCCTGGGTGCCGTGAAGGCAGTGGGAACACACCTCATTTTGGAGTGGACGACAATGATGGGGGTACCTACCTGCCCCTAACCTGATGAAAAATGAGAACAGGAAAAGGGAAATTATGGGAGCAACTGCGAAATTCAAGGTGAATAAAATGAAACATTTCCTGTCAGAGTTCGCACCCCCGTCGATGACGGCCGAGTTCATGGAGAATGGAAATAAAATCACAACATTTCAAACTAAGCTGGGGGCAGAAGTTCCTTTCCTGGCGCATTGTTCATTTTTGCAGGGCACAAAGCGGTATGAGAACGCATCAGTCCTGCTAAGAGCCAGAAGGGTGTAAAGACCGTGTCCAAAGATAGGAGTTCATGTTAACACCCTTCTGGCACTTAACAGTGTGTTCTACTTCATGGAGAATGGAATTAAAATCACAACATTTCAAACTAAGCTGGGGGCAAAAGTTCCCTACCTGGTGCATTGTTCATAATTGCAGTGCACCAAACAGTGTGAGAACACATCTGATTAGAGCAAGACAGGCATTATAAGATAGAAGTTGGAGCTGATGCCCTTCTGGCACTAACAGACGGCACATTCCATTTATACCATCAACAACTACATGCACTGGCACCTTATAACAAAGAAGTGAAATATCATAAAACATGTTTATATTAAAAAATATATAAAAAATATAAAGACTTTAAATACACAATGATCTAACACATGTTTCAATGAGAAACACTATTCAATAGAAATTTTTTCCTATTTTTCAAAAAGATATTCTTTGACATGGGCATGCCACAATGAGAAAGTTGACAAATTTGTATTTTCTAGTATTTACCAGTAGTGAACATTCTTCTATATTTCTCAGTCGACAAATGTTCTTTCCAAATAAATTGCACAGAAAAGAAAGATTAAAATCGAGACCAACAGTGACATAATACTGGTAGGGACTGGACAGTTAGACTAAGAACAGTCACTTTTGGATCTACCTGGCATTTCATATTAAACTATTAATCATAATCTAAAAGGTCACCATCAAGTTTTCAAAATCATGACTGTATTAATAGTCAGAGCGGAACAATTTCGACCGACACAGGTAAGTCTTTTTGTTCTGCAACTGTTCTCCTGGTGAAACACATTTTTTAACTCATAGCAGTACAGTGTCTCCTTCAATACGATTTTGCATTAGCTTTCGATCCAGAATGCTATAGGAATTACAAATTATACATCAGCAGATCTAGAAAGAGCGAAAATCACAAAATTTTTTAGTCTATTTCCAATGCAGCAAGTTGTGCCATTCACGAATAAGAGCAATTTTATTATACCTAATCATTAAAGTCTCTAAATTGGCAACGTAGCGTAAAATGTATTCACTATTTTCATGTACAAACTGACAAATTTTCTGTTAAATTTTGCAAATTTTCATTCACACTGGTACATTTGATAAACATTTTCATTTTTTTCCAACTATGAAAGAGTGAAAAATAAAAAGTGTTGCCAATTTGAGGAGGGAAAACTGATTAAATTAGACCTTATAATAATAATATAATAATAATAGTACATTGCTTAGTAAATGCACAATACCACATGGTCTCTATGCGTGTTAGAACATCACTGTCATGATGTTACAAAATCTTAGTTACAAATTCAAAAACAATTGTGTTTTCAGCTCAGATTCAAACTGACCCAAAGTTCAGGTGCTATCTTTTGAAATGCCCTATCCTCATATGACTTGGTCTGCACGGATATCTGAGAGAGAAGATTTTTTGGATTTGAATGAAGATTGCATTTGGGTATATACCTTATGAAAACTCTGAGCTGCCATGGGTTAAAGGGAGGAGGGAGAAATTCATGCAATCTCATTATATTTGTACTGTGTAAGACAAAATCCAACCTAAACCAGCTTTGCAATCTTATTTATAAGATTATATCAATATTCATTTGTTCTTCTTTAATACCAGAAGCAGAAGATTTTTCCCCGAGTCTTATCAAATAAATGTGAAAAGAAAAAAAAAAAGAGAAAGATTTAAGCAGATTACAAAGTCAATTTCAATGGCAGTGGGTAAACCCAGATGGGATCTGTTCATAAACCGTTTGTGAGATAAACAAAATTCTCTTAAAACGATGTTTAGTATACCTCGTAGCACTGTTTCAAAATGCAAGTTATATAAAACTGACAAAAATTTGTGAGTAGGATTTCGTGGTAAAACAGCTATATTATCATGCTTCCAGTATCTACATGTACATAGATGTGAAATAGGAATCAGGTAAGTAAAATATCAAGCACTTGTATAGATCTAATTCCTTTGCCCGTGAAGGGAGAGGTTGTGTACGATTTTCTTGAGTACTATACAGTGTTCACATGACAAGACGATCCTGATTCTTTATAAAGTTCTCATTCTAAACGATTCTAAGCGAGCGCGTACGGGTGCGTTGACTAGTCTCAACACAAGTCGCTGTATTATTTATTGGGAGTGCATTTCAACTTGCAATATCTCTTTATAGAATCCACATATGAAGCTCATATTTTGAATATAGTATAGGGACATAGAACCCCTAACATTCAGAGCAAAATGTTTTTGGGGTGATTGGTACACTTCAAGAGTTGTTGTGTGAACACATCTTCTGACTTTTTCATGGCCCAGGGTAGATCTCCTCCACCCCATCTTTATTTTTCATAGATCTGCTATGTCTCCTACTTCATCTTCTCTTCCCATTCTGTCAATTCTCGGGGCAAGCGAGAAAACTGGAGATAGAATCTCAGATTCCAACAAGTGTCAATTTCTCAATCCAGAATAATGTTAGTGCTCACATTCCTGACACGAAATCTATATACAGTGTACATTTCTTGTACGCTATAGGAAGAAAAAAAAAGCATGAATAATATTTCACACACATAAAGCAGTAAACTTTCTTATAAAAAATGCATTAAGTATAATCCTAATGAAATTATTTTCTGAAAGGAAATGGAGTGGATTGTGGCACATTTTTCCTGATAGATTTGTGCATATGAGCCCAGACAATTGCCCCCGTCAGATAATAATGGCTCAAAGATAAGCAAAAAGATTCTTGACAGATCCCCGTGACGAGTTGAGCGTCATTTAGCTTCAGTTATCCCCTGACACTTGAAATGAAATTTGATAAAAATCCCATGAAACAGAAGTGTAATCCTGGAGGATCCCGGCGTGAAAATGTGCACATAATTCTTCCCTCTCTTAAAGCTTCATTCTAAGAATGTTTGAGGATATTTTCTCTCTTCTCCTCTCCCTTTGTCGCTCTTGCTTCGGGACAGGGAGAAAATAATAGAGAGGGACAAGTGGTGCAAATCTCCGCTGGGATGAGAGAGAGAGATCCGAGCCCGCCAGCTGAAAATGTCAATGTTGTTTTTCCGAGATTACTCTGCCTTTCTGCGTTCATCCCAGGATGGCCGCGCCATGCATATTAAGCAGGGATGGGAGGGTCTTCCGAATTCACGTTTTATCCGATCTTCTGCCTATCAATGTCAGGCCACGTCACTGGTGGATACGCAAGGATTTAACCCACTCTACTTTCTAAAAAAAGCCTAGAGTCCAATTTCTCATGGTTGGAAATAAAAGGGGATTTGCCTCTCTACACTCCGAAGTTCCTTGTTCTAAGCTTATCCTAAATTTTAGTCCAAGGTCTCCATTCCTGGTCCTCTCACATCTGCAAGTCAAGTGATCATTTTTGCAATTATTACAGTCAACCTCATGATCAACATCGGTGTCAATGTCAGACACAATGTCACACTCAATGTCAGACACAATGTCACACTCAATGTCGGACTCAATGTCACGTTCAATGACCTTCAATGCAAGCACTCGCCATGTTAACCCCTTCCATTCCATCAATGGCAGATCATGTTCAAGGCTTGGAAGGATCACCATTGCCGTCATCATTACCATAATCATATCTTCTGATCAACTTCCTCATTAAAAGCATCATTATTATCAAGATAATCAAACAGAACTTTTTAATTTTTTTTTTTTTTTTTTTTTTTGGGGGGGGGGGGGGAATCCTGCTGCATGAGTGGACACAAGACAAAAAGGCATAAACATTTTGTATCATACCCCTGGTGGGCATTTCATCAAGTGTCTTGTCAGTGATTTTTATTGACAAATTTGCTCTCAGCCAATCAGATGCAACGATTTCAGTAGCTTATAACAGTTATTGTAAATTATCAGTGAAAGCAAGTTTCATGAAACAGCTATAACAGTTATTGTAAATTATCAGTGAAAGCAAGTTTCATGAAACAGCCCTGATAGCCAGAAGGGAGTTAACTCTATGCAGTAGGCAATTCTATCATAAACAACAATCACATTGTAATTATAGCTTACTGGATGCAATTTCAGAATCATCATATATTCCAAATGAATAGACTACCATTTGCATCAACATCGACGATTAATTTTCATAAAGAACGTACATCAACCACTTTGGGGAGTGTGAAGATCATTTCAGAAAGTATCTAGAGAATACGATGACAGTGATCGCTCATCAACCTTGCCTAATTAATGAAGTCCTGAATCAAAATGACTAAAGCAAGGCGCAGGGACCCACCTAATGACTAATCGCCATGGCAACGGCCAGTAAACATCACTGACTAAACATCAACAATGCATGATGAAGAAGTGAAGTCGACAACTGGAACTCACTCCAGTCCAAATTTTGAATCGATTATCATATAATTACTCTGATTACATATCAGTTCATTCCAAAAAGCAATATATTTTATCAACTGCCAATTTAGATCAAAATGATTATATAAATCAATGATATTCTTGCAGGGTGCACAATAACAATTTATAATTTTCGCATAATAGTTGTATTCTTGATCTCTTTTCTCCTAACTCACACACATACATACATTCTTCATTATGGGACCTACATTTATACTCAGTCCCAAAACAAGTGTTATCTATATATAAATTTTATAAATGCTCTACCACTTTAAATGTTACTGGCATCAGCAAGACAATGTTACTCAATTACTGATGGCTCTGCCACTCTCTTGAAACTATGACTACAACTCTGAAATAAAAAGGTCCTCTTCAGAATGCCACATACATGCTTTTAGCCGACAAACGAACTTTCTTGATACATTTTGGGACGTGACCTACTCTTGAGTTTGCACATAACCATGCTCCCTAGGATGCTATGTTCCCCAGTCTTCCAATTAATAACACCCCCACTTACAAATGTCTGTGGACCCTAGCAACACTGGTATAGTCATCTTAGAGCAAGTGGAGCGTACAGCGTCATCAAAGCGTTTCCATCTTACCCAAGGAAAGAAAAGAAACGGGAGAATGCAGCTGTTTTGGGAGAGCGATATAAATTCTACCATCCTGCTCCGGTGGTTTAGGTGATGTAGAAATAGAACTCCCGTTCTGATCCACAGAGTCTGCTTTTAAGTGGAGGTGTTCAGATGTAGTGCAAAAAGTCAAGACATCTCAAACTCAAAGATTGTTGGGTTACATACACTGATCAAAATTTTTGGTATAGGCCAGTACATAGAACCTATATGGAACATACTAGTTGCCATGGTGATGCTCATGCACATACTTTACATATTATCTGCTGAAAGAAGGATGTGGACTCTGTAAAATAATATGAGTTAATGCCCTTCTGGCTTCCAGCTGATGATATGGAATGAAAAGTATGTTATATTGTGACATCCATACTAGCAAAAAGAAATAACATCAAGGCCCTGTTTCATAAAACTTTTTATCAATAACAACTGCCCCCATATCTATGACAAATTTGCTCTCAGACAATCAAATGCTGTGATTTCAGTAGCTGATAACAGTTATTGTGACTTGTTACTGATGACAAGTTTTATGAAACAGGGCCCAGACTAGACTAGTCTGTTGAGGGTAAAAAGGGCGTTAACTCATATCATTCTACAGAGAGTGGCTCTCCGCACATGACATGTCAAATCTATGACTCTACAAACTTGGGAATCAATGAAATATCAATGCCATGAAACTAAAAAATACTTTTGGCAGTTTCTGCTTGTCAAATATTTTATTCTATTTTCTTACACAAAAAGTGGCAGAAACAATGAACCAAAAATATACTCTTAATACCAAAATATGACAAAATTTCATACTGGAACTTGTTCAAGGCAAATCTGTTACATTATTCCATAAATATTGCAATAATATTCAAAATGGACGGAGGGTTCGACAAACTTTTCAAAAACATACTGGTTCCAGAAGCACTTCCCAAAGATGGAGAAATAAAGAGGGGACCGTTATTTCATCTTAGTTCCTACTTTGTTTCCAAAAGTAGCAAAAAAGACCAAAAACAGTGTCACACTAATCAGAATATCAAATACAAGACTGTGGAGAGAGACAGACACTACATGGAAGGATAAAAACTAATGCATTCTGAGCGTGCACAAAATCTCTTCAATCGAATTTCATCACTTATTCCTCGACATGAAGCATGATCATCATCTGATATTAATTGAAACATTAACACCTCCAGTGTGGCCCAATAGCTTCATCATTGGCAATCAAATAAATCATACTTTATCCGTATTCATAATCTAATCTGTAATAGCACCCATTAAACTGCTGCAGTTTACCCGATTCCCCCGCTCATGGGGCCAATAAACGACATTTACCTCGGCCTGTATAACCCTCGTTCCGATATCATCCCCATTTACTTATAATAATTTCATAATTTTGATCACAAGCACTTGGAAATGGGGAATTACAGAGCAAGTGGAGGGTGTCGTAGAGAGAATGAAGCCACCAAATGGAATTGTCATCTAAAATAATTTCTCTGGGCAGTGTTCTGGAGTGTGGAGATGTAATGAGGATAAGGGTCGTTAGTGGGTAGATCGGAAGAGAGCTAGAAAAGATGAGAAATTAAGAAGAGGAAGAAGTTAAAGAGAGAAGAAGGGGGAAAATAGCTGATAACATGTGTTTAAAGGCAATAGATGGAGATAGACCGAGAGGAATAAATAAGGAGCAGTGTCCAGTGAATTGTGCTACTTTTTCAATGCTAAGAAAGGGAGATCACATATTTGGTTAATTGCTTGATTTTGCCCATTCTGCAAAGCAGTTGAACTCATGAAAAGGAAATGGAAATAATGAAAAATATACAGAGATGAGGAGATAGTAATTGGGATAGGGATACTTAGATACATAGAGACAGGCAGAGAGAGAGAGAGAGAGAGAGAGAGAGAGAGAGAGAGGGAGAGACAGACATACATACATACATACATACATACATACAGAAAGACAGAGAGGGAGTTGGAGAAAGAGACAGACCAATTAAGACAAAGGTAGAGAGACAGGTGAAAGAAAAACAGGAACACAAAGAGAAAGAGACAGAAAGAGGAGACAGACAGAGAGAGAGAGAGACAGACTGGAGAGAGAAAGAGAGAGAGAGAAGGGGGGAGAGAGAGAAAGAGACTGAGAGAATGGGACAGAAACACTAAGAGAGATAGAGTGAAAAATAGAAAAGGAAAGAGGACAGAGGGAGTGAAAGAAACAAAAAAGAAAAAAGATATGGAGAGAGACTGAGAGAAAGGGACAGAAAAACTAAGAGAGACAGAGTGAAAATAGAAAAAAGAGAAAGAGAAAGATGGAGAGATTAAAAAAAAACAAAGAAAGAAAAAGAGATGGAGAGAAGGGGGACAAGGGAGGTTACAGGGAGGTAAAAAGAAGAATCATCATGCTGCGACTGGATGGATACGGCCCAATTCTCCTGCTCACTGGCTGGCTATTAATGAAGAAGCCTCGGAGCGAAACCAAGCTTGGCCGAACCTGGCCAAACCCCTACCTGGTCTGGCTGGTTGTGGTGTGATGAGGACGAGGGATGGATACGGCAGCCCTCCAGAGTCAAAACAGAATCATGAACAGAAAAGGGAAAAGAGGGGGGGAAAAAGACTTGCTTGGCTGCTGGCATGGAATCAAGGTCAACAGAGGACAGCCGATGGTTTGTACAGATAAACTCTTTCAAAAGAGTTTTTAAAGTAATTAAAACAAAGAAGCATCTGACTCATTGTTTTCCCTTTTCTTATGTGCAGCCAGATTAATACCCAATTATTTTCATTTTGTATTCTATCTTTTTTAATCATACATGGATTGCAGTAAAGGAGGGGGTGGAAAAGACTTGGGGTGGACCCCTCTCCCCACAGAAGCAGACAAGGTACGAGCACCATGATGGTACATATCATAATTCAACAAATTACACAAAAGGGCCATGTTTTATCGATGTAATTTGCCAATATATGCCTAAAGAGAATTTATATGATGTACCAATGTAAAGAAATCTTTTGTAAAGGTTTTCTTTTCTTTTAATAAGCAGACAGCTTTAATGCACTCACCAACCATTGCGGACAAAACTAGGTCACTGTGACCCAAGATTAAATCTTGACTTTCTATTTGCTTTTAAAGTATTTTCTTTCAATACGGACTTTAACGAGGGGGAAAGAAAGCTTAAAAAAAAAAAAAAAAAAAAGACTTGTGAAAAATTCCAAAGGATGTAAAAACAAATAAAATATTATTTACTGGGAAGAGGAAAATTGATAGGAAAAGGCAGAAAACAGAGATATCAGGTAAATAGAAAGAGGAAATTTGATGTGACGGTAAAAAAATTCAGTAGATATGCCACAAGAGGAGAGAGGAGGGAGAGAGAGGGGGAGAGAGGGGGAGAGAGGAGGGAGAGAGGGGACAGAGAAGGGGAGGGAGGGGGAGAGAGAAGGGGGGAGAGAGAAGGGGAGAGAGAGAGGGGGAGAGGGGGGGGGGGAAGAGAGAGAGAGGGGAGAGAGGAGAGAGAGAGGGGAGAGAGTGGGAGAGGGAGTGAGAGAGAGAAAGGGGGAAAGAGGGGAGAAAAAGTGATTAAAAGGGAAAGGAGAGATAGAGATAGGAAGGAGAGACAGTGAAATAGAGAAAGAGAGAGAGAGAGAGAGAGCAAGAGAAATAGAGAGAGAGAGCAAGAGAAAGAGAGAGAGAGAGAGAGCAAGAGAAAGAGGGTGAGAGAGAGAGCAAGAGAAAGAGAGAGAGAGCAAGAGAAAGAGAGAGAGAGAGAGAGAGCAAGAGAAAGAGGGTGAGAGAGAGAAAACGTTTAGAGATACAGAAGGAGAAAAAGAAAAGGGAGGAGAGTTTTTGAAATATGGACATGAGGAAAAAGAGAAGAAAGCATAACATAATATGACTGCAATATTTTTTTCTGCAGCAGCTGCTGGCTCTAGTTGTGTGCAGTGTACATGGAATACAATGCCATGGCGTTGCCCACGGACATACCCGCAAATCCAATATCGGCCTTCATTGGCCTGAACAAACCTGGAATCCAACGGGTCTCGCCAAAATTGAATTTGAGCTTACCATTTGCCACATGCTATCTCCTTCTTTCACCTTCTAAGGCCGTTTTACTTCATTTTCTACTCTCTCTCTCTCTCTCTCGTCATTTTCTTCTACTCTAACCAATACTTTCTATCCCAATGTGATAATCTGTAACCTAGTTCACCATTATTTAAAAAAAAAAAATTTAACTTTCCATATATTCTCTGGAACCCCACATCCTTTTGCTTTACCACAGATACTAATTCCTTGTTCATACAAATCAGAAATACGATGAACAAACAGAAAGTTGATATACTGCTAAACCAAATATAGTCCTTCATTTCATAGGGGTATATTGGCCTAAAGCTTCATTTTTATTATTAAAAGGTACTATTTCTTTCTTTAATTTCATGAAGTATGTGCGTCCTTAAACATGAGTAAAAATACCCTGTCTTTCCTATATCATTATCAGTGTGCTTTTGTCTGATAACAATTATCCTGAGATCCATTCCCCCCCCCCTCCTTTATGCATCTATATACTTGAAATTTAAAGATATAGTAACCCTGCTACTCCGTCAAGTCTCCTTGTTTCACCTAATACTCCCTTCATCCCCTCTTCACCTCCCTCCCCTGCGTCAACGTCTCCCTGGCTCTCACCCCCAAATTTGCCGTCAAAGGGCCGTAAGCAGCGTTAACCCCTCTTGGAGATAAGCTGGATTCCATTGTCAAGTTCATAAAGGGGAAGGCGAGAATATGAAAAGGAGAGTGGGGGAAAAAGGGAGGAGTGATTGTGTGGAGGGGTTAAAAATGGGTTTGCCCCTCAGCTAGTTGCTGGCACTCTTTTGTGAGTATCTTGGGTGCAACCTTTGAGCGGCCAGAGGGCCACGCAGCCGTGTAAAAACGTTTATTGTTCGCACTCTGGATTTCTTTGCCCGGCCTCTCTCCTTTCCATTTAATTTGCAGGGTTCTCTTTCACGGAGGGCAGCCCGGTTGGCGCATGGCCGGTTGCAATGTCTTGTAATCCAAAGCTTAGCCTGCCAGATTACAGCAGGCATTATAACACGCCTTGATTATGATTTACGGCATATTTTTTTTTTCTCTCTCTCTCTCTTCCAAAGCGTTTCCACGGAATCGATCAGAATAAGAGAAGAGCTTAAAAAGTCAATATTCAGCCTTGGGAGGCGGCCATGAGATGGGGGTTATACGAAGATGACGACAACGTTGTAGTGATGGCTGGAGAAGACTTTTTGGAAAAGGTGAAAAAAGGAACAGAGGGAGATAATTTGATAATTCTGATGCCTTGTGGAAGTTCCTCTACCCATTCTCTCTACTCGGGGCGAGCGGGGATTACCGGGTGGGAGGTTAATTTTCCCCTTCTTTTCACACGGCATGAAGAAAGGCAAATATTATCACAGGGCGGGATCAATAAATCCATACTAAGACAACCAAAAAGGCGGGCACATCGCTAGAGATAGGCTCTCTCTCTCTCTCTCTCTCTCTCTCTCCATCTCAGACCCTCTCATCTTATCTGCTCCACAAAGCCAGCGACAATATTCCTACTCCAAACATGATTTCGGGGCGATGAGCGGCATTTTCTCGGTCGTGTTGTTCAGAATTACCGGTCGCATGATCTCACCCACCCCCCACTCCCCTTCACCTAGATAGTCTCCATCCCATACCCCCTCTGATCAGCATTATCCACTTCATACACACAAGAGATATGTAATAACACAATATTGCAGAAAACTAGTCGCTCGTCCAGACCTATACCAAAGATTTCAAGGTTTTCATATTAAAAATATACAACTCGGAACAAGAATGTAATACTAATCCATGATCTTTATCTCAAGGAACAGAAAAATAATAAACTCTTGATACATAGACAAACTACTGAAATTTTGAGCATGCCCATGGGTTTGCTCTAAACAGAATGAACAGAAAACACTATACTAGTGGTAATTTACTGTGAAAATAATGTGTGGTTGTAAAATGCTGCAAAATGTTAGCCATGCTGCTAAATACAATTAAGAATATGCATTTTACATGTACTTCTATTTTAATTGGAATTCTGTTGGAACTCCATGGAAACTTATGTACTGAATTTTAATCATAAATTATTGTGACATGATCTACAACTATAAAGTAACTAAACTAATGGTGCCTTCAAGTCAGATATGACAAAGGGTCTGAAGTGGCCGAGACTATGAGAAAGTAGTAATATATGAAATAAATGAACATAACGCGCAACATATCATGCCTGAAGTGATGTGATCGCCCAAGCAATCAATGAAACTCTAGCAGGTCGGGCGTCCATAATACGATAACCGGGGATGCAACACATCAATTATGAGATTACCGAAAAACACAGGCCCTCACGACCCCTTGCATCCAGCGCTCCACAAGATTAAAAAATACACCTCAAAATATATTACATCCTGTTCGGCTCAGCCTTCAGATTCAAAGTCTTTTCTTTTTTTTTCCTGCTGTATTCTGCCAAGCCCTCTCCTTTTCTAGTTTTCCCTTGTATCCCAGTTTCGTGACTCTAAACAGAAAAAATCGTGGAGGGGGGATTAATGGCGTAATCCGCGTCGGGCCTGCTTTTGTGCAGATATCAAATCGGGATGTTAAATTAAACTTCCTCTCTCCGCATTCAGTGAGCTCGACCCGTTCTGATGGGTCTGCACACATAATAACACATGTCAGCGTGATTAGTGAAGCCGTAATGGAAGTCCTTCTGCAGATATGATTATGGTTCATGGAGGCACTATATAATCAAACTCTTGTCAATAAATATTAGACATAATACTAATAATACCTTTCACAATTCACTACCTTGGCTATACAGCTTTGACCTACATGTACATAACACAAATCTGTCATTGGTGCTCTATCCAAAGGTTTAATTGTCAGTTAATGATGATCTATGGGTAAAACCCTCTTAATTCTCTAGTTGCAGTTAATCTAACAAATCTAACAAAGTATCAAATAAAACTCATCTAATATCTACCACCAACTGAAATTTGGCTGGATGACAATAATTACAACTTGCTGTTATATTATTACTATATGCCTACTTAATCATAATTACCATTCTCTGTATAGGTCATATTGGTAAATTAGCGATATGACCCACGCAGAAAATACAAAATTTGTCAAAGGATTAAGACAAGGATAAAAACAATATTGATTCAAAGATTATGCAATCTCCCTATTGCAATAATACATGTATGTAGTTGGCTGCCACATAAGAAACAGAAAAAATATCTTTAAAAGCTTTCAGTCCTTTTTACAGCAGATAGTTATTTCAATATCCTCTTTTGAGAGCCAGGATGGCATTAACTCTATAAAAATTAAGATATATCCTAAAATACCAATAATATAATGCATTTTTCTCTTCTTTTTCTTTCATATTTGTTAAGATTTAAATTGTAATATCATTTTTCAAAAACTTCTACTTCCTGTTCTTAATATATTACTTCCTGACCCTCTCTGGAATAATGAAAGGGCCTTTTTTATATTTCTAAATAAAAGACAAAAAAACAAGAAAGTGACTCCAAGATAAATTAACTGCTAATGAAAAGAAATGGAAAAACTCTCCAATAAGTTCAATATGAATTAGCATTACAGCAATCCCTCATATTCACTATCATCTTAAACAAATTTGTGATATGATGGAATTCCAGACTTTCCTTTCACAAACCATAATTATGTCCATTTCGCTCTGACCACAAGGCCACTTCCATTCCGAGCTATGGTGTCTCAGAAATGATAATAATGGGTCAGTCACCCTCTTTGGGCATCCGGTTAAAAGAATCATGCAACCAAATCACAACTTTGATTACCAGATAAAGAAAAATGCAACATTATTACTTGATTTCATTAACTCTGCGGACAGCCCAATCCACTACCAAAGCATTGCACCACTTTAACCATAATGGCCAATATCGCGACTCAAGGTTATAAACGAAGGCATTCACCACCGAACGAGGCAAGCAAAGCGGGTAGAAGGAATGGGTTTCCCCGTGATTTACAAGCGTAGCGGACGAATCCACATCCAGCACGAGGAGAAATATAATCAGTAAATGGATAAGGGAGAAATTTAGGCATTTAGGTCGGAATGAAGATTGACTCGGGATACTGGCTTGTGTTTACCATTGAGGTAATTAAGGCAGCTCCTTTCAAGATGGCTGCAGGAAAAACTAGAATTCTATATGCCTGAATTTTCTCAAGAATACGGGATATTGAGAGGATTGCATTATCATACCATTTGCTAAGAATGCTGGTACATTGCTGCCTGTAGTATATGCAGCTAGCCATACATAAAGAATGTACCTCTGATACAAATCTGCATGTCAACAGCACAGCCAACAAGTTATGTCAAAAATATGTTCGACAAAAATTGTACATCAAATTTTTGTTTTGCTTCGTTACAAGTGAGAATTCTGAATAATTGCTTCTTAAAGAAGATATAATATGAATTTCTCAAGTTCTCACCATACCCATATACACCTTTGAACATTGTAAAAGCATTATCATTGCCATATTTATCTTCCTGGAAATTTTATAATATATGATAACTAATGAATATCACATAATATATCATCTGTTTGGAGCCAGGAGGGCATTACCTCTGTGTAAAAGTTTATGAATTAACACCCCTCTTGCTCCAAACAGATGATGTATGAAAAAATATAAAATACAAACTGAAAAGATTATCTTTACAAATAGAAAATTATGCAAGACTACATGTATATACAAATTTGGTTTCAAAATGAAGGAAAGTTTAGCACCATGTTAATGGTATGACAAAAAGCAGATTAATATTTTTCATCTTTCTTTTCTTTTCTTTAAAAAATGAAAACAAGTAGGTATAATTTCATAATCCCTTGTGCAAAAACCATGTAATAAACGAGATCAAATCCTGTGTTCTTCCATAGATTGACATGTGAGGAGTGTAAACACTGCAGATCAAAGAGTCAATTTAAATTACTCGCTGCAATTTCATTTTCATTCCGACAAGTATTTCGCTTAATGATCTCTGCAATTTCTGTCCTAATTAGGCAAGAGTAAATAGCCATCTTGATCGCTGCTCATTTATGATATTGGACTTTCCGCGTTGACCACATCCTCCGTATGACCTGGTTCGTGTCTGTGGATACAACAGCGTCCAGGAGAAAGGATTTGAAGTGCTAACCACCAAAATGCCACTATTAGCGAAATGAAATCAGAACAGGCGTAACCTGAGACGGTCTCTGTATATAGAAATCGGGAATTACAGGATTTCATTCAGGGCTCGCTGAAGAGGGCCGGGTTTTTTTTTTTTCTTCCGTGAAAGAGCTAAGTCGTTGGAGGTATCAGCGACTGGGTGTTTTAGCCCGATTTGTTTACAGAAGAAGCGGAGAGGGAGTGAGCGCTGCTGGTCGATCGGCTTTGCCAGCCAGCCCGTTGCATGCCTGTATTCCACCCCCCCTAAATCTCTTGTTTTTACATCTACATTTTAGTTTTCATTATCATTAAGCTTTACTCATTTCTGCGAGGATCAATTTCACTTCTCCTTCTTCCAGCCCCGAGCATCCCTATTCTCAGTCTCTACATTTTGCTTGCCTTTGTCTGCGACTGAAGCCTGATTGGTTTACCAAAAATAACCCTTCTGACTGTACCACTTTCACTCGAGTCATCCGTAATGCACGATTACAGCATCTCATCAAAATATGAAAGTAAACTGCCTATACCACTTGCATAAATAAGAAAAATATTTTGGAATTCAGACAGGATAAGTCTATTTTCTCTAAACCCCCCAATAATAATAGGGAGACGTAACCCCAGTTACAACTACATCCCCAAAGAATAAAATAAAACAATAATATCATTATTATTATTCATATAGCTACATTAAGAAAGTAAACGTGATTTCTTAAATGAAAGAATCCATGTCCATGCTTTTCATGATACTGTCGTCAAAGAGTCTACACATATATGGCATCCCAAAACATTTTTACTGGATTAAATTAGGTTATCCATCTTTGGCTCCATTCATTTGTTATACTATGTCAATTCCAGCGATAACTATCAAAAAAGAAATTATATTCCTTTGCAATGGAGAAATATCCCATGTTCTATACACAAGAGTTGATGCTTGATTTTTAGTGTGCCATCGTTCGACCCCTATCACGCTGATAAGTGCCTCAATTCTTCGCCGGTTTTGGCCCAATTTCGAGGAGAGCGAGTTAATCAAGCCTTGAAATCCATCTCTGCTCAGAATCCCCCCTATGGCCTACTTACGAATGTATCATAATAATCTCGCGTTCTCAGTGCTTGCGTTTATCAACCACTTAAGAGATGCGCGAAGGAAAGCGATAAGACGCACATGTCCCCAAATATTCATAACGGAGTAGCCAATTTGCAGAGGGGGCTTCGGCGGGAGATGTAGAGTGGGATGGAGTCATTGGAGGAGCTTGCGCCTAGCTGAATGGAGACAGTTTAGAGGAGCAATGAATTCACATTTGTCCGTTTTGGGGTAAATTGTTGAAAAGATGCCCTTTCTCTGGATAGGCTCTTAGGCAGGAATGGTGAATCAACAGTTGAGAGAGAGAGAGAGAGAGAGAGAGAGAGAGAGAGAGGGGGGGGGGGGGGGGGGGGGGGGGTAAAAGGGGCTGATCGACTGTGAGAGGGGGAATCAAAGGGAGGACCGGTGAGTAATCTTCTTGCAATGAGGGTGGGGTACAAGAAATGGTTTGGTTTTTATTCTACTCATGCACCAGGGAATATATTTTGTTTTTCTGAAAAATAAATCCATCCTCAGAAATATTTGGTGATGAAAAATTCAGAGCAACAATGTAAATACATTTACATTTTCAATGGCAATCTCACTTGGCCTTGTATTTCTTATCATTTCAATTAGGTCATGCTTTCCACTAAGATACTAAACAATCAATATGCAGCTTATTCTTAAACTGAAGATAAAAACAAAAATGCATTAGCTTTGAGATTAAAGTATAAACCTTGACTCTAAATGAGAATTCATGAAACTTAACCCGCTGAGTACTGGGCCTGAAATTACTTGGATTAAAACCGGGGAAGAATGCATTTTTAAGGATAATGAAATCATCTGCAAGAGGTCGAATTATCTTTTGTTTGTGTTCTTTTTACTCTTTTTGATCCTTCTGAATAATACCAGGGTATCATTTTTCAATCCTACATCAAAGAAAATAGATTGTGGAAGATGCTTAAAGGGTGACTAAATTAGAGAGAAAAAAGGTACTGTTTCCATGTATTTTTGCATTCAAATCACGAATCTGGCAATTAATTGTCAAAATTATGTCTCGTTTTGGCGAAAAAGGGGGAAAAGTAGAGGTTTGGGGACCGTTCCTTAAAACTCGTGAGCTGATTGGCTAATTGACGTCACACCCCCAAGTGACGTATGAAGAGTAAGAGGCACAAGATCTACAGGCTGCGGCAATGTAACATTGTACACACAATGCGGTATTTGACCCCTCTGTTCAACAGACAATTTATGAAAAAGGGAAATTAATCGATACAGTCTAAGGAGTGAATAATCATTATCAATATATTTTCTTTAAGATCAGTGAACACTTTTGCCCAAATATACAGCTCTTGTTTTGTTTTTTTAACTTTTCTTTGAACAATGTTCTCATCCATCTGAGCTTGCCGAACGATAGTTTTGCATTGGTCTTAAACGCGTACACAGCCGTTTTATGCGTCTGTGCAATGTACTACACATCTTTAGTACGGCAACTATGTTCCCCCTCGTACTAAGCGACTGGTGAACGCTTTTGTTTGGTTTGTTTTCACTCTCGCCTTTTTTTTTACTTCGCTTTACATGTACTACGGTACTACTGACTTAGATTTTTGGCTGAATTCTTCGAGTAACTTAGAGAGATGGATAGTGATCGCGAGTCCGATTTGGAGGACTTTTTTGAGCCAGATACGAACTCTGATTTATCAGATGATTTATCGATACCGAAAGAGAAGAAGCTCAAGTGCAGTGGCAAGGGGAATTCGACCATTATGTTTGAACCCCTCGCAGAAGACGCGCCAGTGCATGGTGAAAGGGTCACGGGGGAAGGGGCCGCGGGTGAAGCTGCTGCAGCTGCTGGAGAAGAAAAGTGATCACTGCAAATTGTACTCCACTCGCATGGCCCTTGCCACTCTGCCCGCGTGAGAATACCGTTGCGACCCACAATTTCCGTAGATTTTCATCTTTATATAGGAAAATAATGTATGTAGGCTTACATCATCTTTAGGGGTCTTGCTACAGCCCGCAAATATACACCGATTTGGCATTACTGATGAAATTGTGTCCCAAAATCAAAGTTATTGTGAGGAATTAAACACACGAAAATATGCGATGCAAATGGTCGATGCGGTGAATGTCATGCTCGGCACCGGGCTGGGCCTGCCGGGGCCTGCGGGCGCGCACGGTATATAGGTTGGTGGAATATTTTCCCTTACTTCTCGTACGTCACAGATCACGTGATCATGATGTCGCTCGATGGGTTTTTTTTAGGGGCGGGGCTTATGACTGTGTAAATCAGCAAAAATGTACTTTTCAAATGATTATGAAATACGACTGAATGCATTAAAATGTGTGTGATAGATATTTTTTGGCTCCTGATGACTCCTTCCTACGAAAAATGGGCAATCAATTTTTTAATTTAGTCACCCTTTAAAGAAAAAGTTGAGTTCTGGACATGAGATTGCATAATTGTGAAAGAACCTGCCTCAAAGCAATTGGGAAAGGTTTATCATGTTGACATAAGAATTTGTGTATTCTGAGAGGTTTTGGATTCCTCAGAATGATAAGAAATTGGCCTGTTCTCATTAAAAAGTATGTGCGCTGCACACAGAAATGGGTATATGGGACTGCACACAAATGTGGCATGAACACAATTTCTCGTCATATTTTGAATATTAGGGCATTTGAAGAGCAATCCTTTTCAGGGGACATTTCTACTATAATGTTCTTCCAAACTGACATAAAATGAATGAGAAAGCAGACAAATTATTTTTTTCACCTTACCCAGAACTCAATCTTCTCTTTAAAGTTTCTGTAAAAAATCAATTGGAACAGTATATATCATCTTGTAAATCATGCATTATTCTAAAGAATGAGAACAATGAAGGCACTACTCATCATAAGAAAGGGATGTGTGCAGGAGAAAAGAAATATCTTAAAATCAAAGGTACACGCTACAAAATTTTAATGTTAATAAAGGAGAGATTTTGAGTACATTTGGGCTAGCTCTTTACATTTGTACTTGTCCTTTATCCCATATTCCTCAAATGAGGTATGAGGTAAGACACACACAAAAAAAATAAAAAAATTGAAAACTTAAGAATAGAATTATTGTATTTATGAACAAAATATGAGCAAGAAACTACTTTTTTTTTGGGGGGGGGGGTAGATATCTATCCTGGTTGCACCTACTCAACAGTTTCAAGTGTAAAAATGACAATTAAAAGGCAAAGGCTTTTGATAAATTCTAAGATACAATTACTTCCTGAGTTCCTCTGTGTTATATAAAATACACACTAACACACATTTTTAATAAGTATTTGATTCGTTGTTTGTTTCACTTGTTTATCATGTCATTTCGAACACTTCAGAACAATTTTGCATCATTACTATTAAAGAGCACTTGAGTACAACTTGCAAAAGTACTTTGCTTTAAGTCAGCCAACAATGTACTATGAAGCGTACCTCTGGCCGCAGAAATAGAGTATACACAAAAAAAAAGTGATGAAAAGACTGAAATAGCATCACTGCCATCAAAGGGGCAAGTTCTGTGGTAATCTGTAAACGTAGCCCTCATCTTGACCTAGTTAGGAGCCGATCATCCTCTGTTTGACGCATCAATTGTTTTCAGTCAGTGTCGTCAGTGGAAGGTATTCAGAGGGGTGAACGGGCCAGTCTGGCCCTGGTTGCGCACATGTGTCGCACTTGCTCATATGCATAATACCTTCTGACAAATAGGGCACCACTCCGCGCTGACAAATTATCTTTTGACAACGACAATTTGAGGTGTCAGCTCGACTCTTCCTTTCCATCAGTGTATGTGTGTGCTCCTTCCTAACTGGACCTATCTCTCTCATTCTCTCCTATTCTCTCTCAGCCCCCCCCCCCCCATCTCCCCTCTCTCTCTCTCTCTCTCCTTTTTCTCCATGTCCCCCATATTACCTTTAACATTCAATCAAACTGACAGTTTAAATCTGAAAAAACTTGTTTACCTATTCAACTCCTACAGTTCTCTTAATTTGCATCTCTTTTTCTTTTCATTGTCTGTTGCTTTCAAAACATTACCTTCTTCAATTTCCTCCCACTTTTCACCTCTCCTTGTGAATATCAAAGAGCTTTTATCTGATTTTCCTGCTTACCTGTCCTTTATGAATTCCTCTTAATTCTTGTTTTACCTAGTGTCAAGTTCTGTCATTTTCAAATCCTATTAAACATTTCACATATCCCCTCCCCCAGCCCTTCAGAATGTTTTATGGCTCCTTCTTCTAACGCCCCCCCCCCGCCATTGTCCTCCCCATATGCACATATTAAAATGCCCCCTCCCCAAATTCTGTTACATTTTTACTAATTTTGTCAATCTCCTTTGTCCCTCCTAATAATCTTGTCTGTCTTTCTCTCTCTCTAGCTCTCTGCTTCTCTCTCTTTCTCTCTCCTCTTTGCCCCCCTTTTATCACTTTCTCTCTCCCCTAGCTAGATCTGTGATCTGTATGCTGAGGCTCGACAACTAATTACAACACATGCGCCTGCAAATAACCTGTCCTGCAACATCAGACTCAAGAGCAATATTTTAGAGTAAATCATTTCTGATTCGTGGTGGATTCAGGGTGATGCAGAGTGCCGACAAATTGGCAATACTCTAGCTGAATATAACGACTGACATGACACTCCTGTCCCGGGCTAGTCTTAAAACTAGTCTCCCACTAAAGTCTCATTTATTCCCCATTACGTCATAATTCATTAAAATACTGTACATAAATTTTTGATAATTTTCAGCTCTAACACATAACTAATTTTTAAAAGACAAGTTTATCAACCTTAATAGGTAATAAAATAATCTTTTCCATTTTGTAATATGGAATAACTCTTTATCTTTTACATTCAAAACATTGAAAATATGCAAGTTATGAAATTGCTTCACTGAAATCCTAAATGAAACAAAAAATTGCAGTATCTTGACTATTCTCAAAAAGGAATTCACCTTTGCCAAGGCAAGAAATCCATCTGCTGTGTACAGATTTTCTGAAAAGACATCTACAAGCCAAACAAGGAATTCACCTTTGCTAAAATCCAATTACAAATATGCCATAGGAAGGTCCGAATAGAAACAATAAATTTCAAAAAATTCACATATGAAACGAGAATAAGTTTGTTGAAGTCTCTTCATGTAAGTTCCAAAGTAGAGTCTGGACCAAAGACTATCCATTCTAATCATTCACATAGGTGGCCAGTACGAAATCAGTCCCGGAGAAGATTGTTTATAATATTTGAATGTACGCAATGCTGTGATGCATAAAACACGTGACAATTAGCGGGCATTCGAGGGTCACAATGGGACCCCATCAGGGTTATTAGACGAAGAGGGGGTGATTGGGAAAAAGCAGGAATGATAGCTAGAGGACCGTTTAATTAAAAGTTTTGAACTTGGGGGTTGGACGGACATGGAGGTTAAAAATGGAAGATAATTAGAACCTAAAATATAAACTTATAACAGGGTAATCTAATTTTGCATACCTGTATTCACCGTTTTACTTTACATTACAAGTACATGTACTTATAATCAGATTCATTATTACCTTATCTGATAATGAAAGGCAAAATAGCCTGTTACTTCTATTTAATAATACAATCCATTTTTTTTTTGGGGGGGGGGAGAGGCTATGATACAATTCATACAAATTAATCTTTAAAAATGTTACAGACAGCTAGACAACCATTTGATTTTTTTTTACACAGATTTTGTTCGAGAATTTTAAGAACTTTAAAATCAAACTTAGTAATTATCTTTAATAGTGTATAGGCCTATATATGAAAATATAATCCTAAAAAACAATGAGATATTCATTTTGAAAAATTAAAATTTGGAGATAATGAAAGCATATTTTAGAGTGCATTTTGTAAACACATCTAGAAAAAAAAATCACTTTTATAACTCTACAGCATTGAAAATCAGATCACCAAATTCATTTTCTTCTCCAAATGTAAAAATGAACATTCAACTTATAGGGCCTATTTATTTAAATATTAAAAGCATGCTGCTACCTTTAATTTAAAAAAAAATCACAACAACCATCCGATATAGCAACAGCGCTTGTTACTCACAAAAACAGGCATTCTTTTATTTTTACATTTTTCATTTTCACCGACATCCTGTGATCAGAGAACAAAGGGATTTCCTCAAAGTTACCTGATTGTGGTTGGTATGGGATTAAGGGGATTAGGATCAGACTTATTTTAGCCATCCAGATTTCGCCCGCTAAGCCTACAAGTGTGATACAAACTGAATCACCCAAAGTCACAGCGACGGGAGTCATCGCTCCAGATACCCAAAACAGACTCCCTTTTTGCCGAAAATGGAGCCCTTTTAATTTTAGCATTCCGCATGAGTAAAAGGGAGGGGAAAAATCACTTGTCTAGCGATAATCTACACATGCAGTCACTCACTGCATTTAACTAGTGAATGCCTCAAAAAACTGAAAACTGAAAATACTCTCTTGAATATTTTGGCATTGCCTATTGTTTCATTTTTTTATTTATTTTTTTTTCTAATTTTATCCTTCAAATGTGTTTCCCTATAATTGGTGCTGCTTCAATGATATCATTTACTGTGTTGCATTTGTTTTTGATGTTTTCATTATGGCGTGATTAATTTTGTACAAACTTTTTTTTGTAAAAACAAACATTACCAGCTTTTTAGCTGGAAGTCTTGTTTTAATAAACCAGCACAATTCAATTCAAGTAGGATATCCTACTTTTTAGACAAGCATGTGATTTTTTACAAATAAACTTTGCAAACAAATTTTACTAGGAAATGATCATATGATCAGTAAAGGCCTGCATATCAAAACAATGGGAAAATGTGTGCTATCTCTAGAAATCCAACATTAAGAAAATGAAACAAACTTAACTTCTTTTTTTTTTTAATTCATGAAACAAACTTAACTTTTCATCTCTGACTGTTCTTAATAATCACAATGTAGTTCAAAATGTGAACTTCAACTTTTTCAAAGATTACATTAAAGGTCACATAAACTATTCAAGAAAATATGAAGAAATGCTCATCAGAGGTTGCAAATGAAATATTAGTCTCTGCTCTGTTTGTTTTTTCTGTATAATCCTACATAAAATGCTAAGTGTTTGAAACCTTTGACTGCAAAAGAAAAAAAAAAATCATAACCCATCAAATGAAACCAAGTGATTCATAAAATAAACATTTATCATTTTGCCCTGTTCAAGTGCGAATAAATACCGGTGAATAATTTCAACCGAATTTTGAGCTTTCATTGGAGCTGTCAAGGATACCATAAAATGAGATCTGTCCTCTTTGGGGTCCAATAATGAAGGCTAATTTCAGTTGACATGGCTCAACTTTGACCCATGGGGCCTAGATGATAAATGGCTTAAACCGAGACATGCAGATTTTTATGACCCTATCTTGCTATATTTTTCCCCATTCTACCATTCAAAAGTTACAGGCCCTGACAATTTGATCTCTTTCATATTTTCCCCTCACTCCAGATGCACTTTTTCCCCCAAAAAAGCAACAAATGAAATCCAGGGTTTAATTTCTAAAAAATATTTGGCAATAAATAGAAAATTATACCAATCATGGCACCTTGTAACTACTTTCATTTTAGTATCATTTTTTTTCCTTCGTGAAACAAATTAATCAGTTACTGATAGAATTGGAACAGTGAGAGCTCATAACATTTATATTATCAAAATAAAATAAAAACAAAATTGAAATGTTTACAAAGATCTTGAGATGGGAAGAAAAGAATTATCTTGGACAAAAACAGTCAGAGAAATATGCTTCGTGCAAGTCCATCTCTTTAAAAAAAAAAATCATGTTTCCAAAATCAATATGAATTGTAAAATTTTTTTTCGTTCAAAAAATTTAGATTAACCCCCCCCCCCCCCCAAAAAAAAAAAAAATTCTTGGACAAAAACAGTCAGATAAGTATGTCAAACTTGAGCTTTGCACAAGTCCATCTCATCACGGGTATAAATCACGTTTCCATCCAAGCCTTTTAGTCTAGAAGTAACACTGAGTAAACAAATCCAGAAAGTCCTTTCAAGATTTATGGGTAGACATAGCATCTTCTTGTTTGACTTAACAAATTCTTGCTCGGGACAGACCCCTGTTCAGACTCTCAAAAGTTCATCGTATAGAATAAGTACTTAATTATTTTATAGTCTGACTCTGAGCCTTGTTTAACGAAATGTCTTAGAGCGAAACGTATGTTATAGCCCACCTAGTACCTCCTTGGTTGTAGCAAACAAAAACTTGATAAAGAATCAGCACCCCCTTGTAGTCCAAATGTTGTATCATACAAAAATCGTATATCTGGGTAGGGCTTAAGATGTGTGCGCACTGATGTGACCAATCAGCTGTAATTTCAGCTGTCCATGACATAAACTGATACAAAAAATACAATGTAAGCTGACTTTGCTAAAACTTGTTTCTTTATATGATGTTCCTTTATATGAAACTTTTTTTGTTACATGCGTACGCCCGTTTCACTCAACGATTGTTCTTTCTACATTTTTTTTATACGTCTTTCGTATAACTTTTCTGTAATCTGAACAGGCTATGAGGTCCATAGCACACATGGTTTTCATCACGCAAGCTCCATTCTGCCTCACTTTAAAATTTGGGGAGGGTGAACCGAATAGGAAACCATTGAAGTAAACAATCTTCCTGTATGAGCCCCGGCCCAGTCTGCTTTCCTCAAGCTTTTCCTCTCTCCCTTCCTCCCTCCCTTCCCCTCTCTCTCTCTCTCTCTCTCTTTCTCTTTCTCTCTCCAGATTCCTTCACTTCCTTTTTATCCTCTTTTTGCTTCATTCTGTCTTAATTTCTGCCTACCTCTGTTGGCCATTAGGAATCCACAATAAAAAATTTCATTTTCTTTTCAATCAGCTTCACTTTACTCATTTTAAATTCCTTTCTCTTTCAGGAGAAAAAAATCTCTCGCATTATTCAATTTTCAACTTTTCCTATTTTTTCCCCGATAGTCCATTGCGAACTTACTTTTTTTTTACCCTTATCTTGCAATTTTTAAATTTCTCTCTTCCATCTCTTCTTTTTTTTTTCCATCATACGTTCTTTCCAAAAATCCTCCTCTCTCTCTCTCCTTCACACACACACACACACACACACACACACACACACACACACACTCTCTCTCTCTCTCTCTCTCCCCTTCCTCATTTTTACTACTGAATTTTTCTTCTCTTCTCTCCTTCTTTTTCCATGCCTCTCTCTCTCTCTCTTTCGCTTTTTCTTTTACTATCCACCTCTCAAAAATAGACTTCAAGCTTTCAGCGGGATGAGGAAACTCTGTATATTTACACGTAAGCTGCATGTGTACACACAGAACCTATCTGGAATTCTTGGGTCGGCTGCAGAAAACCATGGCAAGCAAAGGGCAGATCGCTGGGCGAGGGCAAACGGGGGCATAAACACAAGCTCCGGCAGAGCCCAAGTCAGGAGGTTCTCAAACGCTCCTTCCTCGCTTACCCAAATTACTGTTTGGTTTCCCGTTGCAGAAAAATAATCACTAATAATTGGAGAACCGAGAAGGGCTAAAGGTAGAAACAGTTCAAAATCACGGCTCCAGTTATCGCAATCGATTTTTTCCCATTACAATTATAATTCAAGAATCGCCAAGTAATTTTCGGGGAAAAAAACCAAGTTGAAAAAAATTCCTGATCACCTCCTTGCCCATTTCATTTCGACAACAGCCAACTGTGGAAAGAGTACTTATGCAGGGAGGCTACAGAATTTTCACATAGACAAATGCAAACGTCTAAATTCAAAAAATTTTTAACAAGATATACATGCAGTTCTTCACGAGTTCTTTAATTGGAGGGAGGGTTTTTAAAAACAAAATAAAGCACTGTAATTCAGTGAGTGGAGGTTAAACAAAACATACTGATGAAACAGGAATGTATTTAAAAAAAAAAATGATCAGCTGACATAATAGCAGCGACTGAATAAGAAAAACAGGAAGGCCTGAAATAGCCTATTGTTACAACTTCTATTTCTGGCCACCAAAACATAAAGATAAACATGGTTTCCTCTGCGCAAGTTTAGAATCATACAAATTTTCACAGACCACAGCCAGTAGAATATCATGTGATGAACTGCTCGAGAAATTTTAAAACATTATTTCATCTTTACATACAGAATAATGTCATTGGTTAGCCGAATTAATAACTGACATAGTTAACACCAGATCATGTGGCTTAAAAATTCTTTCCATGCCTGCTTCTAAAGAGGTTGCAAATAAAACTAATTCAAATTTTCTCTGTGTCCAGAATTGTCATTAAAAATGAAATGCATCCAAACACCTCTCAAATGTTTCTAGCTGACTAAAATGCTTCCTAAAATGCTTCCATAATTTATGGCATTTTTCTAATGATCCGATAATGAAAAGATACAATATTATATTTTAAGCCATCCCTTAATCCACCTTTCCATTTATCTATAGGCTTTTACTTTGTCTACCCATCTATACTAATTTTATAGATCTAATTTAATTTTATTTGATTTGTCTGATTGAGATAATTATATCTCATATTTTATCAAGGGGTTATTTTTAACAAGAATTTTTGTACTTTTTATGATCCTGTGCATTTTTAAAAAAGTGGAAATAAATGATTTGATTTAATTTGATTTAATTTGATTTGATTTGAATTGATAAATCAGCATAAAAAAACTAGCTTATAAAAACAATCTTGAGGTGACATTGACGTTAAAACAAAAACTATTTATTGAATATACTATTCCTTAACTCTTTCAGTGCCAATGTCACATATATGTGACAGACAGACTTGTCATTTTCATTCACCAATTGCTCGACCACTGGAATGGTATATGGTGGTCAATGTATATCAAAATTTTGAGCATAAATCAAGCATTCTAAATATATGATTAGAATTATATGCTACCATAGAAATTTTCAGAGAAAAAAATATATAACCTTATTTCAACATTAAACAGTAGTAAACATATGAGAAAACAAAAAATAATGGACAAAAAAGAAACTCAAATGTAATTTTCAATAATTCTTATGCATAGAGTTGGGTAAAGGAATAATGTTTGGTATCAGAAGAAATGGTAATACATTTCCTACAAGTTTTATACACAATATTTTGTGAAATAATAGATGGTTAATGAAGTGCAGATATTTGAAAAGTAAGCATAGATCACATTTTGGTAAAATTTTGAAGAGAGCTAAACCCCTTGGCACAGTAAGAGCTGAAGGTAAACAAACATTAAAGTGACAGTAAACTGGAGTTCCTAAATAGCACCATCTTTCAACAGGATTTGATAAGTGTCCATGCCCCTCATTTTCCCATCATGCCCCATTCTAGTTTGTAAAAGCTTAGAATGTACCTGTACACAAGTTTTCACAATGCCAAGTCAAAAATAATAGTTTGAAATGTAAAATTTACCTATCATCCAAACAAGCTGTTTGTCAAAATTCAAAATAAAAAGCAAATTAATTTTCAAATTGTAATCTTAATTTAGCAATCACTGGAAGATGATGCTGTTCAAAGTTCTGCCAGTTTAATGTCACTTTAAAAGAGAAAGTTTCTACCCCTCTCCTCTCTTTTACCATCCTACCTTCCATCTCATGGCAAGAAATGAAAATGGCATTAGAACTATGCCATGGGGATGAACAAGCGAGAAAGGCAATCTTCATTTACGTGGTCTGCACCGAAACATTAAACCAATGTGACCCCAAGCTTGGGCCATAACTACAGAACTCTGGAGCCAAGAGCTACACTGCTCCTCAAGTCAAAAAAAGATAGAGAAAAGAAAAAGGGGGAAAAAAGTAGGCCCATTACAAGATTGTTTGGGAATGTCGCTTTTATGTATTTGACAAAAGAACTGAAAAATACTTTTGCTTTTCAGCATATTTTTGTCTTTATTAACTTTGCTCACGAAGTAGGTACATAGAAATATTTTTGGGTATGGACTGAAAAGTGTTTACTACAATGCAGTTGGTATATTCCGTGGACATGAATTTTGCCAAATTTACGCTTAGGACAAACAAGCAAAATATTACAAATGATTCACCAAGGAATATATCACGCTTTACATTTTTTTTCCAAGGATCCTCTGAAAGTCACTAATTAGAACTTTATTGGCACGGGCATGGAACATTTCCCTTTTTCTGTCTCTCCAATGAACTAGACTGTGACAAAAATGTATCAGTCTTCTAAACACTGTCAAGGCAAATGGGTCAGTTGATCATAAATCATCTATTATGATCTCAGCCTTGAATCAGACAGTATAGATGAACACAATGTAAATGGTGTTGGGGGGGGGGGGGGCTGGGTCCATGGTCACCAAAATAGCCCCGGTCTTCACCTCCAACAAGGCCGATTAGTAATGTGTCACTTGTCATCTTATCAATGTCAAGCCTAACCCATGGGTTGAAGAGAAGGACAACCTGTTCCCAACTGTCCAGTTTATAACAAGCTCGGGCCACGGGAACATATCCATTATTAAGCCTACGCTGTTTGCATTAGAAAATAGGGTCTCAAGTTGTTCTTTTCCTATTTCAAACAAGATTTGATGTATCTCCTTTCTGCTATTTCTAAAATGCACACTTGGTATCATTCCATCATTTTGGATCCATTTTTAATGAATTCAACCATCCATGGCTACCATGGGGTATCAATGTGAAGTCATTTTTTCTATTCCACACACACTTTTTTCATGTTTTTACATTAAAGTTTTGTTCTTACAAATCACATTTCCTATCGTTCCATCAATTTGGACCCTTTTCTCTTCATGAGTTCAGCCCTCCATGGCTACCATTTTCTATGTTCCACCTGTCTTCAACTTCATTGATAGACTACCTCGGTGCTCTCTCTGGAGACCTCTACCTCCCCCAGTCACTGGTCAGAACTGATGTTGATTGGAGTGAGCTATGACATTGCTCACTGGATGACATGCTTCTTAAAGCTACATCAACTCCATGACCTCCTCCTCATGTCTCCCCCCCCCCCCAATTTCCCCTCTGCAAATCATACCCCATTTTTTCCTCCCTTATACAACCCTCCCCTCCTCTCCCCATCTCTTCCTCTGTAACTATCCACATCTCCCCTTCTTCAACCTCCCTCTCTCCCTCATCTATCCTGCCTCAACCACCCAATTCCATCTTTCACTCCCTTATCCATACCCTCCCCCCATCTCCCCCTCATCTTCTCCCATCTCTCCACCTCCTTCTCACCCCCCCCCCCCCCTTCCTCTACCCTCCTGAATCCATACAATATTACAAATACAGTTTATTCAGTCATAACCACTAGCAAACACAAGCCAAAATGTCAGGCAAACTAGACCAATGGTTCAACTTCAATCCAAAGTTCAATTTATCAATCTAAATAAATTAGTAGAATATTGCACGAAATTGGAAGAAGCCTTGTATTTAAACCCAGTTAGTGCCAATATTCATATTTTATTTATATTTTATAATACACACTTTCTGATTTTCTAAAAATAAATCTAGTAATGGTGGGTTAGACTGTGTAAAGGTCATTTCAGTATTAATAATATTATCATTTATGAAAAAGATATAAATATCTAGGCTAATATTACAAGTATAAGACGGTCCTAATTCTGTTACATACTGTGTACCAATCATCTGAAAAAATAATTTGTGTACAGCTAGAAAGTATAAAATTAACCTTAAAGAACTTTATCTGGCATTCTATAGGTCAACAGTTAAAGAGTATGAAGGAAATAAAGGATAACATGAAGGTGCTCTCGAGAAACCAACTCCAAGTTTGGTACGGGTGCTTTGAGTAATCTACTCACAGCCATTTTTACGCTTGTAGAGAGTGTAATTAAACTTGCAATATCTCTTTATAGAAGTAATATTTGAAGCCCACATTTTGAATATTGTATAACGACATGGAACCTCTAACATATAGAGCGGAATATTTCTTTGTGATTTGTACCCTTTAAGAATATTGTTACTGATATCTTCATGATGCTTTACACAATGTACCACCTTCTTAGCCCATGATATTCAACAACTAGAATTTTAATGTATTAATGAATAACTGAAGGCTAACCAATTGAAAACTTGACATTCACTGATAAGCAGACGATGTTAACCTTCTGAGGAAACACATTGTACTAGAAATGGTGACCAGGTAAGCTGCCAATACAGCAGCAACACAAAAAAATTTCAAGGAAGAGTTATTTCAACAAACTTCTCATAACTTTTCACTTTCATGCATGGTTGTGACTTTTGAAACCTGAAAGTGCTAATGAAAACATGCTCATATTAGTCTAGAAACTAAATGCCTACTTTATGCAAAAATAAATTGATCCCCAAAGCCATAAAAATGTATTAATTTTGAGGTAAGAGTTCAAATGTTTGGTTAATATTCAAGCCATCGAATGTGGTCATCTGTTTCAAGTGGAGTTGCTAGGGTGATTAAAATATCATTCTGAAGATAAAGAGAATTTTCCAAAGTGTATCTTTTGTTCTTTAAGATAAGAGAGAATTGGCTTCATCTGGTCAACTTTTCCAAAGTGTATCTTTTGTTCTTTAAGATAAGAGAGAATTGGCTTCATCTGGTCAATGTTTAATAGTCAAAATCAAGATATCCAAATTTCAAATGGCTGAACCACTCAATGCTACGATATTCTAAATTGCTCATATCAAAGCTAATAGCAGGGACTACACATGAGATAACAAAGCGATTTCACAAAATCTACCAGCATTGGATCTACCGTGAAGGAAAAAAGAAAATAAAAATATTACATGACAAAGTGAAAAATATTAAATCTTATTATTTAATAATTAAACCATGTACGAAACAAATGGTGTACATACAACTTGGTATTCAATTGGAGTCCCCTCACTGAACCCATCACAAGGAGATATGAAGGGAAAAAAAAGTAAAAATAAAAGAGCATATATTACAGCATGGATTCCCTTCTGCCTAAATACAACCAAGATGCATGACACATCGCAGGGTACATCCTTCTGTAAGCAGCCCTTCATCTTGGCTTTAGTTAGCTAAACCACCTACCAGTGGCGGACGAGCAGCAAAACTCGAGTTGCCATTTTGACGTCTGACGGACGTATCGATGGTGTCAGCTGCAAATTTGCCCGCTTAGCCCTTAATGGAAAATGTAATGAATTGTTTATTCCAAGACTGTATCATGCCATCGACTACAAGGAACTCGCCTCCATGCTGCGGTGTCGACGGTGGCGGTAGGGCCAACAAACCGTCACTCCGCGATCTTCTAAAAGCGACCCTCTTCCCCCTTCTTCCTCTCTCTCCAGCATCTATTCCCCCATTATTGACTACGTCCAGCCCCCCGCTTCACGTGTAGCGTCGCAGGCGAGCATTTGCCGGCAAGAGTGGCTAGCATTAGTAATTCTTTCCCCGGTATGAGATTGAGATGCATGTCTCATCCAACATGGTGGGGTCTGCATGTGCCTTTTCATTGGAGGATTTACGGTGGAGCAAATTTGATTTGACGTTCCGCCAGACAGGCATGCTTACTCCCAGTTGAACCCGGTTTTCTTTTCAAGAAACAAGACTTTTCATGATTTTTGTGTCATTGACGCAAGCAAATTTTACTAAAATGATAACATTCGAACCCCTCTCCCCCTACCTCAAATAAGGCATCAATTGGTGATACATAGAATGCATAATTACTGCAAGACATTTTGAGTTTAGAAATAAGTAAATTATCATAAAATATGTAAACAGTATCTAACTCTGATATACACACCTAAGTTTTCATATTCATATGTTACCACTACTCAAAATTACAAAGTATAATGGTTAGATGATTGATACATAAACAGGCCGACTTCTCATATCCTCCTCACAAAGGTTTAAAATTATGCAGCAATTGTCTTCTGGACCGCTCATTTTTTTTTTCACACACTACTGCATCCAGAAAACTTTTGGGAAGGAAATTGTTGCAAGCAAATTTTATAACAAGCTTTTCCTGGATGCATACCACTTTCCTTTTTCGAGCTCTTGATTATTTCTTGAACATTTCCTCTTAATTCACACGGCCTTCCCATCATTGAAACCTCTTTACAAAGACGCTGGATCCATATAAGGAATCGGTAGCGCATCATAAATCATAATACAACCGGTCCTGCGAAACAAAAAGTAGATCGGCAAGTCATGCAAGGCCCTCGTTAAGGGCATTCGAGAAATCAATTAGGACTTCACGCGGTGAGAGAAACGTGTAGGACATGATTAAACGGAAAGCTAATTGATGGAAAATGATAACATTCATCATGGGCACATGATTGTCCGTGTCGCTATGGCAAGCCATTGTTCTGGGCTACTTAAAACGACCACTTCCCACCAGCACAGAGTTTTGATTGTGACCAAAAGAGGGAGACAAAAGTAATGGATTCATTTGAAATGACTTCTTGAGTTGATGTTGGATGAACAAAGACTGTGGAAGCTAATTAAGCTTCGATGGGATGTACTTAACGGATCTGTTGATGATCATGTATAGATTCAACAAGGTACACACTGTATACACACATATCTTTGCTTTCTCTTCCATGGGAAACGGGTGAAAAACCTGACCACAATGCTTTGGTTTAATGCATTAATTCACTACAGTGTGAAGTATACTTTGAGGGATATATAGCAAACTTTCTACATAAAAAGTAGAGATAACATAGCAATGCTCTGAAATTGAAAAATTTGATAGGCAATTAAAGCTCATGTACTGATGTGAGCAATGACAATTACATGTAAACAAAAATAAAGAGATCAAGAGAGATGAAGAGATCATTAAAGAGTAGTTGATGGAGAGAAGGGGGGGGGGGAGAAAGTAAGAAACAGAGAGAGAGAAAAAAGGAGAGATATAAGATAAGTCCTTGTCATAAATTCATATCACAAATGACAGCATATCTCAACCACCGATATCATTTTCTACTCCACCCTATACACAAATGACCGTACGCCTTCAGAGTCAACTTCTTATAAAAATCACTTAATCTTCAGTCTATTGTCAAATGAAGTCACTACACATGAATGGGAGATTAATGAGAAATGAATATGATAGGATTGGAAATAAGCCCTTCTGCCCCACGCCTTGGTGCCCGCTGCACTGCATGCATGCGCTATAATTTGATAAATTATGGAGATGAGGGACTCAAATGAGCGAAGCAACACAAAACATGGAGGAATTGGTCTCTAATAAACTCCCCCAACAAACGGTTAAATTCAATTCATTTATGCATTTTGACTGTGGGATACTTTTAATACTACTGCGGAGGGAAGGAAGAAGAAAAGGAAATGAGGATAAAGAGAAAGGAAGGAGAGTGAGAGACAAAGAAAGAGATCGAGATGGAGAGAGATATCAAGAGAAGTGAAGGAAAACAGAAATGAGAAAAGGAAACTGAGACAGATAGAGATAGAGAGAGGGAAGCCGAGAACAGGGAAGACAGAGAAAGTGAGGAAAAAAAGAGAGAGAGCAAAGGAGAAAGATAGAGAGAGGGCAGGAGGGTAAGAGAAGGGGTGACAGAAAGAGGGGGAGAGAGAGAGAGAGATAGACAGAGGAAGAGTCAGAGATAGAGAGTAAAAGAGAGGGGGAGAGAGATATAGAGAGGGAAAGATAGAGAGAGAGAGGGACGGAGAGATAGAGGGACAGAGAGGAAGAGAGAGAGAGGGCAGGAGGGTAAGAGAAGGGGTGACAAAAAGAGGGGGAGAAAGAGAGAGAGAGAGAGATAGATAGAGGAAGAGTCAGAGATAGAGAGTAAAAGAGAGGGGGAGAGAGAGATATAGAGAGAGATATAGAGAGGGAAAGACAGAGAGAGAGGGACGGAGAGATAGAGGGACAGAGAGGAAGAGTCAGAGATAGAGAGTAAAAGAGAGGGGGAGAGAGAGATATAGAGAGAGATATAGAGAGGGAAAGACAGAGAGAGAGGGACGGAGAGATAGAGGGACAGAGAGGAAGAGAGAGAGAGAGGGGCCTTCGTCAATGGAAGGACTTGAAGAAATATGAATCACGTGCGGCAATCAATTCTAATACATTAAACGTGGAAGGAACGCACAGTGGGTATCTACATTGATTTCATCACTATCACATCACACATCATCTCTCCAGCTCTCACCATCATACAATTCTCATTATACCTCAACCCTTCTTCCCCGTCAAAGTGGCAGCTATGTCTTCCTTTTTTTCTCACTTTTCTCAGGAAAAATGTGGTTTTTGGTCTGAAGATCCTTCCCTCGCCTTCTTTCATCATATCATTTTTTTTTTGCTTCCTTTTTGTGGCGAGGGGTGTAATGAAATGCTGACAATTATTTGCACGCGTCTCTGCACAGACGAAAACGCTAATTGCTTGTAATAGACTCTCTCAATCCAATCGTAGCCCACTTAATACGCAAAGGCCCTGTTGTGATAGCCCAAGAGGTTGGTTCTTAATGAATGGAAAATCTTATTTCGCTCTAGCTCCAGGGATTTGCAGCTCCCAATTTTCAGGGAGGGGATTTGCCTTCTGACTTGTAAAAAAAAGAAAAAAAAAGAAAGAGCACTAAGCCATTGCGTCCATTACCTGATTGTTGTGCAGAAGCAAACCAGGAATACTCTCTATTCTCTCTCTCTCTCTCTCTTGCGTTTGACCTCCCATGGCTAGGGCGCAAACCACGCGCCAGAGACTCCAGCACCGCCAGCTAGCCTCGTAATTAACCCGACTTCACAGATTAATGTGATAGAAGTCCATTAATGTGATTGCCTGCTCCCTCTTACACATCGGTATAGCCTGGTGCAAGTTTAGGCAAAAGGCTGGCTTTTTTTTTCTTCTTTAACCATTCTATCCTTTTCATACATCCTATTCCTTATTCACAGCACAGTCCTTATGGAGATTCAAAAATTTCAACTATAGACCTTGGACCCATCTTATAAAGAGTTGCGATTGATCCAAGTTGATCTTAACTGTGAACCTTGGAGATAGGAGTTTGTAAATTTGCGATTGATTGGAGGACTTGCGATCGATTCAGATCAATCAAATCTTTTTTATAAGACAGAGATCTAGAAAATATTCCTTAAATGTAAAATTTTAATTCTACTAAGTGAAGAAGCTCATGAAGGCTTTGAGGTGCAATATCGATTTGTATGATGCATGTTTAGATGTGTAATAGTACAACACGTAACTCCCACTGATAAGGATAAACTTCACCTTAACCACTTACAACTAAAACTTCACTTAACATAAGAAAGAAAGAAAGGATATTCAAATTTTTTCATCTATTCAAATTTTTTTTATCTGAAGATATCTTTGGTATAAACAAATTTATATTCAGCTGTGCATTATCAGTCAAGTTACGCCATTGGAAGGCAGTCAGCTTCTTCTACATTTTACAGATTAGAATATTTACCAACGATATGCCTTCTTATAAGATCGTGATTCATCGTTGGGGGAGAGATGTGATGAGACAATTGGGAGCAATAGAAGAAAGCTAGAAATGTTGTGATCCAACAAATTTATAGTGGTATTATTTAAAAACATACAGAATATTACTTTGCTTGTAATTCTTCCCAAAAGGTCATATCATGGAACTTCTTCACTAAAAAGAATGCAAACACTGATTGCTTAACCACGCTTAAACTACAGAACTTTAACTACAGCTGTAATACCAATGGATAGTTTTCTCTCCTTTAAAACTAGTAGGAAACCCCCCCCCCCCCTTTAAGCTATTCTCTGGCCACCAACCCTTGTAATAAAGACACAGGGGCAGCAGACGTGTGAAGCCACCAGGATCGGACAGAGCGTCCGGTAACACCACGCGGAGACGCAGGTGCCATCGAGCGAAAAGGGAGACTCCCGATCGCGTTACACCGCCATCCATCACACGCGATAATCGCGGCCGACACAGTGACAAATTCGATGCGCCGCGTTGTTCGTCGACACAGCCCATCCTTCAAGTCGGCCCTCCGTGATCCTCCCTGACCATGTTTGCAAAAAAAAAAGAGAGAAGAAGCCGACTCGACGATGCTCCAACGAAAACCTCCCCATGACACTCTCACATCAGAAGACTCTGCCCCCGGGGCCTACCCTGCATCCAGCATCAATACCTCATTAGCATATTCCACTCCGTCCTAATATCTCCTTAATCCCACATATTCTGACACATAAATTCGCTCTCAAACTATCCCATCCTTAATACCACATCGTCCACCCTGATTTTTGCTTCCCCCCTCCGTTTCTCTCCCATTTTTTTTTTTTACTCATCGTCATCTGGCGGTTGCTGTTGTTGTTGTCGAGTCGCCGTGGTGAGGTAGGAGGCGTTGGGGTGGTTCAGGTTTGACAAGCTCGGCACCCGAGGATTGATGGTGGAGCTAGTGACATAATTAGGGTCCGGATAATTTGGTGTAATCTCTCTCCTGCATGGTAATGACTTAACGCACAGGAGCAATGACTTATCCTGCGCATCGGCATTCAAGCGTATCCTATGCTGCTCTAAATGTAAATGTAATGACCCGGGATGCACAGCTGAGCTGTAAACTGAGATTTGTTCTTTTAACAGGCCTGCCCGGATTGCCTTGGGTAACGAGATGGGAACCTGATCATTCACCCCTTCTTCGGAGGCACATGAGGAGCAAGATTTTTTTTTTTTGGGGGGGGGCGTTTACAAGAGAACGCTGGATCACTCAAGATTTAGAAGTTTGGAAACTTTGAAAAAGTCCTCTTGTTGTTCCCTATACATGAGACCTCGTCCCTCTTCTACGCAAGTTCACCGGAAAAGATCTTAACAACTTTTTGAACATTATTACGTAATAGTTACCTAGCATACCGTTACCTATGAAAAATTAGTTAAGTAAATGCATTGAGATTACAATGTGTATATATATATATATATATATATATATATAATACGAAAGAAACAAGAGATTTAAAATGGGAATGTACCTTGGTACTCTCAAAACCAACATCATTGGATTGTGTTCCAAAGCTATTTTGCTAAGAAAAAGGGCAATGTTCCACTTAATAATACTTCTTTAAGAAGGCAAAAACTATTGTCGTTTGTAAGGAGCCTGCAGGGGAGTAAGTGCTCATGCACTTAATTGTTAGCTGTTGAGAGAAAGAAAGGCACTAACTCTGTGTTAACCCTTTCGAGACAATTGACCACATTTTGTGGTTTGGCCCAATAACTTTTGATTTAGAGCCTTAAAAAATATACCAGATGCATGAGTAGAAAGAGCAAAAAATTCTGCACATACTGTGTCCATTTTTGTTGCCTGATCATATTGCGTTTGATGCCAGGAATTTTAAAAAGGAGAATAAGATTGAACATCCTTAAATTGGCAACACATTGAGAGATTCAAAATCATTGTTTTTTGTCCAAATTGGCAACTTTTTCAACTTTTTGACAAAGTTCCTAACCACATATATTATTTTCAAGAAATTACATCTTATTAGAACCACGTAGCACTAAAATATAAATATTATTGTTGCCAATTTGCAGAACAAAATGTGATCAATTGAGCTCTTAAATAATTCCTGTCCTGAAAGGGTTAAAGTATATGAGTTAACCGCCTTCTGCCTTCACCTCTAGTGGGCAAGACAGTAACGCTATGCAGAAATACTGCGATGCGAAGAAGTTCTCGGCAACTTTAGATGGCAGTAGTACTACAATCCTACCTGCTATTCCTTAGATACCAGGGCCTGGCACAAAGACTATCAACAGTCTTCCAACCATTACAGTTTCAGTATTGGTGCTAATAAACTATCAATTGTGAGATCAATTTGATTTTGAAATTCTAACTACACCACTGACTGTATCAGTTTTATATCTGTCCTTTCTAAATATTTCTTTTTTATTACTTTAAAATTATCATCAGATTTGACAAAGCTGAAAGACTACTTGAGTGGGTTTTGAAGGGGATATCTTGTAACATAGTGTGCAGAGGTAAGCTTACATGATCTAGAAAAAATAATTATGATGGACTGCTCACTTCCGCGATAAGGTACTTACCGAGCAAGATCTTATTCATCATGAATTGATATCTCACAATAGTATATCATTGTGACAGGAGTATGGACTTGAGATTTCTTCACTGATTTCAACAAGAAATATATGTATTCTTTAGTATCTCATTCATTTTAACCAAAAGCAACCTATCATCCATATTTCAGCTTAATTATCCTTGAGTTGTTTTAACCTTGATCATAATGCATTTTCATGGATGATATCAAATCCAGGGATGTGATTATAGTATGTTTATGATTTAATATTTCTACAGACTCATATACTATAGTTTTCTATTCCACTTTCCTTCATATAACCAAACAGGGTGGTTGGTTGTTAGATGAGTAAAAAAATGGAAATGTGAAAAAGGTGACAAAATGTCAACAAACCAGGAGAATTCATACCTCCAGGAATCCCAGTCGCTCCCCGCGAGCTCCTGAGCGTTCAAGCCCTACTTCACAAACTAATATGATTTTGACGTAAATTGTCACCAATTGCCCCGAGGCAAGTTCACTGATGCCGAACTCCCCGAAAAGAAGCAGAAGAAAGAGAAAAAAACTTGCCACAAATGTACCCAATGTATTTCCATCTATTACCAAGAGGCATAATTTGTGTGGTCACACACAACATTATACAAGTATACACAGAGGTCTTTTCTTTCCCTTACGATATTTTTCCCCGGACTCTTGCAATACGAGGAGAGAACAAAATAGAATAAGGGAGGGAAAATATGAAAAGAAATATGCAATGCATACCTGTTTTTCGGGGCAGCACTAACAAAAGCGGAGCGGTTTTGAGAAGGAATTTGTGTAATTGCAGCTCGCTTAACACAAGAGCTAGCTTAAGAACCACTGAGGGGCGCAGAATCAAAAGCCACGTTTACACACAAAAGATAGTTAAACACAAAGTGAAATGAACACCCCAAATTCATCTGACTTGTCCCGATCGAGTTGCAGCCCAAGGGCAAGACTTGAAAGATTCCGGTTTGTCCAGTACGAGAATGGCAATGAGAGTCGAGCACACAAAGAGCCAGCGTTAAAGAAAGGGTGTGAGAGAGAGAGAGAGAGAGAGAGAGAGAGAGAGAGAGAAAGCGTTCACGATAAGAGAGAAGAGGATGGAGCGAGAGGGAAGGATGAAAATAGAGGAGGGAAGGATAGAAAATAAATAATGAGTAGAACAGAGTAGAGAGAAATGAAGGAAAAAAGAGTGAGGAAAAGCATTTATGAGACAAGGAGAGAACAAAGTGAGAGCGAAGGCTGAAAATAGAAGAGGGAAGGAGAGAAAATAAAGAAAGATCAGAGCAGAGATGGAGAAAAACAAAGAAAAAAGAGGAAGAGAAAGTGTTTAAGATGAGACGAGAGAGTGGAGTGAGAAAGAAGGATAAAAAAAGAGAACAGAAAACGAGAGGAGATGATGGTCGAGATGGAGACAAAGGAGGGCATGTAGGAATATAAGTGAAGAAATATGGAAGAAAATCAAAGGTAGCTGAAGGGCACGTCAACAGATTTTGGTAGCAAGGAGGGCAAGTTGGATGAGTGCAAAAGTACAGGCATAGGCTGGGGACTGTGATATGAAAATTGTGTAAACAAAAATATATTGGAAATTATTCAAGATAAAGATATAAACAAAATAAATATTCCAGCAAAGACTACCACTCTGTTTACTTACTTTAATACACAAAGTAAAACATGGTTTACATGTATTTCACCATAATTTAGAATTCCATGGTAAATAAAAATCATTTCAAAGTTCAATTGATCTTTTTCATGTAAAATGTGAATTTCTTTATAAAGAAATATTATTCAAGCAATATTAAACTAATACAGTTTATACCCAAATAAATTTTCATCCAAACATGTTTTTCTCCGTGTTAGAAAAATATTCAGACTTTGTTATAAAATGATTTCATAAATCACAAAATAGACGCAAATAATAAATCGCACTTCTCAAATATTTCCTCTTCATTCCATGCTTAGTAGATGTTTATTTATACCTTAATATATTTCTTTTGTTCCGTTATACTCGTGTGTTTTTCCTCTCTGAGTAAAGACACTTATCAATTCTGTTACCTAATTTTTGCAAGGTCACTTTTCATATCTCGTCATTAGCAATACTGTCAACAACATAGGGAAAACCTTACGACCCGTACGGACTCCTAACTCGCTGACACAACATCTATGAAGTGAGCATCCACCATAACGTGCGTACACAATACACATGCATGATAATCCGCACATATCCCAAACATCTGGGCTTTGAGAGCCATGTGAACTTGTGCCTTATGTCTTTAGCATGCCTCCAGCTTAAGTTATTTGAAAAATTGGATCTTGGGGAAAATTACGCCAAAGTTTGAAACACCGACAAACCATAATGAATTTGCCACGCAAACTCGTCATTAATCGCAAAACCATTCCAGGCTGCCTGTTACAATTAGAGTATTAATCAAGAGCAAAAGGAGAGGGCACACTCCAACGAAATGTCTGGGGAAAAAAACATTAGCTAAAAAACGGTGAGAACCGTGCAGAAAAAATACAGCACCCAGAGAGAACGCTGCTATGCAAGCAGCTCATATTGATATGTCAGTGTCATGTGACTAAAAATCCAAGGTCAAACTATCAGTGACCTTTTCTACGCCTCTATTATGAAGGCTATTGGAAAAACAAACAAACAAACATAGAAACAAACAAGAGGTATGATCATGAAAGAAAATGCAGAATATATAAAACCTAACAGAAGATTGGGCAAGGGTTATTAAAGGAGAAGAAAGAGAAGGGGGAAGGGGGAAAAGACGATGCGTTCATGCCAATGCTTGGGAAAAGCACGGAAGAGGATGATTATGAAAAATTAAACTTCTGGTCTGGCTTTCCTGTTATTATGTGAGCTCAATAGCGACGTATCTCGGGCTTTCCGAGGCTTTGTGTGGAAAATGCATGTGATATGGTGTGGGGATGTTTTGATTTCAAACAGCAGAACCCACTGTATAGCCGAGAAAGCATTTGATTGGAGAATTCTCCCACTGAACTTAGTATTCCTTTAATTTTTCAATATTCAATTTAAATCGCAATGCAGGATTTTTCTCACCAAAGTCCCGTCGCACTCTAGATCTCTTTCTTGCTCTACTTTACCTCACACAATTTATGATTTATAGGACACATTCCACCGTCCCTATGAGTCAAAAATAAAACGCTGTATTTTGAAAATGCAGAGGCCTAGTTACATACAGAGAGTCACACTTTTGGCTCAAAACATAGTGATTTCTGAGCTAATTTCAATACCCTCTCCCTCTTTCTCAAGGCTTATTGAAAACAACTTTTCTTAAATAATATAATTTTGATAAAGTAAAGGTCAACATCATCACATTGAAAAGATCATACTTTTTGGCTCAAACTATGTGCAACTTTGGCAATTATTTTGATACCTTGTCCCTCTCCTGAAGGTCTACTGGAATCAACTGTGGCTAAAATTAAGTATTTTGAAAAACAAAGGTCTATAATAATAATAATAATCAAACATTTTTATATAGCGCATTACACATAAGCAAAATTGCATGTCTCTATGCACTTTAGGAGAGGAAAGAAAGGAAAGATGCACTGGGTTCATGATTCTGATTAACTATAAAGTGGTGAAAAGGTATGTCTTTAGAGAATTAATGAAGTTTTCATAGGAATTTATACTTTTCAGATATTCAGGCAACTTGTTCCACAAAAGAGCGGCAGAATGTGTAAAAGACCTTTCCCCGTATGATTTTGTCATTATTTGTGGAACGCAGAGCAGGGACTTGGAACTGGAACGTAACATTCTATCGGGTTTATATGGAGTTAGTACTTCAGAGAGATAAGTAGGAGCCAGCTGATGTCATCATAATTTAAAAAATCACACTTTTTGGCTCAAAATATGTGCAACTTTAGCACTTAATTTCACACCTTGTTCCTCTTCTTAAGGACTATTGAGATCAACTGTGGCTACAATAAATATTGTATTTTGAAAAATAAAGGTCCACATCACCATATTTAAAAAAAAAAAAAAACTTTCTGGCTCAAAATATGGTGTGGTTTGCCTTACAATATGTGTGATTTTAGCACTGAATTTCACACCTTGTTCCTTTTCTTAAGGACTATTATTGAAATCAACTGTGGCTAAAATAAATAATTTATTTTGAAAAATAAAAGTCTACATCATCATATTTTTTAAAAAACAAACTTTTTGGCACAAAATATGGTGCAGTTTGCCTTACAATATGAGTGATTTGAGTGCTTACTTGCACACCTTGTCCTCTTTTGAAGGATCATTGAAGACAACTGTGGCTGAAATTAGGACAATGATTACAAATCACTACCAAAATAGAGAAATCCTTGAATTGGACACCAAATTAGTTTGTTATAATAACACACAATAAGGTCTAACAAATACAACTAGATCAGCAGCGCACATACAGCCTCATCTCAAGGAAACCGGACAATTTTTTTGTCCTGACAAAAGAGCACGCCTATCTACTTAAACCAACATAAATCTGACGATAATGTTAGTTATAATTTTCACTCTCCTAAAGATATAGCAACTAAATAGCTGCTATTGTTAGGCTCACAGCAGAAAATTCTTTTTCAAAAGAGTAACCAGTTTGAATTTCTTTGGCCTTGATGGAAGACTAAATCTGGGTGCCATGCACAGAGAAAACACATTTAACCCAGATGCTATGAGGGTGAAATAAGCGCATCTTAAGGGCCACTTGCTTCTGAAGTAGCGAAAACTATCTTCTGAGGCGACCTTCTACGGTCAAACAGTCAAAGGAGAGCTCACAGGCAGCTGATGCATAAAAAACCTTGTACATTTCTTCTTTTATCAAACTACAAAAAAAAAAAATATATTCGGTAAAGCAAAAATAAAGGGGTATTCTAGAGGGTGCAAGGGAGCGGATATAACAGAGATCCCCGAAATAGGGACTGAATTTAAAAACATTAGGGATATAAAAAGAGTGATGCAACGCTGCATGAGATATTGAACTACAAAATTTATTCTGAATGCTTAACAGTAGTGTGGTTAGCAAATCATTTGTAAAATATTGCTCATAATGGGAAAAGAGGGAGAGAGAGACAAAATAAAGGAGTATTGGGAACCGAAAGTGGATTGAATGAAAGTGTAAAGCGCATCGAGACATTGTTTCAGAGCGTTATATGCCATACAAAAACTGACAATTTATTACCATCATTAAAGCTAATTTGGATGCTGCTGTACATTCTTATTTACATTTAATGACTGAAGCTCTGATTAGAAAGGTTCATCAATGCCTTGGATGTAAATCATTAACATTTCAAGGACTTTAAAAAAAAAATTCAGACTAAGACATCTTTAATTGTGTCAAATCAAGGTTAAAATAGAAATTACAAACCATTTTTTTTTTGGGGGGGGGCTTATATTTTGCTTTACTGCTACCTGAACTTATTTTCTTTTATTTTATATCATTTCAACAAGGAAACACTTGCTTCAGTCAATGGCTGTTCTTTATGATAACAGCAGAAATTGTTTTGATACGAGAAAAATCCTCATTTAATAATCTAATATTGATAGATATATTGATTATTCATGCTGAATCAGACTATACAGAAAACACTGCAATTGTTGGTACAATTTTAAATCAGGACTTCAACCTTTATAAGTCGCTATTCATAAGAATTCTGCTAACTGTACTCCTGCATTGGAAGAAAGATTTAAACATTGAAAATGCATCTTACCTGTTTTATTGCAGAGATGTACAGTAAGAAGTCCACAAAATTGATGGAAGCATATATGAGGAGGCAAAAAAGAAAAGAAAGAAGACATATTAGTTAAAATACATCGAGAATATATCTTCCAGAATTCAAAATTGTCGGACAATAACAATTTTTGATAAGCTGAAAGATTATAACTTTCCCTGTATTTTTCAATGATAACTGACATGCTTCATATTAAAACCAGAGATAATGTACAAAAATCAACGTCTTGCTTTTCGAGCAATAGTGAAGGTCAAAAGTTTATCTACTGTCAAAAGGACAGGAATTTCCATAAATGATAACGAGATATTACGGAGAGATTTGGTTGCAAAATACCATCCATAGTTTTACAAATCAAAGGCAAAATTAAGCCTTAAGGCACAGAGAAATGAAATGATTCTTTTGTTTTGAATGATATGGATGCTTCAATCCAAAGAAAGAAAATCCTATTTTTTACAATCCAAATTATAATTTGATTTGCGAGGATGAATTCAGCTAGGTGACATTTAAAGAAGGACGACTCCTTAAAAGTAATTTCAAATACACAATGTTCACAAAATAAAACAGCAAGTTAGAAGAAACAGAATGAAACTATGAAGTTATCTATATAGTCAAGATACTATACAATTTTATATTGCAGAGGGGATTGTATGAAACTGTGCATAACTGCTGTACAAAAGTCACATGGATTAAAAAAAATGGCAACATGAATATGCACATATGGGACTGTTGATATGAATTGGATTTCTCTTGCCTCCAGACACAAAATCCTCAGCCTTCTTTGCCTATTACTCAGGCTATTAAAGATAAAGTTGAGTTCTGGTCATGATATTAAATTGTGAAAGAAACTGTCTCAAAGCAAATGGGAAATGTTAATAATACAGCACATAAGACTTGGTGTGTGCTGTAAGGTTTGGAATCACCAAAATGATAAGAAATTGACTCAATCCTGCTGAGATTCACATGCACTGCACACAGAAATATGTATATGGGACTACACACAAGTGTTCGACCCGAACATTTCAGCTGTTTCTTGTAATATCTTGAATGTGAGGGCATGTGAAGAGCAATCCTTTTCAGGGGACATATCTACTATGATAATCTTCCAAATTAACATAATATGAAAGAGAAAGCTCACAAATTATTTTTTACCTTTCCCAGAACTCAAGCTTCCCTTTAATCATTTTCTACCAAAAATCATCAGGCAAAAAGAAATAAATATCACATTGTGTGCCATATATTTTCATCACCTGAACAAAAGAATACCTTTAAGATTTCCAGGTTTTTTTCTTTGCATTTATTGTCAAATTGATTTGATCAGCTTTAAAATTTCTCTTTCTCTCTCTATCTTGATCTGTAGATGTAATTCTATCTAAATCTATTTTCTCCCCATTTCTTTCTTACCTTTTTTTCTCATTTTTCTCTTTCTCATCCTCACCTCTTGCTCTTTCTTCTGTCTGTCCTTTCATTTGCATATCCATACATTCTCTCACTCTTTATTTCTTTCTTTCTCTCTCTTTCTTTCTCTCTCTTTCTATCTCTCTCCCTCCGGCTTTTTTTTCTTTCTCCCTCTCTCTAGTACTCTCTCTCACTCTCTCTAGTACTCTCTCTCACTCTCTCTAGTACTCTCTCTCTCGCTCTCTTTCTCTCTCTCTGTGCAGGGAAGATCCCATACAGTCCTCTGCCAAATAACCATGGCAACCGCATCCGATGTAACTCTTGTTATTGGCAAGACACTCTCCGGGTAGCCTCTCCAAACACCGAACCCACTTATCTAATCAATACCTGGCCATTTACCCCCTTGTTACAGATACTTATCGAAGGTCTCATAGTGCTTTTAGGCGCGGATATTTTGAATCAAAGTTGGAACGATACATATGCGAGAAAAAGAAGGGGGAGAACGACGAAGGAGTTAAACAGTATATCACTTGCAAGAGTTTACTTGAAGTTGAACTGGTGTCTGTTTAATTCCCTTTCTATAGCAATACAGGAAGTCAAATACATTTTATCACTGGATACTGACACACACCTGCATCACATGAAACATGTATGACTGCTGTGTCTTAATGCATGAAGCAAGTTCTTCTGCTTTCTATGGCTCAAGGTGATCGTTTCTTCGTTTACATATGGCATATCTTTCTATTATCTTTCTTTGTACAGCACTACCTTCACATCATGTCTGACACAAAGATCTTTAATGACAATAATTAATAGTAATAACGGGGGGGGGGGGGTTCTCATTTTTTTCCGAAGATTCGTAATTCTGAAACACAAATTTCCCATAGAAAAGGGTTCATAATTCCGAAAATGAAATAGGGTCCATAATTCCGAACGTTTTCATTTTCAGAATTATGAACCCTACATGTATTTCATTTTCGGAATTACGAACCCTTTTTCATTTTTAGAATTACGAACCATCAGAGTAACGAACTTTCAGAAATACAAACCTTTGGAAAAACGAACCTTCGGAATTATGAACCTTCGGAAAAATGACATGTAACCGTAATAACAATATTGGCTTCTTGTATACATGTAGTAATCATATCCATCATTTAAGCTCAAGATGCTCTAATATTCCACATATATTTTAACTTAAAATTCATCTTCCATTCTCTCTCTCCTCTCTCTCTCTGCTTTAGTCCATTTTCCAGCTCTATACATATACTCCACATCTACTTCTACTATAAATTATATTTTTAGCCTTTCAAAACTTCCTTACACCATCAATGTAATAGCCTACTCTCTCTCTGTTTATCTTTACCATGTTTAAAACACTCATATGTACACTCGTTACTAAACGTCTGCATGTGTTCTACCATGGATTCAACAATAGGCTTAAATCTCTGTGGTTCTATGCACCATTTGCTACAGTCTAGAAACGTGTCGTCTGCTGAAAGCAAAAAGGGCGTTCACTCGCATCACTTCACACAGAACTAATGCCCTTCTGGCAGCACCCAGCAGACAACGTAACCTTGCCCTCTTTTTTGTCATGAGCAAAATATGTCACGTTTGTTAATATAGTAGACTGTCATCCATGTGAAACATATATCCCCCGGTGTCATTACCACAGAAAACGAATACCTCCGACTATTCTCTTATCCCAGTTGATTAGCGATGTTGAATTGCAATCCTGCCCGAATGACTTCTACATGTAGCTGCTTCATTTCAAAGGTGAACTCTGGTTGAAAGTATGACCTCACAGGATAACTATTCTGGTTGTTATTTACAGTACTGCTAAGAACTAACCCATCGACTACTCAATTCTCTTATTCCCATAGAGCTTAAAACAGGAACCACTCGGTTCTCGTAGCAAAGGGGTTAAATAGCTTAGAATAATGTATAACTAGAAAATTTCCAAATCGTTCGTATAGTAACAGTTTTTGCATCAAAGCAATCTCACAAACTAAATTTTAAAAAGTGAGAAAGTTATAGTATTTTTCACCCTGATATTTAAAGGTAATATTTAGTTTTTGGTACTTCCTCAAAAATTTTTCATCAGATTTCTTGGTGTTATGTTGATAAATAGCAAGATACTAGCAATACTAAGATGCTGCGAAGATTTCAGCTCCTAAAGTGAAATATTTTGCAAATGAGAGTTTAAAAATTATTAATATACCGGGCCAGGGATATAAACTCCCAGCAACGGCAGCAATGCACTATGCACGCGTTCAAAACCTACACGCAGTGACACACATGCTCTCTCCGTGCGAAGCCTCAAGATTGTTGTGCTGGGAGCCATCGGGGTAGAAGGGTGATGGAATACTAAATGATCTCGTACAAACATCTTCTGATACATGGAAAACAACATGAGACTATATTTAACAGCGTTCCTTTCCAATTTCCTTTTTGCTACCAAAACTGTTCATGAGCTTTAATGACAAGGAATAAAGAAGAGCAGAGAACGAGTAATCATTCATCAGAGAAACATCCAACCGCAACCTGCATGAAGTTACCTCGACTACCATGACTCCGCAGAAAAACTGGTAGAGGGGTAAAAAAAAATGCCAATCATACTCGGCATGTTTAGTTGATTTCCCTTGCCCAAATTACATAATCTTCATCACATTTCCTGCCCATATCCTGCATACATGTATTAATCCTTACACCTTCGTCTTCCTGGGTTATTTTCTATATCTGATCTAGAATTCGACTGAACTTTCCTTAGGCATTTGCTCACTCTTTACAACTCCCTCATCTTTACATAATAAAATTATTCACTAATTCTCTCTTTCTAGATTACTTACATGTACTCCCCCCCCCCCCCATCTCTCTTGCTCTCTCACTCTCTCCCCCTCTCTCATCCTCTTCTTTTGGAAAACACAACTCCCCCCTCCCCCCCCCCCCCCCCCCCCCCAATGTGGTTCCACAGAGGCAGTAATGTTGGGTCCAACTATGGATCCCACAGATCCAACTCATGGGTAGCCACATAGTCTCTCGTAAAACTGTCAGTACTGACACAGAGAAACTAACAACAGTATTCTTAACAACTTTCGTTAGAAACTTCTGCATAAAACGTAATCAACATCAAGGGTGAACAAGCTACGAATCCCACTGAATATCATGATTAATTGAACGCATATCGAAATATATTTGAATAGGAAAATTTAGGGGGGGAAATCCCATATCCAGGTGTTTAACTTTTGCAACCAAATTGCTCCACTCCATGTTGAAATCGGTTAACTCATCACAGAGGAAGAAGCCAGTGATGAGGTGTCCTTTCTTGGCCGCTGTTCCCCGTAATTCATTCTGACAGACCAGCTGATAGGGGGAGAAGGACCCTAACTATGTCCTCTTGACTTCTTGTCCTCCTAGCCTGGGTTTCAAGAGGGCTACCCCTCTTCCCTTGTTAGCCACATTACAGCCAATTTATGACAATATCGCGGGGGACGAACCGAACAGCAACTCTGAGCAGCTCCAACAATTTCTCCCCTTTTATCCCTGGCGCGAATGCTAAACGCATTTCGGAAATAGAGAAATGTGATGCCAGATACCTATCTCGTGGCGCGATGTTAGCATGCCTACGCACCTCCGTCAAAATGGATCTAACTTCTGGTTGAGTCCGAGACTGCTACATCAAATCTCAGTCCCACTTGCGCAAAATGGTGTCATGCCAGACTGAATGACACAAGAAATCTGCCAGTCTCTGAGAGAAAGATTGGGTAGGGAGAGAGAGCTAGCAGGAGGGGGTCAAAGGGGAACAAAAAATGAGACTTTCGAGGAAAGCAAGAGGTAGACCTAAAATCTATTTGATTAACCTGGTTACCTTTTCACCTATCATCCCAGTTTTTCCCACTCCCTCTCCATCATAGTCTCTTGGTTTCAGCCATAAACTACACAAACTATTAGCCTGTTCAGACGACAAGAAAGCTACACATAACGTGTATAAAGAAAAGTTGTATAAGGAATCATGGTGTTGTGAAAGGAGTGTATACAAACTACAGCATAAAGAAACAGGTTTTGCGGAAGTCAGTAGACATCATACATGTAGGTGTTTGTATCAGGTTATGTCTAGGACAGAGACGGAACATACGATATTACAGCTGCGTGCACACACGATAAGCCCCACCTAGTTATATGATTCTCGTACGATACGATATTCAGATTACAAGGGGATGCTGATTCTTTATTGAGTTTTCATTCATTCAAAAGAATTCTCAAACTTGCATTTCCCTTTACGTTTTGTTATACATGTAATGACGTTCCTTTACACAATGTTCAGAAAATGAATTTAGGTAGTCTACACAGGGGGTATACCAATATTAAACTGGACTTCAATATTATACGGCTCTCATTTCCAATCTAAAAACATTGCACGTTCCCCCGCATACATCATGTACATGTATTTGTTGTTTTGAATTTCATAGGGCAGAAATATTTCCAAATATTTTCTCTTGGCTGATCCAGGCATCCATTTGCAAAAGTAAAAAAAAGTAGTCAAAACCATGTATTAAAAAATAATTTACCTCATGTTTACCTGAGTTTCCCATGAGCATTGCAAATAAATATGAATATTCAAACTTAACTTCACCAAATCAGTTGCATTTTTTCTCCTTCAAATTCATTATTGCCTTCAATGGTTATTTTCTCAGTTGCATGCTAACATGCTACTCGTCACATCTTCGGCTGATTTGCAGTCATTACATCTTGAATGTATGCAGACACCCACCCAAAGTCTCCCCCTGCAAGGAGATAATGATTAGACACTTTTACCCAGTCTGTGACCAGTCAGTTTCTGATGGAGACTAGGCAGGATGCGTCTAGCACCTGCCACGAAAATAGCGCAGGCATGCAAGTAGCGTTCTGAAATTAGCCCCAACACAACCGGGTTGCCAAAAGTGATACCACTTAATTTTCCAGTTCAGCGGTATCGCAGCCAGAGGTGTCAGACATACATGTACAGGCCCTATATGATAAAAACAATTTTACTACATAATGTGTTTGTTTTGTTATTTTCACTCTATTTCTTTAATTAATGCCATTTCCTTGTGCAAAATTAAATTAAAGAGTGCTCCTTCTGACCAAAATTTGTAATCCTAGGTTAAACAAATTTAATGTCATAAAGATTTAATTTCAAAAGCCATTTTTGGAATTTTATCTTATTTATATACATGAAAAATGCATTTATTTGGTTCACCATGGCACCTCTCACTGACAAACAGCATTTAATAAAAAAATCATCCAGGGAGGGCTTCAAAGAACTGCTGAAAGAGATTATCACTTCAAGGTTCAAGGTTCAAGTCACATGTACTATAACATTTAACCATGTCCAGTTTAAAATAAAATCATACACTATAATGAGTTCAACACTGATTGCCAAGTTCAATATAGGCACGAAAATTGTCACTTCTGGAAGGTTTTTTCTTCTTTGACATGTATATCAACAACAACAAAAAATTTACAGCGAAATGAATTAAAGACGGCACCTCTTTGAAATCATTGTAATTTTCTATTGAAACTTATTCAACAGATTTCATGGAGTATCATACAATATTATGTCAAAGGAGCTGTTTGTTATCCCCCCCCCCCCCCAATGGCTCAGACTTTTTTCCAACTTACAAAAGCCATATCAATAAACATCAACACAGTTGGTCACACATTTAGTAATCATCTCTTGGATTATCTACTAATAATGCCTCTCTGGAGGAGAAGGAAATCATCCCTCAATGGCCCATTTTCTTCCTATGCTTTTCTAGTTTATGCATTGTTGTAAAGATTTTTAAATCGTCTATAAAAAGCTTTTGCAAAGATACTCTTAATACCAAAGCGTTACTTTTTTACTTTAACTGTGAAAGTGAAGTAATATTTTAAGTGTGTGAAATCTCTCTTTGAAATGGTAAATATCTGTCATAGGTACCCATCGAATAAATGAGAAAGTTTGGTGTAATAATGGATGCCCTACTTCATAAAATCCCTAACTTAAAAGCAAGATTAAGTAACTACTATGTTCACATGGCACCTTTGTAATTTTAAAATTTACGAAACCGAAAGTTTTAAAAAACGACCCACAACACGACACCAAAACAATGACTGATTAAGGTTAAAGTCAAGTTGAGTTGTCGTTGGACATGTTGTAACTACAAGCAGGTGAAATTTAATTGCTTCCACACGGCACAAACACTGTAACTATGAGTGAGGACCATCGCTGTTTGTAGTTTAATGAAGCTACTTTTGCATGGGATTGTCATAGTTGTAAACTTAAAGTTAGCAAAACCTCAAAACAACGACCACAGGACCAAACTACGAATGCTCCAATTTCTAAACTACAAGCCAAACAAACAGTCATTAAAGCTGGAAGCACTTGATTGTACACGGTGCATAGCATGAGTTCAAATTTGCGCTTGCTTTTGTTCTCTGGAGGACTGACGCGGAATCTCAATCTGGTTGGAGGGGTCAATCGTAAAAACCAGCTGGCGAAAGTTCAAAGATATCTGCCTCCGCATGGCACATAACTTTGAGTGACATCCCCCACTGCTCATAGTTATCGCATTAACCATAAGGATCGCCCATGCTTAAAAACTTTGACCTTTGAGTAAATTTTAAGTTACATAACCACAAGCGCGTCTGCATGATCCTCAACTGCAAGATAACCTAAAAGTTTAAAACCACAAGCTAAACTTTAAAATTAGGGAATCTCATGTGAACCTAACTGATGTTTCGGAAACCAGGAATGCATCCGCAGTCCTTCCGCAACTGCAGGATGACCTCAAAGTTTAAAACCATGAGCCAAAATTTAAGATTATGGCCTCTCGTGTGAACCTACCTTACATTAATATTCAGTGACGTTCTAACTCCATGAACCAAAGTGGTATTACGGGCAATTCCTTATCAGTTCATCCTGATAAATTCTAAATATTTATCATATTAAAATATGGTGATCCAACAAGATCTGAGAAGGAATCAGGATTTTTGTATTTAAAATTCAGATGTGGAATAAATGGTGCCAAGCTGCAAGGCATATAATCTTTACATGTATTTCTTTCCACTGCTTTACTTCTTGGTCACATGTGTAGCAGGAGGCTATCAAACAAGTTGTGAAAGATTGAAAGAGAAATTATAAAAGTTACATGTTTTTGGTGAAATAAATGATATGATTGTTTTAAAGGTGATGATAATGATGGTGGTGATGACGGTGTTAGTAATTATGATGATGATGATGATGATGATGATCGTAAATGCAATATTGGCATAAATTGATACTGTTCAATATTAGATTTTTGATTCATAACGCTGCTGCTGCTGCTGCTGATGATGACAATTATGATAAGTGACAGTGATGATGGCAGTACCGGTAATCAAAATGATGATGGCAACTCTGATAACAAAAATGTTGGTGATGCTGTTCATAAAGTGAATAAGAAAGGCAGCATAAAGGAACAGCCATAAGCTTTGACCAATAAAGTACCGTAGTAAGCAAAAACTATAACGAATTCATTAAATAATCAAGGCTCTTCCAGATTATGAACTCATCACTGTACCTACACATGAATATATGCTTTAACGGGAATGCATCGTGCTATGACCACCTATCTGAAGTCGTCACAAACTCTGAGTATTATTCAAAACCTAGATTGAATTAACTTTGCGAAGCCTATTTATTCATTCCTGCCAATCTCCTTTTATTCTTGAACTATAATAAGGATTATCTCTTCATCTAAATGTGCATACATTTTACATATATATATATCCTTCCTAAATGTACTATTCATATGTGTACTTACAGCATTTTCTTTTTTCTTCCACACAATTTTTTTGAGGGGAATAATTAGTCCAGCCTAAGCCTCTCATGCATTTACAGACATTTCTTAAACTTGTGCTGGGTCTTGTTTGCGGCTGGAACGATGCTGCCAATTTAGGTCAACCTCATTGAAATGGGATAATTGCTTATACCTGATAGGTGACATCCTGCATTGATTAAAAGAAAACTAAAGCTTTGATCAACGATATTGCACTTCAAAAATCAAGAAAGGACAGGAATTTTGAACCACAGAAACAAATCATCAGGAGGGAAGCTTTAAGCAAAGTATAAAGGTGATTACATTTTTTTAAATTAAGCGAAATCAACACTGAAGAAGGCGGGGTCCTGGAAGATTATACAAACTGTCATCTTTAATAGATGATTGCAATTACCCAACCACTTGCACAAAAATTAACTTTCTTGTTAAACTCTCGTACAGGTATATCATTATATACATGCAGTTCCATCAAATTTGACAAATCGGATCTGATCGAAAATCTTTATTCGACAGCAGCAAACTAATAAAGTACAATTTCCTATTTTCGAATAGTTCTCTGTCTTCAAATATACTTTCTACTTCAAATGAGTAGAATATGGCAAATAACATACATACCCTCTGTTAAATATAAAGGCTATGAAATAAAATAGGATGAAAGTAATTTGGTAAAAGGGCTATTCTTAATCACATCCATCTTTTAACAGCTTTTTTTCCTATATAAAAAAAATTGGACATGTAAATGGGTTCAGATTCAGAAAATTAGAAAAATTCATAAAAATAGAAGAAGAAAAAAAAGAAAAATAGGATGAAATAGGATGAAAATTTTCTATATGAAATACCTTTGTAAATCATATGCATCTTTAAAGAGATGTTTCTGTTTTCCTTCAAGCACAAAAATGTTATACCATCAGTCACCTCCCTCTCCCCTCCCAAAATGGATTTCGTTCTGGGGTGGGGGTTCAAATTCAGAAAATTAAAATACGATGAAAACGTTTAAGATGAGACGCTATTGTAAATTGTATCAATCTATAAACAGATGCTTTTCTTTCCTACAACTCATAAATGTTATACAGCCCATGCCCCCTGAAATGGGGGTTCAAATTTTTCAAAAAATAAAACAGGTTAAATTTGTTTTGTATGAAGTGCTATTATAAATCCTATCTACCTTTAAAGAGATATTGTTTTCCTACAAAGCACATAGCTTTCACAAAACCACCACCACCCCCCCCCAAATGGATTTCATGATAGCCATATCTATCTGTCAACCATTATCGTTGGTATAAGTAGGCAATCTATTTGTAATGTGTCCATCATGAGAGCAATGCTTATTACATCGCTGGAATATTATTAGCACAACGGCCATGTAATGTATGCAAACAGTGCTAATTAGCGAGCTTCAAACGAACAACAACATTTGCTAATAAGGTCATCCTCGGCACCAGACTATTTCGAGGGGAGCTGGAGCACTAAAGACGATGAAAAAAAACAGAATAAAAATCTACCGCTTTACGTTGATGGACCCGACTATTCCCCTACGTGCAGGGAATGGCTCATTTGTGGATCATACTTTCTAATGAACGTGAACTCGTATAGCCTCAAACGGTCATGATAAAACAATGAAATTACGCCCCGGCTCTCTGTAATGGCTGCCAAATGGAGCAGTGATCGGCAGTGCGTAAAAATATCGCTCGACATTACGTGGGAGCACATGTTAGGAGTGAGGCGGCAAGATCTGTCCGACGCCAATTTGTAGGCGACGTGCTCATACTCAAATATTGATGATGCAACTCTGTTGGTAACTTAGTTTTCATTAAAAAATCTAGGATGTTCGATGTATCAGTAAATAAAATAATAAAGTTTTAATGATACTGATTTATTAAAATATCATTGTCTAAAAAAAAAAGGCAATTCTTTATCATATTTGATATGGCAGGCTCAGCAGCTTTGGAAATGGCTGTAACATTACAGGACTACATATATGTATCTTGTGTACCACACAACAAGCTATGTATGGTTAGTCTTTGCTTTAGCTTTCATCTTTCCATTTCTTACCTCCTTCACTAGCAAGTCTGTAATACCTAGACCACATAGATAAAGAGGTATTACATTGATTTATTGGTCTGCATTCAGCTAAATGCTACAATACAGTTTGTAAGATATGTCCTATTCAAAAGCAAGTTTGTAATACCTAGACTGACTCAATTTCAAGGAACAAGTAGTGTATACAATATGACAGTGTAGTTGATGCTTTGTGTATGACAAAACAATGTATGGCTAGTCCAAGCTCCAGTTTCCATCTGTACCTGATTCACTAGCAAGTCTGTAATACCTAATCTACTCATATCATGCGGATGCATACATGTATATAACAAAAGAGAAAACAAATTCATTGGTCAGCTTTCCGCTAAATTAAGCTAGCAATACATATAGTGTATCTCTAGCAGGTTCAGGGCATCAGGCAACGTGGGTTGCATGTATGTATGATTGTCTTCTCTTGAGCTTCCATCTTTGCTTTCTGACCTTGTACATATTAGCAAGTCTGTACCATCTAGACTAGCCCCATGGCTGTCTTGTCTATAGGGATCTTCCCCTGATTGGATTACAGCGCTTGTTACGCTCCGTGACCGTATGTTTGTTGGACGCCATCCGCCGGGAGATGGCCATCCCCCCCGACTAGCATCTTGCCTCGCATCCTTTCCAAAGCGGTATCTATCCGCTTGCTCATTTTGCTAACCAAAGGATCATGAATCGGGCTTGATTCTTCCACGTTTGAGTTCCACAGTTCGTGTCGACACAGAAAGCAGCGTCAACATAGGCTGCAATGGCGGTATAACATTGCAATGTAAGCTTAACCTAACGATGCAAGTATATATGCTTAATGTATTCCATCTATCTAAAATATCCTCAGATTCATTATAGTTATAATCCAAATTCATTTTTAAATTTACATGTCATAACACATGCACAGCTCTACAAAATCAAATAACATAAACCATGTACATGTAAATCCACAGGCCCAAATTTTACAAAATACATCCTCCTGAAAGGCTGAAATACTAAGGGGCAATATATTTCAAGATTTGTACAACTTACTCAAAAGATACTGTTAGGGCAGATCATTCTTGTTCAGTAAATAATGCTGCGATCACAGGATTAAATAGTATTCATAAGAGTAGGCCCTACACCCTGGTAGTTGTAAATATATAGGGAGCCAAAATCTTGATCCTCCTCTTACTATTTCTTGCTCTAATATTTTTTTTTTTTTGGATAAATAAAATAATGCATACATGTAGATCTATACTTCTGCTACAAGATACATGTAAATAGAACTATACATGTACAAGACGTAAGTAACTGGTAAAAAAAAACGAGGCAACATGAAAAAAATTAAATCTTCTAGCCAGAATGGTGCCCCCTGACCCTTCACTAACACAGTCACATGACAGACTTTTGAGTGCACCCTGAAATATACAATCTTAGTCCGGTGCTTGAGCAGTCACATGACCTTTATTTCATCTCATTCCAATCCCCTTCTGGTCCGTGGTAATGTTCGTCTGATTGGATTACTGCACTCGTTACGCTTCTTGACCGATGTTTGTGGGACGCCATCCGTTGAGAGCGAGACCAGACTATCGTGTTTCGCTGAATGTGCCTCCCATCCCAACAGCTGGGCAAGGCTTAATCCGTAGCGTGTCTACAACACACATGGGCGGTATTGCAGAAATCTCATTCGGTGGGATGGCTCAAATACATGTAGGATTCTATGTGTGGGACTAAAGATTAATCTATTAAGCACTTGCTTCTTCACATTATGAGACCACTGTCATGATCTCCATGAATGTATCAAGTCTCTCCCCATCTCTGCTAAAAGGCATATGATGAAGTTGTCCTACATTTTCTGAGATATCGATCCAAACTATACTTGGTTTCAAGAAAATATGACCAATAAAATTCAACAAATAACAAATATGCCATTTTATATAGGGAGCTTTATCACATATATGCTCAATTTACACATTTCAGTTTCTCTTCTTAAATAATAAAGAAAGCCATGATAATGTAATAATATAGTGCAAATATATCTTTTCTTTTATTATCTTGAAAAATGAGAATCTCAACATGAAACTGTACTTATCTAAAGGAAAATAAACTCCTTTTTAACATTGATTTGATGAAAAATTATACATGAGAATCAAGGCAAGATGTTCTGAGATAGAATATCACAGCACATGTCTAGATATCGTCAATAAGAGAGACAAAACTGAAACATTGAGATGATTATTTTTAAATGAAGATGAAGCTACTTTTAGTCATTTGAACCTGCTGAAAGGAAAAGTGATTTATAAGAATAACTTCCGAGCACAGTGCTGGGGATGGATGCCATGTTAGCTGTCTGTTGACTACTTCCTCCAAGACATACTTCATGAATGAGGCATAGTGTGCGTTCTCACTGAGGGACATAGCTCAAAGATATCATATGGATCCCGACAGAAGGGTGCAAATACATAATAATAATAATAATAATATATTACATTTATATAGCGCATTATGTGAATACTTTACAATGTTATTTATTATTACACAGAAAAGTGATCATGAGACTCCGGATACAGGCCTATTTAAAAATGTATTCCTGATTTGACTACACCCATGCAACATATTTCAGCCTGCACATTATTTGAAATCATCGACAGTGATAGCTTCCTACAAGTACTTCAGGAATCAACATTAAATAGTTTAAAAAGTTGACAAAAATTCAAGTTTGTGCTTTGCTGCAAGGAACCCGGTAAAATTTCATACAAACTTTACAAAGCTATACAGTACATGTATATCAAAGCTTGTGTGACTCCTTTTCTATAGGTCTGACCCTTTGTGTTACATAGTCAATGGATCAATATCTCTTGAATGCCAGAGTAATATTTCAGTTCAAAGAAGATGTGATCTCAATATTAAAAATTTCAAGTGCGATGATATAATAGGTAAAATCTATTGACTTTAGGATTAAGACAAACTGGCTTTATATAAAAATCTGAACTGCTTCAGCTTACTATCAATACAAGTCACAAGCTTTCACCGTAGACAGCATGTGAACACACTACAAGTGAAACTGAAATAAGAGACATTTAATAATCCTCCTTGACATGGCCAACTCGCACGCCACAATTCTGAACTAGCCTTGGATTGGACATTGCTATCTCAAATGAATAACTGGAAATCGTTCTTTATTTTGTCAATCATTTACACTCACATTTGCGATAGTTTCACTCGAACAAGATAAGATACTCATATAACCTTTAGTTCAACATTTTACATCTTGCCATGATATACATCAAATAGAAATAACAGACACCCTCATTTTGCCATTTTTAATGAACCCCCTCCCCCCCGCCCTCCTCACTGAAAAATGGTGCAATGCCCTGCAGTATATACCAGCATAATCTTTCGTTCATCAAACAAGGAGAAGGTCTCTATTTTTTTACTAAGACTTTGAAAAAACTTAAAGGAGAATGAAACCCTGGGGGAGAATCAATTTTAATGAAAAGAGAGGACAGAGAAAAGCAATTTTTAAAAAGTTCCATCAAAATCGGTTAAGAAATGAGAAAGTTTGAAAAGTCTCAATTTACTTTCTATGGCGATCCTCAAATCGGCAATGTTGCTTCAAAGTGACAGGTTTAGTTGTACAACTCTCCATATGTTTTGTACACAAAATTTCATATTTTCTCCATTAAATGTACCTTTAAAGATGCTGCTTGTCTTTTTGTGAACTCAAAATATGTTGTGTCAAATACATATTCCATGATATATCTTGAGCTAAGGAGACAAGCTGCACCTTGAGAGATAATGGGGAAAATATGAAATTTGGTGTACAAAACATATGGAGAGTTGTACTACTAAACCTGTCACTTTGAAGCAACATTGCCAATTTGAGGATCGCCACAGAAAGTAAATTAAGACTTTTTAAACTTTCATAACTTCCGATTTTGATGGAACTTTTTTTTAATTGCTTCTCTCTATCCTCTCTTCATTAAAATTCATTTTCCCCCAGGGTTTCATTCTCCTTGAATTCATATCATCTTAAAAAACTTTTAATCTGTTTCAAATTATTCAATTTCAAAGAAAACAGTTCAAAGTTTTAGTGTGCACGTATCCAGTTTTCAATTATTTTTGTGTGGGCTCCATGTTGAAAAGTGTGAGCCTTTGTTACTAGATTACATTCTGACATAAATGTACATCAGCATGGGTTTCGAAGTCAATGATGGAGATAGGATTAAACAAGTATCTCAGCTATGCCAGCACTCTCTATTAGAACCCCCTTTTCTTGGGGCCTCTCTTGTCTTAAAGGAACACCTACGTCAGTCAAGAGAGACCATGTATATTTTCCACGTAGTAACGGACGACTGATGTGAGCAGTCCTCTTCTAAATCAATGATTTGGAGTTTTAATCATCCAATGGGTGGGATGGTACTCTATTAAAATACTGGCCCAAGAGTGCCCCCCTCCCCATTTTTTCTGGGGCCCTCTTGTCTTAAAATGGTACACCTACACCAGTTGAGTCAAAGGAGACCATAATAATGTTCTCGAGGTGATATCATAGGATGCTTATAAGCAATTCTCCCCTACTCAATATTCTGTATATTGATTATTCAGTTGTGGGGGGGGGGGGGGGGGTTACACTTGTTTTAATAAAAGTCAATATGATTACAGTTAACAATTTGTTCCTTGGCCTTAAAATAAAAAAACAACACAACATCTGACTAAGTGGTGTAGACTTAATCAGTAAGAATAAAATATACAATAACTTGACATTTGTCTGATTGTTCTATATCTACTATAGATAACCTTTGACCTTTCATAGAAGACAATGCCTCATCCAGGACACTGCTACATCATTTTTCCTCACATCCTAACAATTTTGACACAGGTCATTCTTCAAACTTCTTTCTACCTACATGTACATTAGACTTAACTTTCTGATAGCTCAATATTTTCTACCTTTCTTATGATTATACTACCAAGGACTTTCTCATTTACATTGAACAAATAGAGGTGTTAGTTCTGCAACATTTTGTTACTTCATAATTATTGGGTTTGAGAGATTTTCCTCCTAAAATCTAAGGGGGAAAAAAAATCACCATACCCAAATAAATAGCCCTAGTATTATTAGTAAAACCAATTTCTCTTGATGAACAAATGCACAATAACACTGGACACCACTGCCAAGTCCAATTTTTTCTCACTGGTACCCCTGAAAAGACAAAATTTATGATTTGTGTTTTAATCAAGGTGGGCCTTAAAACCCTTATTCATAGATGAGTGGCCTTCTCAGTCGTGAGAAGGGGGCAAGGGAAACCAAATTCTAATTATGCTTGTCTGCCGTTGAACTCTCCTGAATGAATGGAGGGTTAGCACACATTACACGGCGGCGGCCAGGTCAATGCTCCCAGAGTTGAACCTTACGCTTACTGTGTCAATTCACACCTCTCGCTCGGTCCAACCAATAAAAGCAGTGCATACTAGATCGGAGGTGTTATCGAGAGCCACATGGTAGAAATCTCGAAAACCTTATGCCTTAATCCTGATGAATAGACTCCTGTGTGATTCGAAAAAAATGTATCACAGTTCTTGGGGTTCTAAAACACGGAATTTTGTAAAATTATAATCGGTAAAGTTTAGTGTTCGGTATTAAAACGGTTCTTCAAATCTGATTATTAGAATACATCACCCCCAACAGACTGTGTGCCGAGACTATGCAAACGTGAGGGCACATGGCTAAAATGAGAACTACAGGAGGGGGGGGGGGGGTTCTCTAGGAGGAGAACACACTTCACAGGATCGAGGGTCTATTTCAGAACTAGTGAGTAAATATGATTTCCACCCATGTCGCAGATCTTCATAAACTGGATTAGGGTTATCTAGGTCAGAGCCGTGGTATTCCCCGTATCGCCTTACTGCCAGCTTTAACAAGCTACATTTATATAATTTCAACACAATTATGGGATCGCGCCGCCATGGTAGGTTATAGCCCCCTGTGAGCCGCTGAACTGCAGAGTGGGCTTCGTTTTGGAAGTGGAGTAGTCTATCTTCAAAGCTTAAAGTATGCATATTCATTTGATCGACAGCAACATGGCTATTTTCCCAGTCATAAGAAGGTATTATCTTAAGAAGATTGTAAACCTGGGAAATATGAGAAGAGCTCTCCTATAGAATGAGATAATAATTCTAATAATTCAGGGAATTAATTATTAATAACAATAAATTTGCTTGTCTGGAGGGTAGACTAAGAGGAAGAAGACTGGGGTCACTCAGAGTGAACTGGCAAGCATGTACATTTAGGTGACCTACTGGAAAAAAGATTTGACGGCAAAAGAAAATCATTTTATCACTAACATTATGTACTAGAATACCCTGGGTTGAAAACAATTTGATTTTCACATACCAATTCATAACAAGTTTTGTCGAATATACCAAGAAAGGTTGTGAGTTTCCGCTCCCAAACAATAACAAAAATATGCCAGGTTACGATTTTCTTGAAGACATTGTATTAATGAATGAGTAAAGTGTATATATAACATGAGCACATAAAATTAGGCGAGAAGGGGAATTGGAGGGAGACCTAGCTATCAGTCTTTTCACAGCTTTTGGTGTGCATTTGCTGCCGCTGTGTCTGGGTACCCAAGATTATTATGAAACCTAAACCACCCCTCAGCTGTTGAGAGCACCCATCCATTCTGAGGGCCTTAATTAAAGGGACAGAGCGAGCCACCAAACTAGCTCAAACACCACCATTCCTCATATTCTATTGAACAAAGATGGTATGGATTTGTAAGCATTGCCAATTTCAAAATCGTACTCACAGATTCTGTCACAAGACAGAAATGATCATCACTGATTCCGCACGATTTCCCCAAGCAAATCTATTTTTCCATACCGAACAAACATTTAAGAAGAATATCAAATAACACGGATTATTACAAAGTCAAATTTCTTCTGTCCTCCCATGTATTTTGATTTGTATAGTGGCAGCATATTGGTCACGCTATACTACAATCAGTAGTTGCAGGGTTCAAATCGAGGCAAGAACTTATCCCCTTAACAGTTATATTTCTGAATTCAATGCAGATATATGTGGCCCTACATCTCCTAATGGTCACATGTATGCCAGTGAGCGTAAAAAAGAGAGAACTGCAGGAAATGAACTCCTACTGCACAGTGGATTACCTATCAAGTGTTTTTATTCTTGAAAGTAAAAAAAAAAGATTGAAAGTAAGTACCTTGAAGTTCATACTCATGTTTATGGATCTCATCATTTTATAGGCCTTCACAAAAAATTGCAAGACAAGACAAACTTGTTAAGGATGAGATTGAATGTGATCTTGCCAGCAGCGAACATGGCTGCGACTCATTAGAAAGTCAGCTTTCATCACGTGGTCTGAATAAACCAAGCAGAGGAACAACAGGTGATGAAACATGAATGAAGTCGTCACTAGGGTAACACTTTCACGAAAATATGAGGAAGACGGGGGGAAAAATCTGGCAGCAGTTACAAATTCTCAGTCACTACACGCTCCAAACTCTGCCTCACTCTCTCAGCTTAACGTTCGGAATATCATGATGCAGACAACATTAGACGAGTAATTTTTTATTCATCACCGAAGCGCCATGCTCCAATCATGGAAATGGATTAAAACATTATTCACTAGTCGCAAAGTGTGTGCATTAAAAACGGAGGAATAGCAGGATAATTGACTAATTCTGGCTTTCCGGTTCTGTCTCCGGGGAACTGGAATGGCATATTTTGGTCTCATTCTCATGTTTGGTTAATATTTTTCATCACCGAGCGGGTAACCCCTCCGATGAAGTACCAGATGGGACAAGCTGGGGGGACGGGTACTCACTTGGAGAGAGCAGCATCGATCTGAATTGCAAATGAGCCTGTTTAGTGATGTGCAGTATCAAAAGGTTATGCAAATGTTATTGAAGCCAGTTTACCCCACACTCCAAAACGGAATAAAATCGCCGCTCTGGGAACGAGGCGACAAACCGAGCACTGAAGTGTCGCACCGATAGTGATTGGCACCGAACTCCGAAACCCTCTCACTCGCCACCGCATCCAAAACTCGACAAACACTCACTCTCATGCCCATATCCTCCAATGCAACAACTTCAACAACTTCTTCCCCCTTTCTCTATTCTCTCCGTGACTCCCGGTTCTCAAACATTCAGCCGTACATCCCCCCCCTTCTTCCTCCCTCTTGTAAATGTTTGGCAGAGAGGAACAACATGTTGACACAAACCCTCTCCATTCAGCGCCGATGCTCGCTTCTCCCAAAGGCGACAAGTCCACCAACAAGCCAGGAATACGCAGGCCCTCTTAAAATCAGCAGAAAACGGGTAGAAAATGAAATTAGGGGCTGGGTCTGTGGTAACGAGGTTCTCCCCACTTGTCAGGTGGAGCAACATGGCCGCCGCGTTAGCGCGCCAGCTGGGACCAATTAGCGCGGATCCGCCGGGAACTTGATGGGTCGCTTTAAGGCTAATGGCGCCGTGGACGGAGAGATGCGTCAGAGTTTCTTTTTGCACCTTAATTCCCTGTAATTCCTTATTGCTGCAAGCATTAGCCTCATAATGGCACAGGTAACAAAATATATGAACTGGGGCAATATTTTGATAGCGTAAAGATGAGGTACTTGGTACTTTATGGATGCTTTAAGAGGACAAAAAAGTGGCAATTTCAGTCATCAATAGAACAGCTGATGAGATTTTAATCTTACAAAGGATGACAAAAAAAAAATGCTCATCTGAAGTAAGAAAGTATTGTTGAATACTACAGATTGAATCAAGAACGAAAATGTTATTTTGTAAAACTGCAAAGAAAAATTATATACAACTGCATAATCAAATTCATGAAAATGTATTCATTTCAACTATTTTCCTTGTTTGAAGTACAAAACAAAAATACTTCACATAATATTACACATCTGATCTGGATATCTGAGAATACTATACAAAAATTCCCCTCATATTATTCACTCACTCTTTCTCAATTTGTCTTCCCGTATCATACAGCCCTCCTCAAACCCCTCCCCCCCTCCCCCTCCCCCCCCTCCCCTCCCCCCCCTTCCCTCACATTCCCCTGCATATAAGATCTGTTGCTCATTTGAAGGCTTCACATATCGTCTTTTAAGAGCCAAAAGGGCGATCTCTCCAAGTGAAAGTATATGACTGAACACCCTTATGGCTCTCAGCAGACGATATTACTTATTTTCTTTCCGATTTTCTTCATCTGATAGCAGCATCTTCTTCTTTTCCATTTATTTCATTAAACCCCACTCTCTTACTCATCTCTCTCTCTCCCCCTTCCCTCTCTCCCCCTCCCCCTTCCCTCTCTCCCCCTTCCCCCTCTCTCCCTTCCCTTTCTCTCTTGCTCTCTCTCGCTCACTCTCTTGCTCTCCCTTTCCCCCCTCTCCCCTTCCCCCTCTCCCTCTCTTGCTCCCTCTCTCTCTCTGTATATCTCTTCTTGTTCTTGCTCTCTACTTCTCAGTCCATCTCTCTACTTCTCAGTCCATCTCTCTCCTTCCCTCTCTCTCTCCCTTTCCCCTCTCTTCCTTCCCTCTCTCTCCCTCTTGCTCTCTTGCTCTCTCTTTCTCTCTTTCTCTCTCTCTCTCTGTATATCTCTTCTTGTTCTTGCTCTCTACTTCTCAGTCCATCTCTCTCTCTCTCTCTCTTTCCCTCTCGCTTCACCTCAGTATCACACCCGTCCATCCATTCCCCTATGACTCACAGTTAAGTCAACATATCTTCTGCTGCATCTGCCCTTCATTTTTGGGCACATAATTATCCAAAATACTGAAGACGGAAACTGGCTAAAACGAGCCACCAAAGGCCATACAAACGTCTCCCCAATCCCTTTTCTTACCCAGACCTCATATTAGCCGGCTAATGATTTAGACAGATAACATGACACTACGGTTCCGAGCATCAAATATTTCACCATTTACTATTGGAGGCAAGAACATAATATCCAATTTTGGGATCAGGCATGGACAATTATTCCCCGATAAACGTTAAGGGAAGGAAGCTCAAATTATTCCTGAGTTTTATTGCGGCAGGTCATTCGTGCTTGTCGTCGATGTGGACGATTATGATTTAATCTTCAACGAATGAGGCATGCCGGCTTGTCCGGGCCAGTTCCGAAAGATGATACATTCAATTTATTCAACCACTTGCAAACTATCGGGACCATCCCCCAAGATTACCCTAGATTACATTAATCTGTCCTTATCTGTTGTTGAATATTACTAAACCTTATTCATTTGAGGTGACACTTTCTTGGACAACTTCTCTCAAAAATTTGGAAAGAAGAAAGCAATATATAAGCTTAACCCACAGGCAGTACAGTGTCTCCTTTTAGTGACACTTTTGCAGTATCTTTTGATCCAAAATGCTAGGAATTAAACATTGAACGTGAGCAGAAAGAGAAAAATCCACTGAAAATTTTGAGTCCATTTTTAATGCAGTATATGGTGCTGTTCTCAAATAAGAGCGATTTAATTGTAACTAATCATTATAGTCTCTAAACTGACAACACAGTGTAAAATGTATAATCACTATTTTCATCTGCAAATTGGCAATTTTTATGTTAAATTTTGCAATTTTCATTCACATTGGTTCATTCAATAAAGATTTGTATTTTTTTAACTACAAAGGAGTTGGAAAAAAGAATAATTGTTGCCGATTTGATGAGGAAAAGCTGATTATTTTAGACCTTGAGAAAACTATGAACTGCTATAGGTTAAAGAAAGAAAGAGAGAAGACCAGAATTAATGCTAGATAACAGTTATGTATATTTATATATAAAAAAAAACAGAATGTAATTTGAATGTACATGTAGTTTATGAAAATCAGCCACCTACCCACTGTACCCAGTAGTCTGGGGTTTTTTTTCTTCTAATTTTGGACTGGCATTGAAGAGAGAAGACAGTGAATGAAAAAAGCTGAAACAAAAATTTTGAAACATGATAAGAAAAGAGAAAGGTAGGAAGCCAAGCAAAGTTCATGTAATAATTACATCTCAGACCCCAAGTGTGTAAACTCTCCTTTAAAGATCTGGGTTCCTGAGCACTCGCACAAGAGTTGACCTCGGGCCATTGTGTCAAACTCTTATCCTCTTCTTCTCTATCCACCCATCCCATCATCTATCTCTCGTTCTCTCAATCTCTTTCTCTCAAAGGGGTATACATGTATTCAATATGCAGCCATCTGTGACACCAGTTCGGACGACACTCTGCGGCCTTCCTTCTCACTTCGTTTGACATCCTACTTCAGAGTTCAAGATCAAGCCCTCAAACAAACCTTTCTATCCCGAGCGTTTCGTTCTCGGAAAGGACCCCTCACCCTGACTCCTCCCTTGTTCGATATGCTGATTTCAAGAACAGAGAAGACAACATTGAGAGAGAGAGAGAGAGAGACAGACAGACAGACAGAGAGAGACAGACAGACAGAGAGACAGAGAGAGACAGAGGGGAAGAAAGTATCTTCAAGTTCAGGTAAATAATGCAAGCTATTGATTGTCTTCATGCTGAAAGACTGCAAGGAGACATATTTCAGTCTGAACTTTTTTAGAGCAAGTAAAGATGGAAAATTCTAGCATGCAATATCTCTATCACCTGTATTACGAACAAATGATACAAGGAAAATTCTTTACTGAAATAATTAGCATTTCGTCCTCATCAATTGCTAAAATCATAAAGCAGAAAATGATTATTTTTTCTTCATATTTCATCTCGAGTTTGAAAGTTAAGCCATTAATATCAACAAGATATCTGTATATGTACAAGTTCTGCAACTACAAAGTTTTCAAAACCCAAACTTGTATGTATGAACTATTAGAATCAGCAGAAAAATTGAAACGAGGTATGGACAATCATTTGGCTCTACAGCCACGCCTCCCTCCCTACTCATTCATCTTCCGCTTCCAACCCCCCACCTCGGAAAAAGGGGGAGGGGATGGAAGCTATACCTCAAACTGCTCATCAAACACATCACAACTTCTTTTCTCTTTTTCTGGAACAGAGCGCTAAGATCAACAAAGCATGTTGAATATCATTGTAATGTAACAGTCCATATTCAGAAGAGAAAATAAAGAGCTGCCACTTTTTCTAAGAGTGCAAGTTGAGTATATACAGTAGCGGTAGAGGCGGCTAAGTTTAAGGGGTCCATTTGCTCAGTCGTTCACCCATCTCCACTGTTCCCAGTAACCATACCATGAAAGTGGGGGAACAAAAGCCTTTCTAATTGGCAGTCATTTTCTGTGACGGGGGGGAAAAAAAACGTAAATGAAATGAAAAAAAAAACGGGTGGCGTTTCATTGGCTTTGGTTAGAAAACCAAGAGATTAGTAACAGATAGATGATAGATGGCACCTCTGGATACAATTTGACAGCTTAAATTGTAAAATTCTCATTTATGGTGTGAAGAGCGGAATGGTGCCTTTTTGCGTTTTGTGTTCGTCATATCGCTGATGACAGCCCATTATCTCGGAGCACACAGAGCCTTTATTCGAACTTTAACAAGCTTGCCATAGAATTTTAGCATTACAAAGGGGCAGAATTTCAGCGCTACTTTGCCAGAACAAAGCAACAATGTAGGTCAAAATAATTTTGTTTGTTCCAAAATGAATTTCTGAAATGGCAGTGCATCATTATCCCCAACAGTGTGGAAAGTTTATTCTAGCCATGCTTTCATATGAGAAATGCTACTCGATGCACCTGTGAATATTAGAGTATACTATGATTCACATTTTGAAATTGCTTGAAAGGGGGGGGGGGGGGTGTGGACATAGAAATGACAAAGATATGATTAAATATCATGTTCCTCAATTCTCACAGATGACAAATTCATCCTAAAGGTGCTTATTTCATAGATGAACAAATTTCATTTGTTAGAAAAAAAGCAGTATTCAACTAGAACAAAGTAACTGCCATATTCCATATTCTAACTTAATTATAAAATGAAATACCTGCAACAATTGCACATTCAAACTTTTGTTGCAAATGGAGAAAGAAAAAACTTCAGCAGGGAAGTCAGTTGTACAAAAGAGGTAAAGAAAAAATCTTTACAAATTTGCTGGCCTACTGTTTGTACTGGAATACCAGTAAAACTTTGTCTGATTGGGCAAGTAAGTACTTTCTGTAATTCTACTCTGTCTAAATGAGCAAGCACGGTTATATGACTTAAGTTACATGTAGTGTATGGTCAGCCCAAACACAATGCTATTTGTGCACATGTAGCATATTATTTATAAGTCTTGAAAGTGATTTTTCTCATTTGCTATTTCACCACTTAAGAGGTGCTTTAAAATTACATGTCATATCAAAATAATGTAAAAGCTCAATAAATAGGCCCTATGCGGTATATATCTCAATTTAATGGATGACCATTTATCTGCAGTACAAAAAAAATGTTTGAAATTGTCCATGTGACAGCAAAAATTCCTTTTAACATAATTGGGTCTTTAATAAAGGGAAAAGATTAAGTACAAAGACTGCAAATGAATAGAATCAGATTAAAAATATAATTCATACCATGAAAAGGGAGAGGGAGAGGGGAGTAAGGGAGATCATGTGTGAGAGAGAGAGAGAGAGAGAGAGAGAGAGGAGGGAGGGAGAAAGAAGGAGAGAGAGAGAGAGAGAGAGTAGGGGTCACGCAAGGAGAGAGAGGGAAAAAAAGAAAAAAAGAAAGTGAAGCTTGTCAACTCAAAGAATGGAGCTATCAAAAGAATAAAACTGTCACGATAAGCAATCTCAAAATTAAGTTGGAACCGTGTCTCGCCAAAGAGCAAATCTGCCTGCCCCTAAAAGACGCATGTAGACACAGTGAGAGTGTGGGTATACATAACTGATTAAGGCAAATCTCAATACAAGAATAACTTGAGAATACTCGACGTCAAAGTTATGACAATTTTCATGATGAGGAGGAACGATAGCGTTTCAGCAGGCACGCACCGCGGACGTAGGGAGAAAGAGAGAAGAGAGGTGGAGAAGAGAGAGAGAGAGAGAAGGAGAGGGAGAGAGAGATGAAATGTAGCAATCGATTGATGATAATATACGGGAGGATACTTGTGTAGTCCGGCCGGCGCCAAGCTCGGCAACGGATAGGCTCAAGTGTTTGGATAGCTACGACTTGAACAAATTAGATTCAAAAACTCGACTCAATGATGTCTTTCTTCTTATCCTATTCTCCACGTTTCTCCATCTCACTTTTAGTTGTTTTTTTTTCTCAAATAGAATCTAAGATATGAATAACAAAATTTCCTCTGTCTTTTCCTGTCTTTGCTCTTCAAAAGGCATCTATACTTGGTGTCAAAAGATAGCTTTTTGACAGTTTTCTGATCCTGATAAGGTTCACTATCTTGTCCCGTCTTCAATCCTTACAAATACTATTTTGCTTTCGGGAAAATCCATACATTTTCACATTCATGGTTGTTGATGGAAAAAAAAGATCTCTTTCATATCTCTTTCATGTGTAAAGATATTATGTCCAATAATACATGTATATCTAGCAGACAGGTATAATAAAACATTCTCTTCGGAAACAAATTTATGAAATTTTTAGTAAAAAAAAAAAAAAATAGAAGAGGTAACAATTCTGAGTTGCTAATTTGCATTTGACAGATTATAAATTTAGAAATTCATAACTTTCTTATCCTTTATCGCATTTTCCTTGAACTTTCACTGATCAGCTGCTCTTATTTTTTATGCTTTTGTTGACACCGTCTTAAAGCCAGCATGGACTTTGACTCTAAGATCAACAGAAAAACTTGCAAATATCATTCTATTGAATAATGCAGGAGTAGAAATCCTCCCATTTCAGATTAATTGCCTGTTTTCTTATCGCCTCATCCCGAAAACGGTCCGGCGAAGGCCAGAGCCTGAACGGAGAAATTGCAAATGAAAAGTGCACCTGATTATTGCCAATGCTGATTGTTTAGCTTTTGAAATCCCAGAGAGTGTTTTCAGGCGCGAATCGTTCTCTCCCCCTAACCCCATTTCTCTAGTAACTTAATACCACAACAATCAACACAGGTTCATCATCTAACGAACGAATGTAAACTCCTGGACCCAGGCTTGAGCTGGTGTTTATTATCGTTTTCTTGCTAGGGTTCGGAGCAGGGGGGGAAGGAGGGGGCATTGTGAAAGAGGGAGAAAGAGAGAGAGGGTAAACAGATGAATACAGAGAGAGTGAGAAAGAGAGAGGGTAAACAGATGAATACAGAGAGAGTGAGAAAGAGAGAGGGTAAACAGATGAATACAGAGAGAGTGAGAAAGAGAGAGGGTAAACAGATGAATACAGAGAGAGTGAGAAAGAGAGAGGGTAAACAAATGAATACAGAGAGAGTGAGAAAGAGAGGAAAGAACGAGAAAGAAAAAATGAACAAGAACACAGGATGAAGACAAAGAGCAAGAAGAGAGAGAGATAGAGAGGGGAAAAGATAAAAGACAGAGAAAAGGACACCTGGATCTTATTATGATAACATCATGTTGCTTTACATATATACTCCAAAATGAAATAACTATTTTAAAAAAATACATTTTCCCACAAAAAAAAAATACATTTGACAAATTCTATAATCTTAAATGATATAGGGATTCGTACAGACAGACAGACATGTAATATTCTCCTTCCTATACACTTTATATAACACAATATAGGACAAAATTGTATTGAATCTCTCTTCTACATTTTCCAAACCACTTACAATTTTACTGCTGAGAGCTAGAAGGGGGGGGGGGGATAACTCTGCAAAAGCACAAGTTTACTCTAAAACAGCTCCCAGCATACAACGTGAGGAAATCGAAAATACCACTGGACAGGATCCAGAGTATGTCAAAAATAGTGTTTTTCTCTCTATCTAAAAATATATTTAACTGTATACATTACATAACATGATCACAAACACTTTCTCAATAAATCAACCTAATGCAATTTCAGTAGCCTTAATATTGTGCATCTCCTACTGAAATGAGTAAACATTACAAAGACATTATTACACAATCTGAACATGATTTCTAGTTTTTCTACTAATTTCTGCCAACAATACAAGTTCCAACAGAGTACTGACATTGCTTTTGAGTTAAATTCTTGAAAGTCTCTGCAATCATGCTGTATCCTTTCTCTCTCTTTCTATTTCTCTACAGCTCAACAGGACTTAACTGTCAGAATTTTTTCAGTAGTAGTAGTAGTAGTAGTATTAATAATAATAATAATAATAATAATAGTGGGTTCTTGACACTACTGGCGCTCCACATTGTTATAATTACCCCGGCTTTAGCATAGCTGCACTTATGGCGCTCTAGCATTTCAAGGAATTAATTCCTGCCAGGTACCCATTTACATCACCTGGGTCGAGTGTGGCAACTGTAGATTAATGTCTTGCCAAAAGACAAAGACAGTACATGAATATATATTACTATACAGTGGAAACTCACTATAAAGAGCTCCGATATAACGAGATTCCTGATATAACGAGGTAATTTAGCTGGTCCCAGGTCTTGGTGTTCTTTATGGTTTTTTTTACCCTGATATAAGGAGATTCCTGCTATGGTCCAAAGGTCCTCGTTATAGTGAGTTTCCGCTGTATCTTTTCATCTCTCTTTCTACCTCATCATTTCCCTTAAATTCTGATTTGTGTCATGACTGTAATTTTAATATTTCTCTCTTACTCTTTCTCTCTCGCTCTCTCTCTCTCTGTCTTTCTCTCTACCTTCTTTTTCTCCACCTTTGCCTTTGCAGCTCTATCGGATATAGCTGTCAGAATTTTTCGGTACGTGAATTTATATTCATCCATCATTCTCTCTATCCTTCTCTCCCCTTTTACCTTCTTCTTCTTCCTTGTACAGTGTACATGTACGTTCTGATCTCTGTCACGACTGTCATGCCTAGAAATATCATTTGACAGAACAAGACCAACAAAATGGATAAAATATGCGGCCATCGGAAAAGATTCCGGGGGCCCCCCTCTCCTCATCTGGCTTGCTTTACAACACTTGACAGAAAAGGAACAAATATTCACAAACACGGAACAAACACTCTATAACATACAGAGGAAAAATGAAGACACATTGATATTTCTGCCTGTCATACTTTACTCATCTCATCCCTTCCTCTCTCCCTCTTCCCCCCCCCCCCCTCCCTCTCTCTCTTTCTCTCCTTTTCCTCCTCGAGAGATATGCCCAATCCTGACTCAAAATCTGGGGCAAAAATTTACTTGGGATGAGGGCATAATTCTGGAAGTGAGTGCATCCGCATCAAAAACGCTGATATGTCGTGTTTTACTCGGGTATCACTCAAGTCCTGTCATCTTCCTGTTTTTCCCCCAATTTCACTTTCTAAAAGTGTGTAATTGACAAGTCTTCTTTGATGCTGGTGTCTATCAGAAAATTATATAATATTTCATATAATTCAATATTTTTTTATTCTGAGATAAAGTGTTTACATTCTTCATATTTAGTGATTTTACATAGTAAATCATGAGGGCTGTAGAGTCACGTTACTTGATATGTGCATTATATTGATCAAATTAATATCATCATTCTCATTGTAATTACAATTTTTATCATGATCAATATCATCTTTGTTATCATTACTATCATATTTGTTCTTGTTATCTTCCTCTCAAAATCAATGTCATTATTTGAATCATTAATCATCATCACCATCACCACCATCATTATTATCATAATAATTACCATTATCGCCACCATTATCTCATTATCACCTTGACTATCATTATCAAAACTGCCACAAACTATATCAGTGAAAATTTGAACACTTTATCACACCAATAACAAATAAAAAATAAAATAAACATTCAAAAACTAAACCACAAACACACATAATACAAACCAGGTCATATCAACAGAAACAGCTTACCAAGTCAGCTTTCTCTTTCCACATATTTGTAAGCTTATTCAACTTTTTTTTTTTACAAATCACTCACCTGATAAAAAGACAGCACAAGATGGATGAAGAATATGTTGGGAAAGAAAAGAAGAAGAAAAACAAATTATTATATTTTAATAATGATTGAGTTCTGGTGAAGAAAAATATGCATACATCTGGAAATCTTTTTTTTGGGTTGAACATCATGTACAAAGCAGCAAGCCCTACAACAACATTTATTCAAAGGAAGTGTTGATATCTATTTCATTTGCATTTGAAATACTTCCAAATAGAAACAGCTTGCATTGTAATAATCTAAATTTCAATTAGATATTTTACAGACACATAACCAACTAACCACATAAAAGACTAGCATTCATGGATAATAAAATGATAAAATTACAGAGTCCATTAATGATGTAGTTCAGATTTCTCTCATATAGCCTCATATCATCTTAATATCAACCTCTTTCGCTCTCACTCCAGCAAGCTCATTGATATATTTTTAATATGACCAGGTATGAAATTTGAACTCAAAACGGCCCCAGCCCTTGCATAGTAAAATGTAAATTTATAAACAAAAGATTAAGAATTCCTTTTGATAATTTCTCTCTATCTCTCTGTCTCTCTCTCTCTCTCTTTCTCTGCTTACCGGTAAATATATTTATTCCTGAGTCTTATTCTACTCTTCGCTCTCTCCCTCTCTCTCTACCCTTATTCCATCTCTCTCTCTCTCTCTCTCTCTCTGTCTTATTTTATTTCTCTCTTTCTACCTCTTATTCTTTTTGTCTTATTTCTATCTCTTTCTCTGTCTGTCTTCTTCTATTTCTTTCTCAAAATCTGTCTTTCATAAGAGGATGGGATTGACTTGATTTGGCCAGGGTATGACGGGAGAAGAGCAACATCTCACCAAGGCGTGTACCAGCTTTACAGCTCTGTATACACAATTTGTGGTATGGAAGCGACGACAACAATTTATAAACATTTACAGTAGTGAATAGCACTGGGTGAGATGAAGGGAAAGAAGACAGACGAAGAGCGGAAGAGAGAAGGACGGACATTAATTTGCTAAAATTGGGATGATTGTACCCTTCTCTTTCTCTCTTGCTACCCTTGTATTTCATTTTCGTCCTTGCCATTCTGTACTGAATTGTCTGTCATCTTCTCTCTCTCTCTCACTCTCTCTTTCTGCTCTACATTTTTCTTCTTGAGACTACTCCTTTTCTCTGTTTTTTGGGACGAAATTTAGAAATGGTTTCAGGGTTTCTTCTCCTCATTCACCATGCCCTAGGTAATGGAATTGATGAGGAATTAGCATGCAAGCGCCCGGATTGGCCGCAAATAAATGATGCGATAAGCGCGGGGGTAATTGATAATAACAAAACTGACAGCCGCAAAAAAGAGCTCTGTTTTAGCCCAAATTATGTTAAAGTTATTGAAGGATGGACGAGGTAGTTGTGCATGCCGGCTTAATCGCATGCCCGAGAATCTTGCATATGTCTTGAGCCAGTGCGGGGCTCCTAATACGTCCCATTGTAGAACATACACTGCCTGTTATGATGAATTCTTTTGCCTTTCTGAAAATCGGATGCAACATCTCCACACGTCTAAATTGCGACGATTCAGCGAGGGAAATGCCTTTGCTACGCCCTGAAGGCAATGACACCAAAAACACGCCTTCTTGCGTCTTCATTCAGAAATGAGAGTAGACTAAAGCAGAGTCTAAAGTGAACATTTCATCCTACATGATGTTATGATATACAACTTTGGCCATTCACCTATTCAATTTCACTGCCAAAAATAAAGTAGAGCTAGGTTGTGAAATTCTTTGAATTAATGTGATTTTCAGGAGTATTCAGAAGGCTGTTAAACACAGCTGTCTTAAATCATAAAAACAGAAATTATGCTTTTAATTAGGCGAATGTAAACAAGAATAATATATACTTTTGAAAGAGTATGTCATATTTGTGTGCATATGAGTGTAACTGTGAGCTTTTATTGAAAACATTAACCATGCCAATCAAATTAATTTGTGTAACAATAGAAAATTTTCATGACTATGCGGTGAGGTTTGTGAGGCCAATACAAGTAATGAAATCTGACATTTCTTTTCCTTGTTACAATGTATGGTTTTGCTTGTCTTGTCACGATCCAATGGATTAATTGTATGCTTTACGTCAGCCCGAGTGCAAAAAAAAAAAAAAGAGAGAATGAACTATTAAACTTTACTGCTTCAGCGGATTTGCTTGTTTTGACTAACAAATATTCAGCTCTATCCCATACAAAGTCGCCCAGTTGTAGAATTAGAAGTGAACCAAGTGTAAGCCATGGTTAAACAGCTCTTTTATTAAAATTGCTCCTCTTCCCCCGTACCTAATGTTTTTATTGCTTCTGACGACCAAACAAGTTATTTATATTCATGTGCTTTCCAAAGATCTATATGAAGAGAGAAGGGAGAAAGGCAATTTCATTACGTGTCAAAATTGTCAAACTGCTTGTCCATGGATTTGACAAAGGCAACAGAATATCACAATTGCAATAAGTGAGCATAATTCACACTTGGCTTGAGCCCAATGCGTCCATTTCTCTTCACGCCGCGGTGGCTTTGCGTCGCACCGAACATCAAACAACTACGCCACCAGACGAGCTAACACCGTGAAACCACTCCAAACACCAGCCAGAAGCTCTCCCAGCGGATAAGGGGGGAAAAAAGCCACCGTGTGCGGCGAGAGACCAAATCCGTGTAACCGTTGGTAATCGAGTTAGGGTTCGCTCGCCTGCTCGTGGTGTGGCGAGTCCCCCGATCGATAGAGGGAGGAAATACCCCACGGGGACATTTGAGACAACTTGTTTCTGAAAATCTGCTGGAAAATACTGTGATAATATTGACAAAACGGTCAAATCACCGATATAATTTACATTCTCATGGCTGCAACACACCATGAGGCAATTCTAGACACTTCATATATATTCATGACATTGGAAAAGGACTATCTACTAATCCAAACTTACAATTCTACTCATTCAACAATTGCAAATGTTTGTTTCTTCTATTAACACAAGCACAGTCTTCACTCTCTACTAGCAAAGTTTTAGTTTCTTCCTTCTGTATTTCATTTCCAAAGCTCACTCAATGTTCAAACCAATCTCATATATAGTACAATCAATTGCATCCTAAAAAGGAACTTATATTTCACACAATGAATAATTCACAATCATTAGAGTAGTACAGAACCTGCTATCACTGAGGAAAAAAGTGCAAACCACTGCTCACTCTGTTGGGGAAACATTTGCCGAACATTAGGCATCTGTCGAGAGAATTCCTCAGATAATAAAAAAAATAGTTTTATTAGCTTGTTTTTCTCACCACTCATTTACACAATATGCTCCCTGACAGATTCAAGTAGTTACCGGTACTGCTTCAAGGAGAAAACAGATTTTTAACTCCAGCTCACTTGTTAATTTAACCATAAAACTTTAAGATTATCCACCATTATGCACAAATTTTTCAGATTTCTTTTCACCACAAAGATTTCTCCTACTTTCGTCTCTTTCAAACCGTCATGATTCCTCAAAGTAACCATGAAAACAGCATCCTATTTTCATCAATGGCACAAAAAGCATTCAACCAAGTTTGATGGTTCTACTAAGTCTTCAATAGGACGATTCGGCTCTTTCAGACGAAATACAGCAAATACCCTTCCCAGGAAATGTACACTGTATCAAAGGCACGTAAGCCTTTGTGCAGAACATAATAACATATCCTTGATGTTTTCAGCATCATCCTACCCTTCTAGAAAGGCTTGTACTCCTGGAACATAACAAGCCATTCAATGACATGCACAACTACTCATGAAATGCCCGCAAAAGAGAGAAGTCATAAGCATTTTACGATAAGATAATACTTTCATGGCTGCATGTATAATAGTATGAATGCATTCGTCGTCAGTAAGAGTTGCTTCTTATCCGAATACACAATGGCCATTCAAAGTCTGTAGATCCATATTTTGGACAATCCTAAAAAACAGGTTGTTTTAAATAATTCCAAGTAGGCAACATTCGGTGTCAGGAGTGGGATTGAATCCCCTGGAAAATATTCACCAAGACAAACTTTGGCCAGGGAAAAAATGTCCAAATTCGAGGCACAAACAGAAATGTTCTCTGATTTCTCTAGCCGGTGGGAGGAAACATATAGCAAAACAAAGAAACAGACTGGAGAATTTGCAGCCTGAAATTGATCGCTGGTAATTCTGGACGCCTGGATTTTATTACCAGAAAATAAAAGGAGCAATTACGATTTTCAGGACTGACTATACCAAGGCATCACAGCTCAAACGGCAACCTGTTGTTGAAGTTGGAAGATATTTTAAGAAACACAGGGATACATTTCCATCTATTCATCTCAAATTTTAAACATATCATAAGGCAGGACAAAAGCTTGTCAGCTAAAATTTCATTAAAAAGATATTCTGATGCAAGAAGTGGTTCGTAGAGAGCCTGATTTTGCTTGGAGCATGAAGCATAACCTATTACTGGATTCCAAAAGAAAAAAAATCCTCAGCAACAGATTTAAATTTAATTAGAAATGATTCACAGTTAAACAAGATCCCGATCATCCTCTCAGATATTTTGCAATGACTGGGAACAATTAAGATGTGAACTGTAGCTACAGGATTGCTACTAATAACAGTGAAAAAAGAACTGCTGTAAGTTTAATTGCAGGACTGAATTTATCCCTCTTCCAAGATCTGTATTTCCATGCACCCATGCATCTATCTTATTGTCATAGAATTCAAGCAGTCTACTAGAAATTCTCATCATATTCTTATATCGTCTGTTCACAGCCAAAACGTTTGTTAAATATCAGTTAATGCCCTTCTGCGTCTAAGACAAAAAGGAGTGTCGATGCTGCACATGAAATTCAATGTTGCAAGGAAAACTTTGGGTGAAAGTTGTTCAGTTTTTCCCCTCACCTATAATACCAGACACTTTTGGGCATTTCTCAAGTCCACCAGATTTCAAAATGTTCAGGTTCTGAAGTAACTTCATTCTGTCTTAAAAGCCCAAGACAGAACCCAGTGGAGGAAACTTGTGGATCAAAGTCCTCCCCAGGACTGTACAACCTATGTAAGGGTCCAAAAGCTAAGGAAGTAACTGAAACACAACACTGAATTTTTTTGCAATCTAAGTTTCTAGCTGCGAAAACAACTGTTGTTAGGGATTCGCAAATAATTTCTTGTTTTCCAATAAACTGTATATTATTCTACTGTTGTTTCTTTAATTTTAATGTATAATCTACATAATAAATCTATCAAAAGCTATGTTTCTTTGGTTTAATGAGTGAAAATAAATTGAAATTTATATAATGTTGTCTTTGTCTGCGCCACAAAAGCAAAAACAGACTTTCTCTAAAAAAAAATTTGAGAGATACCAACCTGACTCCCCGGTGAGTGCAAATAGAGTGAAAAGAGAGTGAAAAGAGAGTGAAAATTTACTCTCCTTTTTCAAAGGGAACACTCGATATTAACCCAATATTCACTTGACATTCACTCCTGAACAAGTGATCTTGTTAAAAAATGGAGTGAATATTCACTTCTTTTTAGCGAGAGAATACCATAAAATCTATTCCATGTCTCTATCTATTAAACTTAGAGAGCACATTCACGTAGAGAGGAACACAGAAGCAGTACTAGCATCTAACAATTAACCGACACAAACACAATAAAGCACCCATAGACTTTCCATTCATCTTCATATTTCCTTAATGTTTGTTAATGTGCAGAAGGGTTCTTCATTGATATACCAGCGGCTCTCCAGAGACTATCAATCATACATCTTCATATCCCTATTTCTATCATTCTGATTTTCAAGCCTAATTTGTTGTTCCCCCTTCGAGGAAGATACCGGTCTGTGTTCACACAAGGGCTTTCTTACCGAGGAGCAGCGAAATTATAAAGGGCAGATAGTCAATGGTCAGCATAGGGGGTTACACAGGTTACACAGAGAATCCTTTCGATGAAACCAAGCAAGGAGGTAGACTGCCGTTTCTTCACTTCAGTTATGATTGATTTTCAATTTCAAGAAAATATATGCACATCAAGAGTAATTGATATGAATGATGAAAAGCATCAACTGGTAATTTTTTCTAGTATTTAATGAAAATTTAGCTCCCCAAGATGTAAATTTTTCCTGGTTGTCAATAAAAATAGAACAGAAATTACCATCAAATTCTGTGTTAAGATGGAAATGACAAGGAGTCCATTAAATTCACTTGACTCGGGAAATTCTTTGCAATTTTTGAAACCTAGATTCTGACATTCTTGAGCTTCGATTCCTGAAGAAATTTTCAATCAGTTCTTCAGACCTGGAGGCTTCTTAATTCTCACTCCAGTACCTTTTTTTAATCACTGATGCAGCCTTTCAGGGTTAAGTGAGGATAAATTGTGAAATGTAGTAGTATTGGTATATCACCATGACAACATAAAAACAAGCAGCTCAAGAGCTAAATTTGTTAAATTCATGAAATAATGCATTAATAAAAGTGGGTTTCTATCCTACTGTACGTTTACAAAGACAACACATATCATCTTCAAATCTTTTTCTATTAAGCCACATATTCCTATGAGATAGTAAAATTGACAGCAAGTCTGATTTTGGAGGTTTAACCCTTGCAAGACAATTATGTGGTTTGGCTCAATAACTTTTGATTCAGAGCTCTAAAAAATATACCAGATGCATGAGTAGAAAGAGCAAACATTTCTGCACACACTATGTCCATTTTATTTGCATGACCATATTTCGTTTGATGTCAGGAATTTAAAAAACAAGAATAAGCTTTAAAATCCTTAAATTGGCAACACATTGAGAGGTTCAAAATCATTGTTTTTTTTTATACAAATTTGCAAATTTCGACAAAATCCCTAATCAGGTATATTGTTTTCTAAGACATTACAACTAATTAGAAACATGTAGCGCTAAAAGAATACTATTGTTGCCAATTTGAAGAACAAAATGTAATCAATTTAGCCCTGAAATGTGTCTGGTCCTGAAAGGGTCAATCCAACTTAAAGATAATCCCGACATGCAAGTGATACTGGCGCTGCGAGCAGTGGAAGTGTGAACAGGGTGCTGGTTCTTCGAGCAACATGGGAACAGATGGCATCTGCTTTTCAAAAATTCTGCTCACAAAAAAATATCTGGGGATAAAGACTGAGAAAAGGGCTCGCCAGTACTCCGAGCTGACTGCATGAGTAGCTCCATGAAGATGTATATATATATATATATATAGCGAGAAATGGAGAGGAAGAGGGGGACAGAGAGAGAGAGAGAATTATCATAGGCCGTAATTAAGATCCAAAGCGGAGAAGGTGATGAGTGATGGAAAGAAAGAACGAGAGGAATACTGGAGCCTCCTTGGGACTTGAGAGACTACAAAATGTACATGTGATGATTTAAAGAGAACATGAATTTAAATGTACAAATGATGATTTTAAAAAGAACATTGAATTGAATTAAATTGAATTGTAATGGTTTATTAAAAAACAAGACTTGCAGCTAAAAAGCTGATAATGTTTGTTTTCACAAAGTTTGTACAAAATTGATCACATCATAATGAAAACATCAAGAAACAAAAGAAACATAATAAATAATATTATCATTGTATAGCAAGGAAACACATTTGAAAGATGAAATTTAGATAACGAAGCGTGAACATGAATTTAATATTTGATTTTCATCTAAATATGGTTGGTAATACTAACTTGTTTTTAATGGGGTTTTGCAAGACTTCTTACACTCTTCATTCCATAACATGATTGCATACGACCTTTTAACAGTTTATCAGTCATTATCAAAACCTTTAATAAAATATATAAAACGAATGCACACAACCATAAGTGCCTATTATTATAAGTATAACAAAATAACTGTCTATCTGCATATCTGTATAATATTGTTTGTTTGGAGCCAGAAAGGCATTAACTCATATCCTTTAACACAGAGTTAGCCCCCTTCTGGTGCTCAACAGGCCAATGATCTCTGTGTAAATGTTTGTCTCTGTCTGTCTCTCTCTCTTCTTCAACCCCCCCCCCCCCCGCACCCCCCCCAAAAAAAAACACCCCCAAAAAACACCCCCCAAACCACTACATTTCTGAAAGAAAAAAAATAAACAGAAACCCCTTTTAGAATGCAAGGGGCACATCGACTTCTTCATTCGCATACAGTGTACTACATGTTGATTAACTAGGGTGCAGAAATAACTCATAAAAATTCAATATATATCTGCTTCATGATTTGTAGCAATCCAGCTCAAGCATAATTGTCTTAAATCAGACATTGATATCTTAGTTTCTTCCAGTACAGGACATCGCCATTTTTGCTCCCAAGATTCTGACTATGCCGGCTAATTGAGAGAAAGTCCGACTGTGGAGGGCTAGCTCGGGTTTATCTCTTGATCTGTATGACTATGATTCATATCTTTAATTAATGCTTTTTAATTGCATTCTTTCTTCTTTTTTTTCCCAATCGCATCTAACAATCATATTTAATTGGAAATACAAATGCCAGACTTTTATGATTCTTCCATAAATTACTTATAAATAATAATCCTAGAATAAATTACCTATTTCAATTCCTCTGCGTTGGATTTTTACAATCATTGTGGCTTTTTAAAATCCAGTTTCATAGCATATATCCTACCTGTATATCTGAATATTATGCTTTCTAGATGATAAACATGCAATCTTTCTTAATTTTGCTAGCTGTAATATAGTCAGACGGCACTTTCCATATTTAACAACCCTCTTCTCTATTACTGATATCCTATAAGATTCGTACACAGATTTGTACTTTTCATTAAGAGTAAATGTAACTTAACCCCTCCTACGCTGTAAGTTTGTGGTTCCAACAGCTTTGACGTACAAAGAGAGGAGGTTTGAGAATGAAAGGATTCAGGGAATTTATTGTTGACTCTTTATTCCAATCGTAATGAAAACTACCAGTATAATTGAGGGTAAAGCAGATATGCCATATGTTAGACTGTAAGGGCCTTGACTGTGGCTCTGGTGTTACTTTGTTGGTTAGTGGTGAATTGATTTTTGAAGCAAATCGTGGAGCAAACCTCGTGAAATTGAGCAACAATGCCACTGATGATAGTTGAATTGAAAGCAGTGTTGCAGAACATGTACGGGTAACTGCTGGCTGAACGCTCAATCTTAATTCATGGATCGAAAGACTTTGTAAACTACTCAATGGGATTAAACACAAATATATGAATGGTATTCCTACATTAAGATTATATATTGTGGTTTGATGAAGAAGAATTGGTTCTCGTACAGGCCGATGAATCTTGATTTTCTGACATGCTCTTCAAAAGTCCCGCTTCCCTGTCCAAATTTACTTATCATCTGTGGAGAAACAAAATGGCACTAACTGTATGTAAAAACAAACTACATGTAAAAACACTTTCCATAGGGTTAAAGATAAAGTTGAGTTACATGGTCATGCAATTACTTTGTGAAAGAAACTGTCTCAAAGCAATTAGGAAAGGTTGATCATGTCTACATAAGAACTGATGTATACTGTGAGGTTTTGGAATCATCAAAAATGATAACAAATTGATCCAATCTCGCTGAAAAGCATATGCACTGCATTAAGAAATCGGTATAAGGGACTGCACACACAAGTGGCTTGAATGTTTGGCCCAAACATTTCAGCTCAACATTTCTCGTCATGTTTCGAATATGAGGGCATCGGAAGAGCAATCCTTTTCAGGGAACATTTCTACGTCGATGTCCTTCCAAACTGACATGAAAAGAATGAGAAAGCTCACAAATTCTTTTCCACCTTTCCAAGAACTCAACCTTCCCTTTAACAGACTTCTGGCTCTCAACTGTCAATATCATATCGTCTGTTTGGAGCCAGAAGGGCATTAACTCTGTGTTGAAGTATAGAGTTAATGCCCTTTTGGCTCTCAGCAGATGATATCGCTCTCATTTAATCTTTCTGCCTCTGTCCCTTTACAATAGTTTAACTTTTTAAAAACTATATACATGTACATCCATTTTCTATATGAATTCAGCCTTTCATCATCACTTATTTAAGTGTTTGGAAACATATTAGATAGATAGATAGATAGATAGATAGATAGATAGATATATAAAATGGTCTTTATTTTAAAAATCTCATGCATCACAACCAAAAGTTGAATTGTACATGGGTTACAAGTTGAACTCACAAATACCAAATAGAAATACATTGTAATTACATTGTGAATATTTACAATCAGACTCTAGATTCAAGAAAGTCATTCGAAATATCAGTAATTTATCATGTTCGCAGAGGATTGATTATTTAAGCAGGGGATTATTGAAAATTTTAAGTGTCTTCTGTATGAGGTAATCATTACAATATTAATGGTATTAATTATAAGGGTGAAAAATAATTATTTATATTTCTTTCCTTGTCTTCATTTGCACTCACTAGTTCGACTCCTGTGGCACTTTATTGCAAACAAATATAGGAATATGTGAGACAAAACTACACTTACTACAATATAGAACATGGCCTATTCATTTCACTTCATGCTACATGTACATTCAATTCCAAGTCAAATACATGGATTTTAAAAAGAATACAAATATCCATCTTATCCTGCATTCTTTACAGGGACTCAATAATTCACTGAACAGTGAAATTAGTAGAACGCTCATCAAAGAGGGCCCGAAAAATAAACATGAAGGGTACAAGAAAAGATACACCTGTATAATAGAGTCAGCTGGTCTGGACAACGATTCAGGGTTTTCCTATTTGATTTTATAAATAGGCTCAGAAAAAGGTGTAAAACATGAATGAAGGCCATTCAGGGATCCACAATACACAGAATAAATAAATCATGTCGGCCCCGATGTCCTCTCCAAACGCAAAGAAAAGAGCCCCGTCCCCAGGTCTGCCGATCGAGGCGTCCGTGTGGGGCGGTCAATTCAAAAACTGCGTGTTTGGATTAATAAAAGAGTCAAAATATAATTCTGTTTCTTCTTCTCCCACAATAATGCCCACGCCTGCATCGGATTCCTGCTGTATTGTGTTTCACGAAATAAATACGAGAAATCCGCCCCAAGCCAATCGGGCAGCTGCGAAAGAAGCGTGAATCACCCCATCTCTGTTCATTTCTATCTTTGTAAGGGGACTCCATATTGTCAAGTGCACTGCTCAGTTCCTGACTACCTCTTGTATCTCCTACCCAGATTTTTTTTCTCTCGTTTTTCTCAATTTTTTAACCCTTAGCAATTTAGTGTCCCTATTTAGAGATGTTTTTACATTATCTCCTGATCCAGAATGCTAGGAATTACACATAATACATGATCAGAAAGAGCAAACATTGAAGAAAATTTGGAGTCTATTTCTTTTTCAGTACATTATACCATTAATGAGTAAGAAGGATTTTAACTGAAAATAAGCATTAAAGTCCTTAAATTGACAACACTGAGTAGGATTTACAATATAACTATTTTCAATGTACAAATTTCATTTTGCAAAGTTTGTTGCATTTTTGAAATTTTCATACACATTTGGTCACTCAGTATACATTTTGATTAATCTTAAACTAGTCAAGAGTGAAAAATAGAAATGATTGGCGCCAATTTGAGGAATCAAAGCTGATTCATTTAGAACTTGAACAAAATCTGAACTGCTATGGGTTCAATAGCCAACTAGAAACAGACTCGTTACTGATTTGCCAATTTGAAGATGTCTGTACGTCAACACGAAAAGAAGATGTGGTTAATTTGGGATTAAATAGAAAGATACTCAAGATTTTTAATAGCAGAAGTAGTAAACAACTTTTGACGCCAAGTTTTCATCACTGATTGTATCATTTTTTCCAAGAATAATATTTCTCAACAATACCAACATTTCCTAATATTGTTCTAATACATGTAGTTATTTTTGCCCCTTTCTTTGACAACAATAACATATTTTTGTGACAAGCACAACCATGTGACAGGAAGATTTACTGATAGTTGCGCAGAAGGAAATCATATCAATAGACAAGATATTTATCCTTGACTTTGATAAACAAAATGTGTTGGGACTTTGCAATGTTTGTGATTTTCAATTCTTGAAGTTTCTTCACATTTTGCACGTCCAAACAACACGTTTACTTCGTGGAAAATAGTGCAAAGTCTCTTTTAGCCAGTATTTCTCATAACCAATCGTGATTTAATAATACACAAATTTAGGATTACCCTTAATAACCACTGAATCAATGAAATTCTAAACATTGTATAGTACACCACATGATAAATGTAACAGGATGAAAACTTGTTTTGACTAGCCACGCACGCATTTGTCTCCCGAAAATGCACTAATTAAATTATTTGATCACAGACATTAGTAATGGCAACTAATTAAGCTAAAATCTCTCACTCACTCCCACTCACTCTCTCTCTCCTACTTATCCTCTCTCTATTTCTCTCTCTCTCTCTTTCTCTGTGAAACCCTCACAGACAGACCACTATGCTTATTTTCTCATTGATTTCCTCTTGTACGACACATATGCTCCGTCAACAAATGCTCCACGGTCAATATCCTACACAAACCAAGTTCCTAACTTAAACCACGGATCAAACATTATACTATTACCTAACCCTAAACCTAACACTAACACTTACCCCAAACCCAACCCTAACCCTAGCTCTATATCTTTCACAAAGTTCCATGTCACTTTTTTACTTTGAGGCCGCCATCGACATCAAGCAACTCGCTCATGATGATGGTCTCCTGCGTTCACAAATCCTGTTGATTTTAAAATTTTAATTTCCCATACTGTATACATATTTTCTTTGTATTTAGAAGTAAATTGTTAATGTCTGAAAATGTGTTAATACATTTTTGGGGGTAATATTATATTATTTTGTATCATGCTATTGAACACAGAAATAAAATCAATCAATCAATCAATCAAAAATGATGCCCAGAGATATTTTGCTGGAGGAGCAAAAGTTGGAGCACTTGATTACCATGTTGGCTGGATGCATTAATTGTCTACTATACGTGCCTTATAATCAACAAAATGGGTGGCATATTTCTAGTGATGTATAAAGAATAAAGAGCAGAAAATCCAAATCGTCTTTCAAAATATACACATTATCAGTACAAGCAATCAAATAATGTTCTGATAGCAGGGGGGTTTCTCTTTCGCAGATGTATTCAGTCAGTGATTCAGACATTAGTGGGATTACATAACACCCTTTAGTAGACATATTGGTGTTACAGAGAAAAAGAGAGGAGAGAGAGAGAGAGAGAGAGAGAGAGAGAGAGAGAGAGAGAGAGATGAGAGAGCAAGAGAGATTGATAGGCCCACAGACAAACTATTACATAACTTGTCACGAGGCAGATGATACAGAGGGACAGAGAGAAAAACAGAGAAAAAAAGAAGAGAAAAAGACAGAGACAGAAGGAGAAAGAGAGACAGAGAGACAGAAAAAGGTGAGAAAGAGAGAGAGAAAGAAAGAAAGAAAGAAAGGGAGAAAGAGATTACTCTGAATGTATGTACTTCTACAGTAGTACAGATAGACTATTACATAACTCATCACAAGGCAGAGATACAGAGATGGACAGAGAGAAAAACGAAGAGAAAGAGAAAGACAGAGACAGGAGAAAGAGAGACATAGAGACAGAGAGAGGTGAGAGAGAAAGAGAGAAAGAAAGAGAGAAAGAAAGAGAAAAAGAAAGAGATCTATGCAAAATGTACATCCTCCTACAGTAGTACAAATAGACTATTACATAACTCGTCACGAGGCAGAGATACAGAGATGGACAGAGAGAAAAATGAAGAGAAAGAGAAAGAGACAGACAGACGGACAGTGAAAGGAGGGAGGGAAAGGGAGTAAGTTGTCAATTAGTGAAATGCAGGCAATCTGGTTTGTATCAGCCTCCATGTCTGATTAGTCGGATCATCTGGATGTCTGGCGAGGGCAATTAAACCAAGCCAACAAATACCCCCTAGCTCACTCAAATAGTTCCAGTACCCTCTCTCCGAGCAAATCAGAAGGCAATTAGAACGAGCTGTTTGTAAGGACAACATTTTCTAAAAGTTATTGTTGATTGTTCGTAAATAAAAAAATGATATTGTCACAGCTTACTCACTGCCTGTTGTTAGTGTTTATTTCTGTTTATATTGAAACTGAAATGAACATTTATCAACAAATCATAACTACACTTTATAACTTAGGAGAATTACAGTCAATTATTATTTCTTACAACTATAAGCATACAAGTTTCATAATGTTGACTTCTACTCTCCACAAATTCATTCCGTCTCCCCCTCCCTCCAAGAATAAAAAAGCAAGCAGCTCTTTCAAATGAACCACAGACTCAACAAGATAAAAAGAGAAAGTGGAAGAGAGAGGGAGAAGGGGGAACGACAGAGAGAGAGAGAGAGAGAGAGAGAGAGAGAGAGAGATGAAAAATAATAACTACACATCTTTGAAAATCTATATTTTAACTGGTGTTAAAAGCATTTTGATTTATGAGTCCTTTTACACTCAGGCAAACATGCAATTCAACTATCATTTGTGATGGTGCTGGTGGTAGCAGTGGGGGGAGGAACGTTACTCCTTATTTCCAAGCAATTATAGTCAGCTGCGAAAGGGGTATGTCGAGGTGGGGGTGCCCCCTCCTCTTGGAGGGGTACTGACCTATCATGGAGGGGGGTGTCAACCATACAGGCTAAAGTAATCAACAAAGAAATTAATGCCCAACAAAAACAAAAAAAAAAACAGGAATGGTGGGAGGAAAGGGACTGTGGTAGTCATGGGTTCCTGTGTGATAACAAGAACCATATGGAATTCATTTCAATGCAAGGGAAGGGGACACTTCTCTGAACACAAAATCCAGTTTGCATTTTGCATGTAATGCACATTTTGGTAGAAGTACATATCATGATATGCAAGTGCAAGTCAAATTTGCTATCTAAAATAGCTTGTAAACAAAGAGGTTGTATGAATGATAGAAAGAAGTTGGTTTGCATTCATTCATTAAGGCAGTAATTAGGGGATTCCTCTACAAGTGACCACAGCTTCAGAGGTGCAGACAGACAGCAAACCATATGCCTCCAGTGACCTCCTATATCTAGAAATACAGTTAGCATTTTGACAAGAACAAAAACTGTTTGGATAACAAAGGATCTGAATCAAGATTTGATTGATTTTTAAAAGAGATTTATTATGGTAAGTTTTAATATTTTGCATGTAAAAGCAATCATAATGAAAGCAAAGAATGTATTAGGATGTCCCTGTTGAAGTGGCCAGATTGGCAATGCATAGAGATCTGTATTGGCTGGCTGTAAAATGTGCAGTTCAATCATAACAGAGGCATATAATATTGTATAACTCCATATATGTCCATCTGTCATGTTAATAAAATAACCACTTTCAATTGTATGTTTTATAAAGCTGTATATCAAATAATATGTTGTTTAATCCTATATTAAATGCCCCCAAAAAGTATTCAGTGCTATAGGTCTCTCTCTGAAAGTACTAAGAATATGACTGGGTTTGCTACATGTACTTATCCCATCTGTCCATGGGTTAAGTATAAGAATAAGTATTCAGTTAAAAACCATTTTGTTATTAACAGGCTACACAATCTGAAAAACTATCTATCACAAGAGCAAGATATGAACACCTGACAGGTGAATCAATGAGAAAAAAAAATTCAACACCGATTAGAGTTTTAGACGTATCTACTGTGTATACACCCACAGCCATTCTTGCTGATCTTTGGTGCATAAATGCTGATACGGGGCCAACAAAGCAACCTTTAAATCGTCCAGATTCCAGGGTCTAGCTTGTCAGTTTACAGGCCAGAGAACCCCATCCCTAGATCTGGTTTCCGAACATGCTCTCCTAAAAATATCACAGGAAATTTAATGAAATTTGCATCTATTAGGGATAAACCGATTGACCTTTTCTTATCAAACCCTCTCATCTCGTAGATTAGCACACGACAGAAAGATGTCTTTCCAAAACATTTTTATCTTCACGGTGATGCTATTTTTTCATTATTGTGAAGAAAATAGGGCATAATTGCAATGTGTCACCCTATTCATTTCATGGAAAGATTGCATGTCAATGGGAGCTCTTTTCAGATTTCTATTCGTAGATTAGCACACGACAGAAAGATGTCTTTCCAAAACATTTTTATCTTCACGGTGATGCTATTTTTTCATTATTGTGAAGAAAATAGGGCATAATTGCAATGTGTCACCCTATTCATTTCATGGAAAGATTGCATGTCAATGGGAGCTCTTTTCAGATTTACTTTTAAAAGTGGGATTTCCTTGCAGCAATCTGTTAAATCTCTGAACACAGCTCTTTCAAGATCTCAATATTTTTTTTTTCCTGTTCCTGTGTTTTGTTTTGTTTTTCGGCTGCTATAACCTTGCAATTTCTGCTTCTTTGGGGGGGGGGGGTACTTTTTATAAAAATTCTTCTCCTAAATTCCCCTTCTCAAAGAAAAAAATTAACAAAAGAGTATTAGAAATTTCCAATAAGAACAGTCGATATAAAGGGAAAACCAATTTGTCCGGTTATACAGAAAACGTATGTTAATTGTCTACCTGTAACTTTCAAAGCCTATTGAAAATTAATGATTAACTGCTTTTGTCACAAACTACCTTCATGTAGATCCACCAAATAAAACACATTTTTCACCAAATCTATGACCATGCCCAACACTTGGTAGCACATTCAACATTCCATAAAACAATAAAGGAATTTCTTTTATTAAAATGTGAAGTCAATCTCTTCCCACTGTCCCATCGCCCCTAGGTCTTCACGATGGCCCAGGCCAGGCATTTCAGCCCTCAGATTTAACAATTTTAAATTTGTCCAAGTGATCCTCTTGAAAACAAAAACAATGCAGAGCAGACTTGTTTTGATTTCTAATAAACAAGTCCTTGAACTCCCAGGTCGATGTGTCTTTGACATTTTCCGATGAGCAGGTAAAAGAAGACAGAGAAAGAACAAAGAAAAGTACAGGTGGACAATTCACATTTATAGTGTACGCGAACATTTCATTTCGCAATATTTTCATATGAAATGAAAGTCTCTTCTTTTAATATCATGATCTTGCCGAACTTGCTGTCGTTACGCCGAGATCTCTTTCATCTATAATACCGCCAAATCGAACAAGCTTTCACGAGAAGCAACTCAAGAGAACATGTCAGAAGCAATCCAATATTATAAGCCCTATGTTGAGCTTTAAATTGAAATTCTTTTTCCTAATCTACTATGATTCCAGCGGGCAGTGCCTAAGGCATCAAGACCTTTTCTTGACCTCTTTAAACAAACATACATATAATATCAAAAAGCTGTAATTATCTATCCCATTTAAATGAGTCTTTAGTGACTAAATACAAAATAAAAATAAAGAAATATATATAACGTTGGATTTTAATATGTTAACGATGTACCAAATCACTTTTTTTTTTAAAGAACAAAACTGCAGGGATTTTCTTCCTTCATCCAGAGGAGCATGAGTGGATTTCTTTAGATGAAATCGACAAAGCATCAGAAGAATTGGGTTAAATGTGGAATAATTAATCTCATTTCTCATCACTGATAACCATCGAACCATAACTGTACATATGTACATGATATCAGAGGAAAGTGTTATCTTCTGTATCGTCCATTCATAAAGTCACGCCATTTCTCAACATGGAACGCGACTGGATCCAACCCGGCCCTCTATACCTGCGAAGTGTCATAGAGTGTAGTGTTTTTTAAGCTCCAAGGACATGCTAGATGAGCGATTAATCTCCATAAATGTGCACAATGAGGACAGCTAGTGCCCTCCATAAAAACATAGCTATACGAGCAAGGTGGAGATAGACGAACGAGATATAGCGCACTAATCAATTAATCACAAGCAGTGACCGAACTGACATGGGGGGGGGGGGGGTGGGTGTCCTGACAAGAGCAAGACAAATCCATGATTTTTTTTTTGTGCAAGCACAACACACCAAAACCAGTGAAATGTTTACATTGTTTTATGCGTAGCCCTCGCCAGCATCCAACATCTCACACTCTCCGTGAAGAAATATGACGAGAGACGAAGAAACAGAGGGAAGCCACTACTGCGGAGACTGCCACTTTTGACATTTTTGTTGCCATGACGACCAGGACATTTGAAATACAGAGGACGGGAAAGAGGGAAGCAGCGGGACCCTGGCAACCGAACAGTCCCCCGATCTTCTGGAGTGTTTGCAGGGCTGGGTCGCGTGCGCCCGGGTCTGTTTGTACACAGGCCTCCGCCTAGCGCTCTCGAGTGGACACGGAGGTCCACTCGAAGCGTCTATGACTGTGCATCCCTTCCCTTCAACCAATCCTTTCAACGTTAACATCTACTCGTGCCTTTCTGCCTTGCAAACACCCCGACTGTAGTGCTCATTCATGGATTACTCAGAGGAGAATGAGAGAAAAATGGCAAGATGAGAGAGAGGAAAGAGAAATAAAGAGGTTGAAAGGAAAATATGATTATTTTACAAAGTCAAAAACATTTATAAGGAACCACACTCAATTCAACACAAGGATTTAATCAAGCAAAACAAAATGGCTGCCTGAGTCAAGTGAGCAAAACATCAATGCAGGTTCACTGAAACCTAGGTTTTTGACTCTGATGCTAATAACTGATAGATTTAAAAATAATTGAAACACATATTATTACATTTTCGCATTTATTCCGATTATGATGCAAGAACCAGCACGACTTTCAGCTGTACCAGCACATTGACAAAGGCATGAAAAAAACTGTAATAAACACAGACCTACAAATCTTTCTATCAGGCCTGCATACAATAATATTGAACAAAAAATAGAAGAGTGATATTTGTTCCTTGTGTCCGGAAAAGCTGAATGAATATAAATAGAAAGCAGGTGAAATAAACACAGTTTGTACTGCAAAGTACTTGAGTCGATCGTTGGTCCTGTAGATATTGACACGGACATGGTAGCGAGGAAAGTTTGTTGGTGATGCTCAAGAGCTGTGCTTTGTGGAAGAGAGCGCAGCGGATTTCTGTGGTAGTCGGTGATCCAGTTTTCAAGGTCTCTACAAAGAGCTAACTTTCAACTCTTATTCATTCACTCGTTAGAAATATGCTTCTTCTAACTCGTGTTCCATATTTGCAAATTATAAAAGGTCAGTTGTGTATTCACTATACAACTTGCCTGTGTCTGTGACTTTATCCAGTGTACCATGAATTACAATGAAGACAAATAAGATTATCTTCCAGCTGGAATGCAATGACACTGCTTACTTTTGCTTCATTTTCATCAGTTCTTTGACTGATTCTACTCATCGGCAATAGTTCTTTGAATGACTTTTCACAACAAAAATCAACAGCCAGTGATATAGACAAAGATTCCATAAAGATTTCTACATGTACATCTACATTTATGCCTTTACTCAAAGAGTGGATTACTACTCTTGTGAAACATATAAACATTAGACCATATTCCCTAATGCATCTCACCCCATATCAATGATCTTATTCAAACCCATTTCACAACTGCCCTACTGTGAAAACTGTTCTCATTTATAGAACAAACCCAAATCAATCTCATCTATCTATCAAACAAAAACACGGCTCCCGCGATCAATCGCCGCCAAATCCTGCGGTTGGCGGGGTCGCACCTCGGTGCACTGTACCCTCCGAGGCGGCCAGACACTCCACAAAGACCCCGGATACCTTGCCAGACAATACCCTTAAAAAAATCAATGTTATCAAGGTAAAATGGGAAGAGAGGATTCCCAATACCTCTCACCCTCGAAAAGAACCAAGTCAACAGGTCCGCTCGGCTTTACGCAACTAATAAGAAAAGCCGATATCTGATCAATAACGTTTGACAAATTGAACGAGACTTATGACGCTGACCTAAGATGGCTGTGATGACATAAATGCAAATGTTTGGTTAAATTCTCGTGATAAGTAGAGAGTTGGCAAATAGGAAAACTGGATATTGATTTTGTTTTGATATGCGTAGTCTATAATATGCTATTAGCAACTTAAAACCATTATTTCTTCAAATGAAAATCCATGGTGAATTCCTTGGTATGGATGTTTGACCCCACAAATTCAATAAGCATTAAAAAACTACATGTAGGAGTTTTTATCTTCATCATTAATCTTCTATCAATCTAATCAAAATAACTGCAGGAATAATTAAGTGTTGTATCAGACATTACTTTGATTTTTGCACTATAGAAACACATTTTAGTGTACAGCGTGACACTCAAAGAAATCAACAATTTCATCCTGATAAAAGAGATGTAAAAAACAGTACTTGATGAATTCACCTAGTACATGTATTACGCAAGTTTAATAAACTCATGTAATTCAAAGGCAAATAATCTAAGAAAACTCATTTTCATCCTCCCGTCATTATTTAGCCATGTATTCCAAATGTCAACCTACCCCAAACTGAAAATTGATGAGGAAAATATGGCTCGACAGGCCTGTCAATAAAACAAATTTACTAGACACAGCAGCCAGCCGTCCACTCATTGCGATCGGCATACACGAGAACCCCTTCCTACAAAGAGAGAGACGGAAGACAACAGAACTCCCCCCCCCCCCCTCAAGGAAGCCAGATACGGAGAGGTGTGTTGGTTCTGCTGCTTGTTGTTATGGCGACCCTTAATCTGTTGCCATGACGATATGCAGATCTTTAATTTTAATTTTCCTCTTTTCCTTGGCCGCTGATTGCCCTCCCGATGGAAATAATATCCTGTTGAGGATTCCTTCGACCGACCCGACTGGCCAGTTAGCCTGCCCTCGGTTGGCTTGACCACACAGCTTCTATTTGTCTGTCCTTTCCTCCTGAAGCCATCTAATAAGTTTTCAAATCAAATCTTCATTTGCCCTGGTTCCTTGTTCCATGCGCGCACCCATGTTCAGGATTAATGAGAAGAATAAACCCAACACTCCAAAATTGCCTTTGTCAGAAACAGTTAAACTTTAACTCATAAAAGGAAACAAGGAGTTCCATGGTCGGATACATGTAAGGCAATTTCACTGACTTGAAAATCTAAAAAATTACTGTACATACTACATGCACGGCTAAAGAAATACAATTAAATGGAAGATTGAGTACTGGGAAAGGTAAAATATAATTTGGGAGCTTTCTCATTCCTTTCATGTCAGTTTGGAAGAACATCATAATAGAAATGTCCCCTGAAAAGGATTGCTCTTCATATGCCCTCACATTCAAAATATGACAAGAAACAGCTGAAATGTTTGGGCCGAACATGTGTGTGCAGTCCCATATACACATTTCTGTGTGCAGTGCATGTGACTCTCAGCAGGATTGAGTCAATTTCTTCTCATTTTTGGTGATTCCAAAGCCTGACAGCATACACCAATTCTTATGTACTATATAATCAACCTTTCCACTGTCTTGAGACAGTTTCTCGTGCAATGTAATCGCAAGACCAGAACTCAAATTTATCTTTGAATTAGCAATCTCTTCAACACACATAGCTCGCGATTACGTTTTGGCAGAAATTGGACAAAGTACTAATCAAATTATTTTTATATCCTAAGATATGGGGGTAACAATAAAAATTTTTAAACAACCTTTGATAAGTGGGTGAAATTTACAAACAAAATTCTAATATATGAAAATCACCAACACAGTAATGCTACAGTACTTCTGCTTTAGAAATACTGTATACAAGGAATTTTCATAATATAATTCAGTCCCGTATATTTACGATTCAATTTTTACAACTTGACTTTCAGTACAGCTCCAGCACATCAATGAAACTAACTCGAGTACCACTTGTGTATCCACTTTCTACAGTGATGCAACGTTTGTTAACCCATAGATTACTGAAAGATGTGCATTATTCACGTTGGAGCCCATAGACATCTATACGTTAACAGAATAATGAGACAGCCTGCCATGGGTTAAATATACCTTCATCATGTCTAGTACTTATACGAGATCTGTCGAGGGTTTTAATGCATGCAATGTCGATGTGGAAAAGCAAGATGGAAGGGTTCAGAATGGTGTTTTCCCTGCAATTAAAAAGCATTTTCATGCCATATGGTTAGGGTTGGAGCCACCTTCTTTTCTTGTACTGAATCCCTCTGGATTAAAATTAACAAAAGGAGAAGACTTCATGAAGCAAAATGATCTGGGGAGTCTCAACCTCTCACCATTAAATACGACAACTTTTATCTTTCTTTACAATTTTGTAGTTACATATCATGAGAGAGAGAAAAAGGATAAAATGGTCGAGGAAGAGAAACTGTTCCCTGCTTTTCATCAGATGTTCATTTAAGGAATTAAGCCGGAGAGACGACTTTGATTACATTACTTGATTCGGTATTATTCTGGCAAGAATTAATCTGATCTCAACCGCCCCTCCTCTGCAGGAGCAAGCCTTCTTATCCCGACCATATAATTACCCCACGTCTTTAGAGCGGAAAATCTTAACTTCATCACTACGCTCAAAAGACAGCTAATGTGCTTTTAAATGAACCCTATTCAGCACCGCCAGCTCGGACTACACTTTCAAACTGTCTTTGCGCCCCCCTGAATGGGGAGGGAAGTTGAACAATGGTGGGGTGGGGAGTTAAAGGGGTACTTAGAGGGGGCCAGACAGATTATCTGCTGGCGTTAGATTTCCTTATTACGCCCCATTCATCCCCTCAAGTGAGAGCCCCTGTCTGGGAGGTTTTTCAAAGGTACTTTCAAGGATCTCATTACCTGGGTGATCTTAAAGACGTGGTTCCATAAGAAAATGTGGCAATATGTAACTTCTTGGATTCTTGAATGGATAACTGCAGCATGGCGAAGCGAAAACTATGCAGCCATATATATATCCATGCTTAGGAAGACATGAAACTACCTGCTTGGGACTACAGAATTAAATCATTGCCGACCACCTACCCCTTCATCGAAAAAGTGGTGGCAAGTCAAATTGCAGGATATTTGTGACTGAAGACAAGACAAACTGAAATGATGCTTTATTTTGTTTAGGCTGGATATGATTACAAACATTTAATACCATATTTATCAGTACATGGGACTACAGGTTTTAAATGGCCCATTTTTCATATTATGGCCCATTTTATTTACAAATTTACATATCCCTGTATTTCTCAAAGTTTTTGAATCCAAAATACAACAAACATCAATGGGTTGACAGTGAGCTATTCTGCTATCTCATCCAAAGTTTTTTGACATCTGTGAGTTACGGCTGCACAGGACCACACTACAGCAACCTACAAACCAATCGTGACTCGATACAAGCAAAAAATCTTTGTGAGATTTACAGTTGCGCTGGCACGATACGAACTCCTCTACTTTTTCTTTTTTACCCTTTCATTCTTCGGCAGAATAAGTAGAGGTCATGACATGCGAAACATCTCGCTCGGTTCTGTTATGAGTGGCATTGTCTACTGGCCTACGACTGTTTTCAATAGGCTTTTGTAGCACCCTGAATAGGGCGCTAGTGCAGGTAATTATGACTGGAAGGCAGAAGTCGGGAACAACTAAACTAACCCCCATCCCACAAAAGGCCGACTCGAAGGATGAAGAAAAAAAAACTATCGACCATAGATCTTTTGAGTGACTGAAGTAACCCACCCCCTGTTAGGGAAGAAAAGGGGGGTTACAGAGAGAGAGAGAGACAGAAAGAGTAGGATAGAATGGAGGAAGAGGAATTAGATTTATAACTACGTATCAAAAGCCCCCCAAAATGGGGAGCCTTTCTCGAGAGTGCTGGGGGGCGAAGAGAGCCGAGAAAAATGGAACTGATGCATATTACACTGTGGCAAGTCACGAGACCTACTCACCCATGAAAATCTAATCTTGTGATAATAAATGGGAGGAAGAATAGACCAGCATTATTAATGTGTGATGTCTAAGCCTATTGAAGTCCATGAAACATGTCAGAGAAGGAAAGAGAGAGAAAAAGAGAGAGAATGAGGGAGAAAGAGGGAGGAGAGAAAGAAGGAGAGAGAGCCTGCATGTAGACAACTGTGAGCCTGTTATAACTACCTCTGCTCTCGGCCTGCGTGCCGCAGCAGACCTATAAAAGACAGATCTCGCGGAGGTTACTTGCCTGCGACAAAAAAGGGGAATTAGTTGATTTATTTCTTCGTCCTGATGAGTATCTTTCTGTCAACTTAACAATGGAATCCGGATTTTCTGACAGTTGATTAATGTCCGTAATGACACGGGTGATGTTATCAAAACCATTCAGATGTAACAAGCACCATAATCCCTGATTTCGACACAAGTTCTAGTTCGGTACAAAAACCAAATGGGAAGGCAGTACTTTATTCTCTTTTCACCTCCCCCGTACTCAAAACTCTATCAGGTCTGTGTGATGTTTTGCTGTCACTTCTGGCGGGCATGCCGGGATCCCTACATATCATATAATTTACATTTTGCAAATAGAAATACTTTCACTGGTCAAAGGAAACACACATTTTAATAAATTATTGTTGAAAAGAAAGATAGATCAAGTAAAGGCAAAGTAGTGAATGGAATACTTGCACCCCTGTGCCACAGAGAAATTCTATTCAATATTTCAGAAGTAATTCAAATAACAATGAAGTGGTAAATACTCCTCCTTATAGAAAAAAAAAAAAACTTTATATTGAAAGACATCAATGTTCCATTCAATTTCATAACTTTTTCTGATACTGACCATTTTCATAAGAATTACTACCGAACATATTTATGAGAATCATCTTACAGTGAATCTCTACTCGTAGAATGTGTGCCACGTGTAGATTACATACATGTACGTGTACACATAGAATGATTAGGATATCAGGACAATGGGCTTGACACACTCCTATAATGTTAAGAGAAATGATTTCTAGAATCATGCAATAACTTGTTTACCTACAATTATCATTATTATGGTTTCAAACATTAGTCTACGTAATAATCTCTATACAGTTGTCCGCATGTTCGTCATGCAAGAAAACGGTTTTCTCTGACTTTTATGCAAACATGATGCTTTGAGTGGGGGAGCCTCTGTATATGAACTTCCAATCTCAACCTAAATTCAGAGGCAACAAGATATCTTTAGAAATGGAGGGCAATGGTGAACCTTGACCTCAAAATTCCTTTTGATCTGTTTACCAGACTCCTGGTTATATGATTTCTTATGCTTCTACCCTCCCTACTATGGACTGTGTACAATTCTTGAGCTTAGTATATCATGGATTATACTTTCTCTAACAGGCCTGCATCTTTTTTTTTTTTTATTCAAAGAAGTGTTTTACACCTGTTCTGTTTGAAGCCTAGTGGAAAATATTGTCTGAACACATTTACCTTAAGTGGTGTAAATTATCATCATACATGTATATGTTTGTTATACTTTGTGATTACTGTAATATCATCCTTTGCAAAAAAAAAAAAAAAAAAACAAAAAAAAAAAATCTGCATCTCAGCTCACAGGCCATGAATAATTTTTATGAATAAACCATTTTAAATAAAGCATAATAAATAGTAAATAAAAAATACATAATGATTTGTGTTATAGCACAGATCTTAATCACTCTCTTGGAAAATGTCAGCCCGACTTTTCTCACAGTTTTCAAATCAGTTAAATTTCTACTACATAGCCCTACATATACGTACTTACATGTATAGGCCTATACCAATGAAGATGCCAATTTCAGATTACAAATGATAATGACAAACTTGTAGTAAGTCTTGCTTGATTCAAAAGAAAAGTGGGATATGATCGTCAATGGAAAGAGAAAGATGACAAATGACACCGCTCTATACTCATCCTAAAAATAAACATGACAGTAATAATGAAAGGGAAGGGAGAAGTGTAATCTCTAAAGCAGTAGAGACATTCAGATATTGTCTGTTGAGAGCTAAAGAGCTTTAACTCTGTGTAAAATGAAATTATTTAATGTCCTTCTGGCTCTAAGCAGATGATGTGTACAAGCATTAACCTTTTCAGGACAGGAATTTTTTAAGAGCTAAATTAATCACATTTTGTTTTTCAAATTGGCAACAAGAATTTTTTTTTCTTTTAATGCTTCATGGTTCTAATAAAATGTAATGTCTTTGAAAACAACATACATGGTTAGGAAATTTGTCGAAAAGTTGAAAAACATGCAAATTTTGATGAAAAACAATGGCTTTGAACCTCTCAATGTGTTGCCAATTTAAGGATTTCAAAACTTGCTCTCATTTTTTAAAAATTCCTGGCATCTAACGCAATATGGTCATGCAATCAAAATGGACATAGAGTGTGCAGAAACTTATGCTCTTTCTACCCATGCATCTGTATATTTTAGGGCTCTGGATAAATGTCATATGTTGTATGCAAATTGTATGCAAAAAAATGCAAAAGGTTGACTTACAACGTGTACAGTAGCTTATATCAGTTATAGCATGGTTATAGTAAGTTTCTATCGACGATAAATTAGGGAAACAGGTTCCAGATCTGTGAGGTGAGACTAGAACCCAGCCAAATCAAATCCATCACAAAAATGTGACCTCAGCAGGACATGTTCTGTAAACACTCCAATGACCTGAGCTGGAGGTCAATGTAGCCTCAAGGTGCAGGGGTCATAGGTCAAGCACAATTTAATCCCAATGACCAGAGAAAAGGGGACTTCTTGTTTCAGGAGCTTGAGGACCACTGACTGTGCCATGAGCCAAGAACACAGCGGGGACCTTCATCAGTCTTTAGTAGAATGGTGAAAGGAAATTTGTAAGTTGCTATTCAGAAGTGTATCTATCATGTGCTTCAGTGACTACCATCCCTTGAACTTCACTCCAAAGATTTGTCTTGCAAATTTTAAAAAATTGAAATAAACAAAAAACTATCTTGTCCTCCAACTGGAAGTACAACAATGTGAATTCGTCAAATATGCTAGACCAGTTCACCAATGTACAATGTAGGCCTACATATTTTAATGAATATCATTTTATGGTTTGTTATACACAAGTTATATGCCTACTTCATTGAACAAAGAGTAAAATACTCACATAATTGTCAATCAAAAATAAGCCTAGGCGATACTGAATTTTCTAACACGGCATTTACAAAGAAGATGCTGCTTCCAGGAAATCAGTCAAGTCTGTCATGAGCATTATATTTTTCTTCATTTTAAATGTTCTTAAGTTAAGGTGCTTCTAACCCTTGCACCTTGCCACTGCATTTGACTGCTAACAGCCAAATGGACTTTAAAATATGTTTTTAACATAGCTCTCAGTGCATAATATTTCCGCACCTCTACTGAATGTTGAAGATTTCTCCAACATCCACATAGTTTGTTTACCACTCGAGTTGTTTCTTTTGTTGAGGAATCAGCAAATCAAGTGGACACTCACAGATTTGAGACTAAGACTGATAAATTACGACAAAGCTTATGATGAAAAATCTATTGACATAGGTGGATCATCTGGGATAATCTTTTTTTTTTCCTCCTTCGTTTACGTGAAGCGCAGGAAGAAAAAATGACCGATCGTGTTATTTACAGATACCATCGATTTACCACACCATAACTTATCCATAGTCCCAGGTGTAAACATCCATGCATGGTTTGTTGGTAAGAAGCTTGCAAACCCTAGGGTCAATTAGGGGGGCAGGGTCAACGAGCCATGAGGGGGGATTAACGGACTTGGCTTCAGAGGATTAGTGGTCAGCAATGTCCAAGAAACATGACCAATCAGCTAAGCATAATTTGATCAGCAATTCCCAGAAAGCAAATGCTTATGCTAGGTACTTGTAAATATTTATGATTAATTACAGTGACATGAAAATATCAAATCTAATATTTAAATTGATTTATTACTTTTAATTTTCATTACCAGTAGTGTACCATCAGCAGAAAACAATTCTTAATTCAAAGCTTATTTAATATGTTAAATGTCTATATATTATAGCCCTTATCAAAAGAACTATATAAACCCTGTATGTGCAAGGAACTTCATGAAAAAAAATGAGTTGATTGCACAAGCTGAGCAGACTGGTTGTATCACATTGAGAGCTTGCGGCAAAAAAAAAAAAATGGCCATGTTTTTATCAAACTTGCTTCAAACACTTTTGGGTTACTAATTCTGGGAGCAAACTGTGAAGTAATAACCCTTTCGTGAGCCAAAGAAGTTAAGATACCTGTAATGGGTCTGAATGCACTCTGTATATCATTACAATTTTAGGTTGCCCTATCAAAAGATGAAGACCCACAAATCAATCTGCGATTATACGCAGCACCATTTTGGGACACTATTATCGAAAAATTATAATTGGCACATAAACACAATGCATGCCAAAATAATATGATAGCCTCTCCCCAGGCTAATTCATATTCTATTTGAATCAATAAGAGCTGAAATCATTGTCATAGAGGATGTGAAACTAATGCAATAATTAGATATCTTCTTGAGAAGTCTGGTGTTCTCTTGATCTGCTCCAAAGTCTCATAACTGAATATAAAAAGGCAGAAACATAATATTCAAAGTCTGAAATTGAGACCTGGACCAAGCACACCAGGGAGTTAAATAAACAAGTTTGATTTGTAATTTCTAATTGGGCGACACGATGGAGGCAGGGGCATGAGGAGGGCTTCAGCGACTGTGGGTCTTCTTTATGGTTTAACTAGAAGTGATATCGGGTTGATAATCATTCACTCCAATTTAATGGGTTGAATCTCCTCCAATGACTGCATTTTTTTTTTCTCCTTATGATGACATGCATTCTATTAATAAATACAATTAGCTCATAATATGCTGAAAAAACATGTATCTCGTCTCAATGATTCTATGCCTTTGGCATGTTTATTTCTTAAAACAAAGAGCACTTATGAAGAGGAATAAGACATTGAGGAATAAGACATTGAGGAAATTCAAACCAGCCAAATTATATCCTCCTTATGAATCTACTGTACATGGTGTAACATGTGGATCATGAAGCTTCCAGACAACTTATGCACTCTTGACCTCACAGTCCCACACTGTCCAATTACTGTAAACAGCTAATAGGGAACAGTACACGAATATGAATATGTGGTGCGCAGTTGTGATGAAATCGTGGGGCTGAGTTCAGAAATTTGTGCAGCTCAACATACATAGGAACTGCGCAAGAATCAATTTACAATGAAGCTATTTTAAATGGTCGATATATATACATCTTTGCAGTTTTAAAGCACATTCTATGCCTCTTTATAGAGTGACATATCACGCTCTATTATAGAAATGCCCCAAATAACAATTAAAGACCTCTAGCGATAAACTCTGTCAAAGGGTTGACCTGACTAGCTAGGGCTCCTTGCTTTTTCGCTTCAAATTCCCCCTATTATCAATCATCATCTCTCCATATAACAATGAGTTATTTCTGACATTGCAAACTTGTCAGTTTCACAACAAATTTTTCATACTACAGAACATGTGATTGGTCAATATTGGTCATTGGTCACTGGTCACTGGTGGTCAGTGGCTGAAATACAAGCCAGCTATAGACCATGATTCAAACCAGACAATGACCATCATCGCCTGTTCGCTCACTTCAACAATGACCCCGTAAGTCACGGCACTGTGAACTATTCAAATTTTTTACAAAAATCATCGAATTTGACTTGAATGGTACAGTATGCTGAAAAGGACAGAGAGGAATCAGTACATTTACAAGGGAAACAGAATGATTTGGACTTGGTGAAAAGAAGTTAAATACCTAATCAATCTTGTAATTGCCATGTCAGGAACAAAGATAAGCAGTTTATGGTTTCCATTTTTGAAAATCACTAGGATTCGGTTTTATCCTTCCGAATAGGTCACTATTATCCTTTCGAATAGGTCACTATTATGCCCATATTGTGAGATTGTATGATTAGAATTAATGGTAACGATATCTTAAAGTAATTTGTCATTTCCAAGTGAGTCTTCACAATAAATAAGAAACTAACAGAACTGAAGTACATTAATATAATCAAAAGTAGGGCCTACATATACAAGGCAAGATTGTACATGTACAAAGTGTAGGTCCATGCAATTATCAAGACATATTGATAAGTACATGTTGTATGTCAGCTGCGATCGAATTAACAAGCAAAAACAAACAAATTATCATTTTAATCAGATATCAATCAACAATACTAGCACACAACCTCACAATATTTTTGGATACAAGAAAAAAAAAGCATTAGAAATAAATATTCATTTTCATTTCTCCAGTGTTATTCAATCTTTTTTAAATTCCTCTTCTTAACACATACATGTAACACTATATGTACTTAAATTATAGATTTTAAAAAACAAACTTGAACATCAAAAATCATCAATTGCATTTTGTCAGTTGCATTTTGCCAGTATTATTCAGTTCTTGTTTTTTTTCTTCTTAATACAAACATTTGTACATGTATCTCACTATGCAAAGTAAAACTTGTAGTAAAATTGTACTTTGTCTTTGTCTAATGTTTTCAGAAGCAACTGAAATTCCCCTATAAGATGCACTGCGGGATGTATTTTACTCTGGAAATAAGAACTAGCGAAATGAGAAGTATAGCCAGTATGTTAATAGGCCAAACCAGTCCATATCCTGATGTGCAATGAAGAGGCATGGCATTTATGCTGTTTACATTATTGATAAACAATGGAGATAGCTTTGTGGCTATGAGTCTGTTGATTAAACAGCGCTTCCACCATGGATAGACACACTGCTGAAATATGCTAGTAGATGTAGGTGCAAAAAGCTTGGGGTAGTGCTTACATTCAAAGTGTCCAGTAGCATCACTGCAAAATATTTCTAGTATCATAGCAATAATTATTATACTATAATGTGATGAAATTATACTATCGAACTGAAAAGATGTGAATTGAAGAATGTTGTGAAGAGCAAAAAATGATGTAGTGCAAAGAAGCAAAAACAAAACATGGTATAAATTTATGAAAATAAACATATTTTCAAGCCTCAAGGGTAAAATACTGCATTAAGTATTTAAAATGCATAACAAACCATTCTGGACAGTTAAAATTTCTTTTTTTTTCGTGCAGATTTTTTTTCTTAAATTTCTGACAGAAATCATGAAAAATATTTTTCTCCTGACAAAACTTTATTTGTCAGTATATTTCTCCTTTATGTACAAGTAGTTGAATAGATGCATGTACATAAGCAGTCTTAGTTTCAAAGAGATAAGCTCATACTTTCAGCTTTTTTTTTAATGCTATTTTGTTTTTAAATTCATTTAGTGAAATGTGAAACTAATACAAAAAAGCAAAGAACAATGTAGAGCTTGAAAACTGAACAGAATTTTGTAAAAAAAAAAGAAAAAAGAGTTGTAATAATAATAAATGTGTCACAGATCGCCTATAATGAAATATCTTACACTTTAAATGGAATTCTAAAAAGAATTGTGAACAAAATTGTAATTTTAAACTGGGTCATGGATACTGTACATGTATAAAACATGTACTTTCAAGATATAGGCCTACATGTACTATACTATGAGCTTTTGAAACATTATATTTATAATATGAGACCAAATATTAAAGACCCAAGATTGATGATAAATAAATAAATCATGTCAATTTTCTGACAACTTTCATATCATGGTAATGTTGGCATCATCACCACAAAGAAAAGATTCAGTTTCAAGATTACATTTATACTTCAAAAGCAGTCCTATTAGGATAGGGAACTCAGGGAAGTTACTACTTTCTTTCTTTTTTTCTTCCTCTTCTTTCTTTTCTTTTTCTTTGAATATTTTTGGACAGGGACGGTGTGCGTAATCCTTACAATAGCAAAAAGACTATTGTAACTACAACTATCGAGACGTTTTCCTAGCCACGGCAAAGAAAGCTGGGCCTCCTGCCCTCCTCCTCCTTCCTGTTGCCTTTTGCTTGGCGAGATCTCGGGGAATTTGTGGGTCAGACGTAGGGTTAAGTCAGAGGAATCTGGAGCAAGAGGGCCTACTGGCTCCACCAAATTAATCCCTACAAGGCAGGGACTGGACAACTGCAGACAAAAATTAATAAAAGAATAGCCATGTTGTCGGAGCAAAGGGTCACTGCTAATCAAGGTCCAGAAAGACAAAGGATGTCTTTTCCGCCTCTTTATTATCAACGGAAAGATAGAGAGATGGAGAACTACGAATGCACCAGCAATAAAAAATGAAGCTCAACATCTTCTAAGAAAAAATTCTGGAACAGTATGATGATAGTAAATTATTATCTGCTGTTATAAAAAAATAGATCAGAGAGAAGAGAAACTGAAACTGAAAGATTTTTTTATTCTGAATGTGGAATTACAGTGGAAGAGGGAAGAAAGATATTTTATTCTTTTCATCTATTTTGATTAAATGGAAAATAAAGATACCAATAAACATCGTAATAACATCAAATCAGCAACTTGCCAATGTCGCCATACAGAGTACAGAGTACACTTGTTTAGGGCATTCAATTTTGCCTTTACGTTAGATTTTAGGCAAACTGTATATATTTTTCATCATAACACAGATTCATAGTACAGTAGGAGACACATGTATACATGTTCAAATGTGCATGGAATGAAATATGGTCGGTCCACTATAAAAAATAGCAATACATATGTGTAGATGTACAGTGTAGTAAGTTTACATGTAACCTTTAAATTTTGAAAAAAAAGTACCACAGGTTTCATCTCTTTCTTCTGAGTTGATCGTCATAGCATGGGGAAAAAATGAGTACTTTATTGTTGTGCTTATTCTTTAATTGATCTAGATCGTTTTAAATATTCACAATGGGTACATGATGTGTATTTATCAATGCAAAATATATTGAACAGGCCTATAGAAGAAGGCTTGACAACAATTTCATGAAAATGGGCATTTTTCCTTTGCTATTGTGCACTGACACATACCATTTGAGAGGAGCGACTATGTGTCAGTCAAAAGGCATCCGTCATTTAATGTACAGCAATAGCAGCAGCCGCAAGTAGTCCCATTGTACGGCATCCACAGTTGTTCAACTCGCGTCCCATACGGCTTTCTCATGCACACATATTACAGAACTATATATTTGCCATGATGAAAATATCTTATGCTGGTTACGGACTGTGATGTTCATCAAATTAGCAACTACAAGTCTGACCCTTGACCCCATCGTTCAGCCAGTTTCAATGACACAGGAGAGAGAAGGAGAGAGGGAGAGGGAGAGCTAGAGTGCCTCTCGATTGGAATGCCTAGTATTGCGTGCGTGAGGCAGATCGACATCTGTGAATATAGTTTGTGGCGAGCCAACGAGTGGGTACAGAGACGATTTTCCTACAATTATTTTCCCCTGGCCTTTCTTTTCCAGCGCACGATGTGTAAATGCCGGTCCATTCAAAATGTGGAAAATTAGTTGGTGAAAGTAAGCCAAGCAAAATAAAATAAGCATACGATTTGAGATTATCGCTACACACCTTTTCAGGATAAAATACGAAACACTTACACATGTATGCAGCGGGGAAATAAGTAACCAAGCAATTTTCCTTTGTACAATTATTTTTCCTTCTCCTTTCTAAATGCTGAGGTAATTCCAAATCAGGTGAAAGTGAGCTACATGTACACGTACATGTAACTGCATACAATTTGAGATTACAATGAGTATTGATTAATAAGGCATTTATAATGCACCATCGATTATATTCTAATAATATCTAGTAAACTAATGAATTATCACTATCCACTGTTTCAAATCAATGATGAGAAAGGATAAGATGATATTCATGTATTAATGCATAAATCATCACCTCAAACAGTGGGAGTTTTGATCTCCTCCCATCATTATCAAGTTATTTTATTTTTTAACCATGTGATATTACTTCCATATATTTCTCTTGAAACAACATAGTAAACTCTAATGATTTCTATTAAACATAGTTACAAGGGGGAAAAAATCTACTTTAGAGAAGGAAAGTCCATATGACTTTTAAAAAAATCATCATTGATAGGAAATGACATAAGGTTTGTATTGTTCATACCCACAAGAAAAATGCAGAAGAAAGAATATCTTCAAAATAATCCTTTATCTTATAAAGAGTACAATGAATATGGTGTATTGAGATTGAAGAATTATACACAATGTAACTATTTTTAGTTATTTAACCAAAAGGGCTAACTGAGTGTACACATTACGGTATCCATTTACTTCCCTGAAAAGTAATCATGAAAAAAATCCTCTTCAAAATATCTTCAGGAAGATGAAAAGGCCCTTACTAGTGTGACACTAAAATACGAACATACAAGAACATCCTGAAGGAGTAGACAAGTATGAAAATAAAAACCGCCTCCATCAACTTCAGAGTGAGACGCAGAGACTGCATAAATACACTCTAACAGCCCTAACAAAAACACCAAAAGACAGAAACACTGGAAGTCGAAGCAACTTATACCAATAAACAAAACAGAAGCCACGCAAATGGAGATCGAGAAAGGACTTGGCATACAAGCTGTCAATTTTCCATCTTCTTTTCCCTCTTTTTGATCTTTGTTTCCAATTCGGATAATTTATGAGATTAACAGAAGATCGTGGATAATTTCCTTTGCACCCCATTCCAGATTTCGTCCATGAAGACATAACTTTGCAGTTCCCTTTGCTTTCAGTGTGTTCTCATTACAGAAAGTGTTTCAATCAAAACAATTTATATTACTTTGAATAGAAGGTATGGTATGGAGCTTTTCTTTACAAAACTTAATTCCATCATAACAATTATCATTTTAAAGAAAAAGATTTATAGGAATTGATATAAACACTTTCAAAACGACCATTTCTACAAATTATAATGATGTCTTTGCTAAACGTAAAAAAAACAAAAACTGTACACCGTTTTATTTCATTGAAGGTAAATTTGCAAGGTAAATGTACAATCCACCTCTGAACAAATATGCAGGCACAAACACATTCCACACACTCATATTTTGTAGCACAATTTTCATGTACATGTGTACTGTATGTATTGATGAGAATTCGGTCTTGTGTAAATTAATAGTAAAGCCTGGAAAATACTACAGGCAATGAGTAAAATAAGATATCAATTTAAAAACCAATTAGAATTTCCACAAATTCCAATATTATTGGTCTCAATCAAGTAACCAACAGTATACATTTGGTGTAGCCTACACTCTGATATCAAATGTAATTGTAGATAGCCAAGTATGAGCACATTTTATTATAGCTACTGTATAGCAGGGCCTGATCGGTGAGTCATGGACGGACGGACATTTGACAAATTTTGAAAGTTTGAAGGCCTGTAGAAAATAAGTATTTAATTGAAGAGAGCTATTTTATGTTACATTGTGAAGGGCATCACTGAAGGAGTTGAAATTTGATAAAATTTGGTTGCCATGATCGCTGACTAAAATTATAATCCATAAAATATTCAATGTCACGGATGAACAAATTGCCTACTCTTAAACCGATCAGGCTCTGCACAACACAAAGCCACAAGCGGCATGTACATGTATGAGATTCCATGAAAATATAGGCCCACATGTATTTGAATGTGAAAAAAAAACTATCGGTACTTGGTTTGAGTTTATTTCAGAGAAAATGAAAGATTATGTGAACATGCCTCTACCCAGCCACTGGGGGCAGCGCTGGGGTAGAGACAGTCAGACAGTGGAGAGGGCTGGAGTCAGAGCAAGGTCATAGGTCAAACCTCCGCTGTGACCTCACGGGGTGACATTACAGCAGCTTGCAAGCATCATTATAGCATGCCTTTGGCTGCTTCTGAGGCCAATTGTTTGGGAGTGTTTGTTATACGAAGGAACATTCCTGGTGAAGCTATTTCAATTCCGTGGTTGTGTGTACCATCCAGGAAGAGCAGGAGGACGGACCTCAAATCAGAGTAGGAAAGGATGGCTTTCAACTTTTAAGGCACGCTACAACATGCTCCTACTGTGCTTTTCTTCTCCTCAGGACTACAAAACCTGCCAGATTTGAAAATTGATCAAATCAAAATCATACATGTAAAATCACTTCTTTTTTTCTTGCAATCATGGTTTAAATCAGTCACAATGTATATTTCAGCACTGGCAATTTCTGCAACCCTGCTACTTGTTTTTTTTTTTAATGTTACAAAAAAAATGACCCACATCAGATAGAACCAATAAATAAATAAAAATACACCCTGGCCTACATACATTCTACAAGCGTACATGTACATGTGTATGCCTCCATAATAACACATTGCAGGCGGTTTCAGATTAAAATTTTCCTAAGAAAATCACCGGTTTTCATAAAGACAAGTAAGCCCTTCAGTACATTTATTCTGGACAAAACTCATTTCCTTCCCAAAAATTACCTGTCCTTTAATTTCATACCACAAACTGGATCCAATTGGCAAAGAGCTTGTGGAAGAAAAAAAAGGAAAAACTTAAATTACAAAAAGTTTTTGTGAAAAGATATGCAACACAAAACCAGCTATTTTACTATCCAAACAAACCTGGTGTTTGTTGAACCTAAAAATTCCCCTCATTCCCCCAACAAAGGGGAACTCCAGAATTCCATAGATATGAGTTACAGGTATTCAGTCAAATATTACAGTAATACGCATAAGAATCTTAACCCCTAATCATAATCCTACTGTACCGCATAAATTCTAGGACATATTTTCTTCCTCAATTTTATTGATTAATATATGCTCCACTAGTTCTTGTGCACAGGGTTTTTTTTTTTCTTCAATGATCATCAAATCGAGCACAGTCTTGTCATTGTATCCCTAAAAAATCTTTTCCTTTTGTATTTGCCGAGAAATTATGGCTTGCCACAGTAATTCACGTGACAATGAAATGGTTTGTTGAACCTTAACATAAGGGGTATCTTTTTGTGGCCACATAAAGCCTTTTGGAGGAACAGAACATCAAGGTTTGCATCATAAAAATCAGCATGACATGTTGTTTTTTATTAATTCCACTTCATACGAAATGTCATAAAAATATCCTTACTGCATATACATGTACATATATGGAACAGCCATTTTCAAGAACAACATTTTATTCCTAGCCAAGATTGGAAAAACCTTCTCTGCCTTCAAAATGCTTTAATACATTTGAGAAGATATGGAGGCGGAAATGAAATGAAATCTACTTGTTCCTGTAAACCTTTCAAGTTGTACAAAGGAAGATTTTTTTTTCAAATTAAATTGATAGCGGGATCATCTAATGATTCGGCTTGGTGACTTATCTGACATTTTTCAAATCATGATCTCATCATCATTTTGGGTCATCACACTACTGTACCCTAAGTCTCAATCAACATACACCAAATTAATCATATAAATTGATTCACAGTAACATTTTTTCAATCATGATTTTAATTTGAAACTAAAATAAACACCTTTTTTGCCAATCCTGTTTGACTATAAGGAAAATTTTAATTCCACTACATACTAAAGAACATATTGTTAGAGAAACAAGTATAAGACATTCAGTCCCTCCCAAGCAGATAACTCATGACACAACAAAAAATCGGGAATCCCTTCCAAACCCTAAGCCAACTCCCCACCAATCAGCGCTCTCTCGACACAAGGATTGAATCCCAGTCAGACTCGATTAAAATTCTACTGCCTATTAACTGCATCTACATGTATTTGTAGTTGACAGGGCATTTAACCCTCGTTTTCTTTCCTGGAAAGCCAAAGAAAGGAGCCGATCAAAACTCGTCACACCAGGGCGGCACTGACAAGTGATGACCAAGTTCTCGGCTTGCCGGAACACTCCCAGATCCTGAAGAACAATAGAAGGGGACAGAGGGTCTTCCCCTGGTGTTATTGGACAACGCTAACTCCGACAGAATATGTCAAAAGAAGTTTACTCATCACCATGGTAATTTGCGAACAAAAGGGAGGTGATCTTTGGTTTAGCCGCATTTTCCAGCTGTCTGTGCCGTCATTGACGACCCGTTCAAACCGCTCTGATCTTCAATTTTTCAGCAAGGCACTATGCGTTTGTGTTGATATCAAACATCATTCATTAGCTTTGATCGCAAAGAAAAAAAATCCATATGCAGAATTACTAATATTGGCTATTAAGTAGGCCACATTTTCACAGAATTAAAGATCTGCCACTTTTTGTTTTGTTTTCAGTTTTGTTTCTGAAACATCCATAGATAATTCAGAGAAAGCATCCTCTATAGAGCACTAAGAACACATGAGACAAAACTCTTTTCCTTGTTTGAGAATGAAAAACAATAAGAAGCATGTTTGCATCTCAAACAGTTTTCTGAAAGATCATTTACAGTTATTCTCAATATAGATGTAAACTGCTGCTCTAGCTACACTTGCAATGAAACAAGAAGATATTTTAAAGTCCCCCGCTCTGTATCTGCTACTGTATGTGCATCAAATATTCAGTTGACAGATTTCTCTATCAGACATCTAAACCAAGAATGAATATTGATGGATTTCTCTTTCAAACAAATTTTATCAATAGTTCTGATTACCGCGACTGACAGGCCATTTAAAAGTAAATCTGGAAGAAACTGTTTGCCTTCTTTATAAAGTACAAACGTCCCTATTACCATTGGTCATTGCATGAGCTCCTGTATTCATCACAATTACCAAATGTAGCTCCAAACTAGCGAGCCCCCCTCCGACGAAACAAGGAAATAGTCAAAGAAAAGGAGGGAGCAAATAAAGAAGTTGAACCTTGCCGAAGCAAATCTTATTAGGGATACAAATACCAAAGTTTATTTCTTGGTTTGATAAGATTTGGGCAGATTTGGAGTTCATGGTGGAAAAGTGCCTTTGTGACGATCCGACCACAAACATTCAGAGCAAATTGAACCTTCCTGCCTGATCTTGTTCCTAACTCCTTAAAAAGGCACAAATTCAAGGGCTTTAGCAAATGTGAATATGGAGACGTGGTACGACATGCAGGTGTTGCTATTGACACATGTTCAAATTTGTCGCAATAAATGCAATTTCTGTTAAGGGTTTTTCGGGAGGAGAAGGTTATGAATCGCAACGTGATCAAGATGTCAGTTGCTAGATACTTCAAAGATGCTGCACACACACGAAAAAAGGGTGCCGCCAACTCAAAGAAGGAAAGATCAGCAAAAATGAGCTTAAAGAAGGGCAATGAAGAAGTAATTGACCGAGTTGAGCTCCAACTAATGTAGCTCAGTAGAATAAATTTCTGCCAATTGCTCCGTCCTTCTCTCCCCTTAAGTGAAAGAAATAAACCCCTCCTCTCTCCCGTGCTCTTAGGGCAAAACCATTCGTCATGGTTTTCTGCCGACTTTGACAGCTAGCGCAGTCAAAAGAGATCCACGTAAGAGCATTAAATTGCCATGTATTTGGTCAAATGGGGGACGCAAAATAGAAATCAAACGTTTGCTTGATATAAAACTGTCCAAGGGCAGTTTGGAAGAGATAGGTTTTATTAACCAGTATTGATGAATGTAGATTAGATCGTCCCCTCTACCCCTAAAAGAAACAGCCCTGAGAAAAATGTTCATTGCTTAAGCCTTCGGGCTATTAAAGACAAGGATCGCAAGAAAATATTCAATTCAAATTGTTGAAGTTCATTCCTTCCTACAATTACAAATCCCATGTGATTCAATGCTACAGATAAACAATACTTCCAAACGCCTAATATCACGTAGTAATAAAAGAACTGAACAAACAATTGATATGATCTACTAAACAGAATTTGTGTCTTTCCTGGTTTAAACCCTGAAGAAAATACACTTAAAAAAAAGGAAAACAATTTCAATATACATTTATCTAACATTCGTTTTTTGTCTTTTTTGACTTTGAATACAACAAGGGACATGCATTCCTGCATATTTTCAATCAATAATGATATTCAGTTTTGTAACAAAATGAAGATTTACTTCTAATAAATATTCAAATTTCTATAGATTACTTCACTTGTTTCATCTCCATGATCTGTCACAGAAAAAAAGAATTATTTTTTGGTCTGTTTCACTTGCAAATTAGTCAATATTGTTTCGTAACATCCTGATAATGCAATTTAATTCATGGAGTGTAACGTACTTTCTTTCAACATTATTTAGTATTGCTTGCTTCTGATGGTGAAAACAACATAAAAAACTCTTGCAGGTACCTTTTAACCCAAATTGATGCCATCCAACTCCCATGGACTTTTCATGTTTCAATGAACCTGGAATTATCAATAATCATTTTCATTTTGATCCGATCAGTAAACAAATTATGGGCCCTGATTTTTATAGATAAGGTGTGCTACCTCCTAATCGATAAAAGGCTCATAACTTTACCCCCGCTCTGGTTTAGACATGAACCCCTTCTCTGAGATAGAATGACCCCCCTCCCTCCCTCTCCTAGCCCCTACCCCCTGGGGAGCACATGGCAGTGTGCAGGAAGCACTGAGTCACTAGCCAAACGGAGCAGGGAGAAGAGAACTCCATGCCGTGGAACGGAAAGGTTTTTTATCACTGTCTCACAGTCAAGGTCAGGCCTCGGATCAACGGCCAACAAAAACTTGAGTGGCATGGACTAAAGGGGGGACGTTGAGAGGCAATGCATGGCTTCAGACTCTGTTTCCCTAGACCATAATAAAGGGATATACATGTAGGCCCTGCATGTACATTTGTAGACTGTGTAAGAAGGAAAGAATCTTTTTGTTCGTATCACATCAGGATCAGACATTGCATCTAAAAACAAGAATAGAAGCACAGACTAGACCCAGTTTCCTTGGACCAAAGATGTGGAATATCAACCTTACCAAAATGATTACTAATAACTGATCAGACCGTGCATGTAAACACATGAATACATCACTTCTACAGATCTACAGTTTACCCAGTAATCCAGAAAAGGGTCTCAAAAAGGTTGAGAATGATTTAAAGGGAAGGTCAAGCTTTGGGAAAGGTAACAAATAATTTGTGAGCTTTCTTATTCTTGTTATTTTAGTTTGGAAGATTATCATAGTAGATATATGTATGTCCCCTGAAAACGATTGCTCATCGAATGCCCTCACATTCAAAATATGACAAGAAACAGCTGAAATGTTTAGGCCGAACATACACATTTCTGTGTGCAGTGCATGTGACTCTCAGCAGGATTGAGTCAATTTCTTATCATTTTGGTGATTCAAAAACCTATTTAGCACACACCAAATCTTATGTGCTATATACATGTAATCAACCTTTCCCAAATACTTTGAGACAGTTTCATTCACAATTAAATCTCATGACCAGAACTCAACTTTATCTTTAAGTAATATGCCACAAGAAAGTCGGTATCAGGGTAATATCTAGAAAATCACTGTGTAACAATGAAAGATAAAAGTCTTAGTTTTACAAACATCATCTCCATGTAGTGTATATCTAGAAAATGTTAGAAAGTTGTTAAATATAAAAAATCTACATTGTATTTCAACAGGATTTGGTTAGTATCGTTAAAGAAATGACAAAAAGTTTTAACAATGGATAGCACAGAAATGTATGTACAATGTAACATGACATCAGAGCTTATTTCTTTGAAAATGTTTACAAAGTTCATAACAGATTCAAACAGACAAAGAGAAAAACATGCATCTGTTTCATAATTATTTCAATTGCAAAAAGATAATACATGTACCTTGTGCATAATTCTACTTGGAGAATTCTCATTTTCACATTCAACGGAAACATTTGAATTTCAGAATTTCTGATAAATATCATCAACTGTAACCTTAACAATTTTACTGACATTGAAAACACACCCATGAAGGGACTTTTTACAATTTGCACCCCATCCTCGGAAACATTTTAAAAAAAGAAGGGAAAACACCCAGACATCATTAAAATGTAAAAAAATACTTGTTCTACACCGTCATTTTGTAAACTCCACTGACTATCGTATCATGATTCCATGAAGTGTTATATACTATCATTACAGTTATCTGACTTGCAATACTGCTCACATCACGACGTAAAAAAGAGGGAAAAATGCAAATGGCAGCGTACAAAAACAGAATCCAGGCAAAAATGGTTGAATTATTTAACAGTTTTGACAATGAAGTATTAGGGACAAGGAAGGACAAGTGATTACCCGTTTTACCATAGACAGGTGGCGAATAGGAGGGGGGGGGGGGATGGGGAAAAAAGCGAGTGGAGATCGTAGGAGAAAACAGGCTAGACGCTGAATAATTCACAGTGAATGGGAGGCCTACATTGAAACAGATTCTTGTCGATTTTTCTACAGCTCTCTGTAGATTTTTATAGCTTCCTGTGTTCTCATGGTGGCTTTCTCTCCCTAAACAAAAATCTTCCTGTAATCATTTTACATAGGCAAAATGCAAAAGATACAATATTCATAATTTAGTTCCCTTTGAAAAATTATATCCCAGATCCTTTACAATTTTGCTTGCTTATTGGCTTGCACAGACAAACCAAGGGGGAAATCTTTCTCTTTCTTCAGTCCTACATGTAATACATGTGTAACCTCCATTTTCTTCAAGTAGTAATTTACATCATTTTTAGATTAATGAAATCATTTTTCATTTATTTCTTACAGATTTCTTCAACAACAGATACAGAATACTTTGCATTAAATTGAATTTTTGAATTCCTAAATTATAGTTTTATACCAAAAAATTTTAATTTCTTATCTCTACGTGTATCCAAATCAAATCATTTTTTAAAAATCTGATGACTTGGGAAGGGTTATAAAATAAGGATCAAGTGTCTAAAATATAAAGAGGAAATAGAAATGTATCTCTTTCATGGACGGAGCTGCCTGGACTTTGAAGATAACATCCAAACTCAACAAATGATATGGTACATCCTAATATAATTAGCTTCCACATATTCTTGTTTACATTTATAATTTTTAAAGGTTTTTTTTTTTAATCATGTGAAAGAACCCTCAATTCAGAAATCATGGGAAATAACCCTTAATTCAGTGTGCTTTGATAAGAAATACATGCATGTACATTAGCAATAATATTCTCATACACAGAAATGGTTATACATGTAGCTCTCTTCTCTTTTATTTTTCTTACTTGATAAGATGCTATTTTATCTTGTTATGTGAAAAATCTTCTTTCCTCTAGGAAAGCTGTTTGCTTTGAATCAATAATAACAGGCAAAATGTGTACAATTTAAAGGATTGTGCCACGAATCTATTCAGCAGATCACACCCCACTTTTTTTTCTTGCTAAAATTAACATCTAATGGTTGGCAGGCTAGGAATGTGCTACAGCCATTGACCTCGCTGACCCGAAACCCGTTTCCACACCAGTTCATACTAGTTCATGCTAGAGGCATACCCCCACGGGCCGGCTCCACTTCCAAGAGGCTCCATGGGGCACCCCTTAACCCCTCCAGCCCTGAGGATACCCACGGCTGCATGACCACTCCATCCTCTGTCGCATATTTGGCAGTGGAGGGTTTAAACTCGATATCCATTTCCCAAGAGTTTGGTTTGGTTGGTTGGTTAAAGGAATACAGCCTCAGGGGTTTTAACCCCAACAATACCAGACACACGGAACTGGAGTTGTAGTCTGAGTGAGTCATATTTTGTGGGGATGATAGGGTTAACAGTTCAAATGGAGAACAGGGGGGTTTTACTTCTCTCTCTCTCTCTCTCTCTCTCTCAATTGTATGGTTCGTATGAACGGGGAGGTCATGCTCTCTCACACAAGCAAACAATTAATTCATGTGGGACACATCTACATCTAGATGAAACACATCCACAAAATTAGACAGATGGGAAATATGTTTTCTATGCATGCAATAAAGCATTAAGTAATACAGGCTTGACCTTCATTTCTACATCATAATCATATTATATGAAAACTACAAGGTTGTGAAAAATACTGCCATCACTATCAGAAGTATTTGGATTACACTTTATAATTTTTTAATAGAACAAATCTCTCTCTGAAATATGAAATCATCAAATGTAGAAGAAAGTTAATTTTTTTTTAATGTCAAAATCACTAACAAAAAATTATTTGGTAAAATATATATCAATGGAAATAACTTTTGTATTTTCAGAGACAAATCATTTGAAATACTGCACATTCTATTCTATCACTTAAAGATTTTGCCACAGCTCTATGACACAGGCACACAGCTGCAGCAAGTTTATATATAAAACACTGCATGTTATGTTCAGAACATGGAACATTCGTGCACCCCTAAACATGTGATGAGAACAGCAACCCCAGCATCTGTAAATCTACAAAACTCATCAGCAAAAATTATCATAAAGCCTCAAACCAGTAGTAGTGATGCAACCCAGAAAAAAATATATATGAGAGAAGCATGAAGAGATGGAATTGAGGCACATGGCGCAGCGCTGACAGCCGAACGGAAAATTTGGAGCCACCAAGTCAAGCCGAGTAATTCAGCGCTAGGAAGTGCATTTTAAACTGAAAATCCGAGTCCCTGGGTTCCAACGACAGACAGATATACAGAGTATGTAGGTGTATTCCCACTCGAAAGCTATTTCAGTCCAGACTACTCAATGTCTATCCTATCACTATCATCCTGCCAATACATTGAGGCAATTAGGTCTTCCTCAAGATCTTTAATTCCAAATGCAAAGCCGTCGTGCACATTGTTAAGCTTACAGCGATATGAAACATAACATACTCAAAAAAAGGACAAGTCAGTATTGAGGAAATGCTAACATTTACAAGCAAATCTGGTTTTTATACTGTTGCATTTGCAACTTTGGAAATGATTTCTTGCTTGTTATTGATTCATAGTATATAAGATACATGTATAAGCTCATTAAGCTGTCTATCTTGTATTCGAAGGGAAGGAAGGTCAAATTTATTTCAGTATCATCATTTCCTAATCTTTCAAAGGCCACGTTTTAAACGACTTCACAAATTAAAGACGGTATATTTCCTTGGATAATTCTTTTGGTTTCTAATAATATTGACTTCAATGCAGTGTATAAAAATACCCATCAGTTCACAGGTGCTCTTTTGGGATGTGGTTTTGTAAAAGTGTGAAGTTCTCACAATGATTTTCATATATTTTATTGTTTTTCACCTGCGCTCATTCCCAGCTTTCCACATCTAAATCGCTAATCGCTCCTGTGTATGTTTCTTTCTGCTGAGCACTCTAAACTTGTCAATATGAAAATCAAATTTCCCCTGTGAAGAACAAAAAAGAAGGAAGGATTAAAAGATGCTTTTATGATTGGCCAAAAAATGACATTTTCCCCCGCAAACTGATGAGGATGGACGATCCATTTCAAATAGCGGACAGACCTTGGACGATGGTTATAGACCCTCTTACTCAAAACATCACAGAGCGCAAAAAAAGGCTGGGGATGGTTCCATCTTCCTTACACTTTTGCCTTTTAGCCATTTCCTCCTTGGCCTAAAATGCATCATGGATGCAAGCAATGTTGGCACATCAAAAAGCCTGTGCCTTTTTTCACCCGACAACAGACTCCAGTGTTCTTTTTGAGGAGTAAAGGAAATGGAGGAATTGTTTGCAACAGACAGTCAAATCAAATCAACAAGACAATATGATATCCAGCTACATTTTTTGTAACACTAAGATTAAGAAGGGGGGGGGGGGGGGACCAACAAAACAAAAAAATGAAACTTCTGCTGAACTTTAGGTTTCGAATAGTAGATCTGACTTTCTATAATCATAAAGTAAGTTAAATAGAAATGATAGCTCAATTGTCCATGCATTTTAGATGATGGGAAATGTCAAAGAAAATCCAGCATCATTTCTGCTTTATGATGGATGATGTGCTGTAATCATACTGGACTACAAAATATTTATCCACCTCTTCGGAGAATCCTAGAAAACCCAATTCTTCCCTATCCAGCTTCCCTGGGATATGTGCTTGATAGGCCTACTCCTATGCTATCACTAAATAATAAAAATCCAACATTATGACAACTCATCTAAAATCATCATTATACTGGAACTTATCTTAATGAAAAATTATCATGGTGCATACATGTAGGCACAGAATGATATAGAAAACCAGATTCATCCCTATCCAGCACCCATACAGAATTTGTGGTTGATATTATATATTATGTAGTCCTACTCCTAAGATATCAATCAATTAATAATTATAAAGAACTGTAACAGCATGACAACTCACCCCAAAACATCATTACAGCCTTTACAGGGCATGTCCAAGATACAGGTATGTCCCTATAAGTTACCAAGTACATGTACTATGGAATTGTGAACTGACACTAAAAAATATAATTTTACTAGATATTTTGTCTGATCCAAGCTCTTTGAGGGCTTATGTATTATGGAATTTTGAACATACATGTAAACTGACATGATAAATATATTTTACTAGATATTTGATGTCTGATCCAAGCTCTTTGAGAGCTTATGTATTGTGAAATTGTGAACATAATCTGACATAAAAAATATATTTTAGTATATATTTCGTCTGATCTTTGAGGGCTTATGTATATGGAATTGTGAACATAAACTGACATTAAAAAAATATATTTTACTAGATATTTTGTGAGATCCAAGCTCTTTGAGGGCTTATGTATATGGAATTGTGAACATAAACTGACATTAAAAAAATATAGATATTTTGTTTGATCAAAGCTCTTTGAGGGCTTATGTATTATGGAATTGCGAACATACATGTAATCTGACATAAAAAATTTCTTTTTGCTTGATATTGTATCTGATCCAAGCTCTTTTAAGGGCTTATATGTTATGGAATTGAGAACATAATCTGACATAATGATATTTTGTCTGATCCAAGCTCTTTGAAGGCTTATATGGAATCGTGAACATAATCCGACATAAAAAATATCATTTTACTTCATATGTTGTCAGATTCAAGCTCTATAAGAGCTATCAGCTTCATACAGTCAATGGATAAGTCTTAGATATGGACGAAAACCTATATGGGAAGAAATAGCTTGGGCTTTCCCTACAGTGAATCTACAAATTCAGCATAGTGAATGGTACACACACACATACATGCATAGCGTAAAAGAAAAAAAAGGACACTGATCTTCTTGACTATTACAGTGCATAATGAACACCTGCGAGTTCACTGATTGATCCGGCTTAGAATTAGGCAATTCCACTAATTGATCATTTTGCAGGAAACAAAACAAATAGTCACTTAATTTGTATAGCAAGAGAATGACTAATTGCACCCCATGATGTCTACAGTATATATTCTATTGCATGATATTTTTTTTCTACGTGTATGTTTGTTTGTTTATATTTTATATACTTATTGTTTTAACATAAATAAAATACATACATGAAGTTTATGCACGATACACATAAGTACTGTTAAAACAATTCATATGTTTTATTTTTAATCTTAATTTCTTATTTTTAATCATTAGTAAATGCCAACAATATCTGTTTGAGGTACATGTACACAATGTGTACATCATTACATATAATGTACACTATAGCTGGTAATGCTTTTTAATTACTATTCAACATAGCGAAAAAAATGTAATGCATTGACTAGATCAGTGCAATAATAAATTCCAATATTACTTGAAAAAAATTTATAAGAGTGTCAAGCATCATATCATTTTTATTATCATGTAAACTAAAAGCTTTTACATATACTTGAAGATACATTTTACAGCATAATTTAAGATGTTTCAAATAAGAGAATTTATTTCAATTCAGCAATTTTAAAGCTCCTACTTTTATATTCACTGAACAGTGAAAACATGATAATATGTTGTTTAATTCTAAAATATTTCAAAAGTCTCAGCACCGCATGACATAATACTTCAGCAAATGTTTCTTAATACTGTAAGTGCATGTAACAGTTAATATTATCCTCTAAACAAGCCTGAAAATAAAGAAAATGTATCTGCTATTCAATTTTGTTTTCTGGATGCTGTGATACAATAGTTCACACGAAAATTATTTCCTTGCCATGTTCATCAAAATCAAGCTGTCACACACAAAAAATTGCAATAAATATTGAAACAAAAGCAAAACAAAAAATCTGGGCAGAGAATTATCAAAAATTGCAGCCCGGATATATTCACTGTGCAGGTCTGCAAAATAAATATAAAACTATCAAGAAAAATAAAATACATGTAGGCAACTTTCCAGACATGCACAAAAATAAACAACATGTCTTCGTTCCTAATAGCTAAGGCTTCATCCCATGAAAATAAGGGAGGCAGTTTTAATATAATCAAAACCCAGTCCACGGTAGGATTACGAGGCTTTATTGAAAAGAACAAAGACTGACATTTAAGCGAACTTCCCTTAAATATTAAAAACAATCCTCTTGAACAGTATATGCCTTGCTCTCGAGGATCAGACAAATTCAGCAAGCTGCATGAATGTAAACATGATTTTTAGGAGGTCATTCAAGACCCTACCATGTAATTAAAGCAGATAATATTCACTGTATAGTTCAATACAGAGATTGGAGAGGGACTTGTGATTTCAAATCAAATAATAATAATGGCAAGGAAAAACTGACATTTTTTTTTCTCCAGTCATCTATGAATTTTAAGAATACACTAAATACAGAAAGTACAAATTCAAATTGTAAACTAATAATACAGTGCATGAAACATTATTGTCATTGCAAAGCATACATTTAGCATGCTATAAAGATATCATGAGATTTTATTTTTCTTTTTATGTATGACAACAATATCAAGAATGACTTTGAAAATGGCCTGTAAAATCATACTTGTTTTGCTCATATTTTTCTTCAGCTTTGAATTCAGAAAATGAAAGACAATATTGGTGAAAAGTCAAAAATATTTGAAGAAAAATATCCTTGTACATGTTTTTGACAAATTTCCAAGTCTAGATTAACAAATGAAATACATTATTTTTCAAAATATCATATTTGTTTTACAATATGTTTACCTATATTTAATACAAAGTCTCCATTTTTCTAATTCATGATGAAAACATATCATGCTTCATTTTGTTTTTGGTTTTTTTAATGCAATTACATGTATTCCCCATTGATATATTAAGAATTAGTAGGCTAATAAAACATGGCCATTAAATTTGAATACTTTAAATTCATTCATCTATTGACCTATAAAGGATACATTCAGAAACTATGAATACATGTATATGGTAAGATAATTGGCTAATACAACAATATTACACTTGTAAGCTCATACTCATAACAAATGGGCTAAATACCATTTCCCAAGATAATTGGCTAATACAGATGCATTACACATTTACTCAATCACAAAATTGGGTACCATTTCCCAATTTGAAGATTTTGTTTTTAAAGGGTATGTCAACTCTAAAACCAGATTTGCAATTGAATTCTTTATAGAAGATAATTATACTATTTACGGCCTTTCTATATGCTCATCAATAACTGATATAATTATAGTGGCATAATGAAGTATGAATATATACAATGTAAATGATGCTTAAATTACTCATACACATAGTATTCATTTGGTCACCTGTGCACTAGAAAATATTGAGTTAAATTTGTTTAAGAAACATCAGAAAAAATATGCCTCTTTCCAAATTGCAGTACAACTCTGTTTTTAGCCAATGAAATATAATTACAGTATTATTAATATTAGTATAATTATCCTAATCACTTAATATAATGCCACTGTTTATGTCTTCAAATATATGTTCAGAGACCCAATATCAGCCAAAGCTCTGAGAAATTCATATTAGTAGCTCACAATAAACATCAGCAGCAGTCGAAATCCATTTAATTGACAACAGTGTGAATCCTACATTATGAATTTTTGACCGAAATCCAACATGGCGGAAAGAATAATATACCGCCGAGCGGGGAGATTGAATGGGGGATAACCCTCGCATCAGAGCACCGTACGCCGGCTACTACCCGAGCGACCCGTATGGCT